>CAXHWN010002752.1:362200-399200 GCA_964020975.1 Hermodice carunculata | reverse complement strand
GTATTCTTTAGTTCTTGGAGAAAGTCCTGAGTAGCTTTGCCTGAGAAGGCCCTGAATTGTAATTGTTTATTGTTACTGTAATTGGCATTTAAATTAAAATTAATAGCAGAAATTGTGGCCATGTGGTCCGACAATTTGTGAACCAATATTCCAGTTTCTACAGGAATACAAGAATTTGAATTTCTACTAAAAATATTGTCAATTAATGTGGCATTTCGTTTGGACAGTCTCGTTGGATACAAAATATTTGGTAGCATGTTATGTCCAGTGATGAAATCATAGAATTCTTGATATTTTTCATTAGTATTTACTCGGAGTAGATCGATGTTGAAGTCCCCTGCTAATACAAGGTTATTACTTTGGTTATTTATATTATGAATTTCTGGACAAAACTCTTGCATAAAAGAGTCGATGGACCTATGACTATTGTTTCCTTTTGGGGGACGATCTATGTTACCTATTTTCAATTTGTTATTTGAATTATCTTCTATATCGAGAAATAGACCTTGCCAGTATTGAAAGTTTCTGTGGTGTTGTATTTTCTTTACATTTAAGTTATCTCTCACATATGTTATGAGTCCACCTTTTTTAGAACACTGATTACTTCCTTGTGAATACAAGTTGTAGTGTTGAAGTTCAAATTGATTTGGATCACTATTTTCAGTTAGCCATGACTCTTGTAAACAGACTATACTGAAGAAGGCTTCATTTTCATTTAGGCTTTCCATAAGAATTTTAAACTCGTCAAATTTTGCATTTATGGATTCAATGTTAAGGCTAAGAATTGTGCAAATGTTTTTGTGTTTAATTAGAAAATCTCTTAGATCTTCAGTACTAAGATACTTGGTTTTGGCTTCAGGGTACTGAAATTCGAATGAATCTAGGTTAATACATTCAGTTAAATCATTGTTGAGTACACCACCTTTGTTGCCTAAAATTTCTTCACTTAGAATTGTCATTTCGTAGGGAAAAAAATGTTAACCTTTCTTGTACCTAACAGACCCTTACTGCATGCATGATGCAACAACCGCGTGATACTAATCCTGAAGTTAGAAAACAGACACGTGTAGTTTATGAAAGAGTAATAGTGGTGAACTAGTACCACTGGCAGTGTTAGGTCGCACGAGATTGCAATGATTATTGCAGTAATTATACCTCCTTGTAATAGTTTAAATTGAACACCTGCAACTGATTTGTAATAAGTTCGGTAAGATAAAAAGTACCTTTCCGTCTCTAAGTCAATGAAGACGTCAACAAAATGTAAAAAAATAAAGAAGAGTGTCCAATGAAACACGTAATCGAGAAAGTCAAACATAACTCATAGAATGGAAAAAGAAGAAATCAGACCTTAGATCTGTCATAAAATATTTCAATTAGTCTGTATTTAGAGTTGATGTAGTTGTGAAAGGGAACTCTTGTCGATTCAAGAAACAGTCGTTCATGCCGTTACTCGTTCAACGGCGCAATATTGATTTGTCAGTGCGGGATTGCTGCGAGACAAAGGGACTATGTGTCGGATGAATACAGTGTAGACAAAGTGCGTAGATTGGCGATCCTTGACAACGGTAACTAAGTTAAGTCCGGTTCCGAGATCTGGATCGTTTGTAACTTTTGTAAGAATATAAAGATGAGAGATTGATTTATTTTTTCATGCTTTTGTCTGTTTTGAAAGATCGAAACCTGGAAGGCTTTTTACAAGATCTTCTTTTGACACTACCAGGACGTCCGATCCGTTCAGTCTCTTGATGTAAATTGCTCCATTAAATGACCACGTGGTCTTGATGAGCTTTTCCATTTTAGCCTTTCTCGTGTAAAAATAGAGCTCCGACTGGTCCTTTGTGAGATCTTCGTTTATGAAGACGCTTGGCATCCCTTTACTCGCTAATTTGGTCCTCTGAAAGTACAGCTTTCGTTTATCCCAGTGAGAGGAAAACTTTACCAATATTGGTCTGTTTTTATCAACAACCCGTGTTTTCCCCATTCTTTCTGCACTGAAAGCACAAGTGAGCTGAATATCTATTTTCTCGGCTTGTTCAAGTACGATCTGTTTTATATCCTCATCATCTTTTTCATCCAGTCCGTTTATAACTAAGTTGTGCTTTCCAGTGGCAAGCATCTCTTGCTGGGTCGCTGATTTAGTTTTTTCTTTTAACAGAGAGCTGAGTAACTCGTCATGCTTATCAGTTCTACTTTCTATATTTCTCAAGCGGATATTCACAGGCTGCAGCTTATCATCAAGATGTTTTTTAATGATGTCGTTTAGCTCTGGGAGAAGAGCTTCTTTGATACTAGCAATGATATCAGGATTGGTGAGGCCGCGCTGGATCGCAAGTCCCATTTGAACTGATAAATTAACATCATTATCGTCGTTATCTCTGCTAACTTGACTTTGGCTTCTCTTGCGTTTCTTATCCGCTTGCTCCTGTGGTAAATTCTCCTTCGACATGGTTGTTGCTAATTCAAACACAGGAGTATCGCCCAAAAAGCCTAAAAGTAAACCAGAGTCTGAATCTACTGAAGATGGCTCAGAGATTGAATAAAAAGAGACACTTTCAACCAAATTGTATCGACTTGACATCTACGTGGCAGTTTGTTTACATCGTGAGAGTGGGCGTGGCTATCCTTGAAACGAGACGTTTGTACAACTCACCAGAAATAACGACTGTAAAAGTCATAAATGACCATAAACTCTCATAAAAACTGGCAATAAAGAGTCCTCACTCCCAAATAGATATATCCAGTAGGTTTTTTCCGCTCACGTCTTCATTAGATCAATTTGTATGACAGTTCTAGGCAGAGTTAGAAATTTAGCCAGATGCCATTGTCGGCGTATGAATAGTTGCATTTTTGTCAGTTTTATTAATCAGCAACTTCAACATTTTTATGGGACACAAGGGTGAATCGCGCTGGACATACATTCTCTTGTCAGCGGGGCCTCCGTCGCCGTTCAAGCCACCTTAAGAGTTTTTTTGTTGAGTTTCGTGAGTGAGCGTAACATACTCCTCCCCATTTTCATCTGCTTTGAACTGAAATGAGTCAATACGGAGCTGGTGGTGGAACTCCAAGCCTCTGGTCACGAAATGTACTGATAAATTGTACCACACGCATTGACGTAGTACTGCAGGATTATTTTCTGAATCCTGAAGATAAGCAGCAATTTTTTTAGATCATCGTCAGATATGATTTGTTTGTGTGCTGTGGGTCCAGATGTACCCAATTTCATACGATTTTTCAAAAATCCATCTAGAATGGTGTTAGCAGACTTGAATTCCTTGTCATTTACTATATCAATGTACCTGCCTATATCGCTGAGGTGCCTGTTAACTGCTGCCCTGATGTTTTTCAAGCTGTTTTTGTGGTATTCTGCGGCTTGCTCAGCCAGCATGGATTTTTTCCTTTTGACGGAGTCTTGTGGCTTGATTTCACAATAAAATCTTTCAAGTTTTTGTGTTAGTGCAGATGGTGATATGGTGGCGGTGTCTACTAGGTTGTTGTCTGCTGCCATACTCCAATCTACAAAGGAGGAAACAGGAAAAGATTTTTTATTTTTTATTTTCAAATAGGGGCCTAGAAAAGTCGTTTGTGTAGCAGTCAAAATGATTGGTTGTTTGCAAAATTATAACGGCAACAATCTTTCTAATTTTGACTGACGAATGTGTTTTTCTACACAGATTGACGATAACATCAAGCCCACAAATATTACAGATGATAATTGATATTCTGGGACAAGTACTGGGGACTGAGGACGGTTGATGTTCAGTCAATTTATTTGAGAAATATTATTGTATTTGTAACCAGTCAGTAGGCCAAACTCACTTAAGAATTGCCCTAGTATAAGAGAAGGCGTAGGATTTGGAAAGCCCACCTTGCAATATTTTCAGGCCCCATGCTGTGTTCTTTTTAGTCGATTTTGACTGGTGACTGTCTCTATAATTCTTCAGTTGTTCTTCAGTCACTGTTCTGAACCTGCTAGCATTACGGGAAGGGCTATTTGTGGCAGTGGTTGGTTCGCAGGGAGTTTCGGGCGGTGAGAGATCTAGGACCGCTTCTGCCAGTTGTTGGTCGATTTGTTGCATCTCATGCCTGTTGCTTGTTGAAGATGCCACCTCCATAAGTTGATCTAAGTTGATAGTACTCAACCAATTATCATCATCGCTGTCAAACAATTCATCTATATAATCAGGAATGTCAATTTCAAAATTTCCATATTCTGTTCCGTCCATCGTGTCCATTTTTGCTGATCGTAGCAGACGACTTAAGTTCTTATTGGAAGGGGGGCGGGGCTCATGAGACATTCTCTTCATTATTTTTCCCCTTGTTGTAATCACGGAATATGTTAAGTTGTTATATTCACTGCAAATATGCTTATCTTCATGTATGCTTTTAAATAAATTTGTGTGGGTTTTATATTTTGTAATTTGTGTACATTTCAGTCACATGCCAATGTTGTCAATATTTAGTTTGGATTTTGTCCGTCATGAGGCACTAACAATTGGGAAGTGAAAATAGTCCCAGGCCAAGCATGAGGATATTATTGCGCAGCACGTTGGTTGCACGAGATGCTCTAGTGTAACCATTGCCTCATGAACTACACTACCGTTCCTATTCTTTCAATGCTAACAAAAATAACAAATGTAAATATTACCACTAATTTTCAATCAATAGTGTCATCATACCACAGAAATCAACAATCAATTTGTTTACCCGGCACCATAGGCCCATGCTTACTCCGTGATTCCAAAAATAACCATGATATTTGCAAATTATATGTATCAAAGCACTTCGTAAAATTTTAAGTTTGTACAGACTAAAGAAAGTTGGACACCTACAATATGCTACATATATATATATATATATATATATATATATATATATATATATATATATATATATATATATATATATATATTGAAATAGGCCATCGAGTTAACTACAATTTGATAATTAACAGCAAGTCACACACATGCATGAATGGCTAAAAATATCCAACTAGTATAAAGGTGGCTCTGTGTAGCATAGATGAATCTGAAAGACAGTGTTTCATGAATAACTCTTTGTCTAAGCCTTTAACGTTCAGAGTTATCCAGGAACGTGAACATATTATATTTCACTTATGATAGATGGAGGCATCAATTTACAAGAAGATCAGCTTAGCAGTCTATTTTAAGTCTGCGTGTTTGGTTTGATATACCAAACGTTGCAAGTTACACATTCGTTTCCAATGTGCAGTTCCTTTTATATTGTCACCGGATCGTGGTTGCAACTTGTCTGCATATTCTTGGAGCTAAGTAGTCATAGTTTACTATAATGTAATAGAACAGATTATCTTTATTAATTACTATTTCAACACTACATGTGTGTATATGTGTGTATGTAAAGGTGTGCATGTGCATATGATATGCGTGTGTGTTTCTACACGTTTGATTATTGTGTGCATGGCTTTCAATATATGACAAACACATTTGTATAAACGAATAGCAAGGTAATTAAGAAAAAATATTTCAAGTGTTAATTTTCGAACAGTAAATTCTCTCGCATTGCGTGGAAATTAAATAATTATTAATTGTCATTCAAGTTTGTGTACTGAATAATCATCTACAACCAATGTGACCAACATTTTCCCTATCAAATATATGGGATCTTTGAAGGGTACATAAAAACAAAAATGTAGTGAAATAGCTTAGTTTGCCCAAAACACATTTTCTCAAACATATTGCAAATGCATTTTTGTGGACTCATTCTAAAAGATGGGTTCACACATGGGCTCTTACATCCAAAACTGACGTGGTCATTTCATTGAGTTCAAAACGTCTATACCTGAAACATATTTACAGACACATCGCATCGCTCAAGAGATCTACCCTAAACATTATAATGAGATTCATTCGGGGTAATTTGAGGCTTATTATATATGCACTTTTTGGCCCAAGTAAGATACTACCAGTACCTTTGTGACAGACCTGAAAACAGGACCCACAGGGATGCTGTCAAAGTTGACTATTAGCGACAATTTGTTACTACACCTTTTGTCATGATGTATTGTATATATTAAATCACATGCCTTACACCTGGTGCACAGCATTGATAACTTTTAGATTGGCTATGTATTTCTAACTAACTGGTCTTCATAAGCTGAGGTGTGGTGTACATTTACACACCAATGGTATTTTGTGTGCTCACGGTGACCTGTTTTGTGATGATAATCGAGGGTTATGTGTGCCTTCCGACATTATATATTTTCCACTCTATTAAAGATGCAGTACTTTTGTATGGTGCGCAGTTGAATATATTTTATTTTTCGATACCGTGTGGCTCCGACACGTCCTATCAACAAATGCATATATGTTATTTCATTGCAAACGATATGCTTTACTTGGTACTTCCACTTTATATATACATCTGTCCAAGATACTAGAGCCATATTTATATATATATATATATATATATATATATATATATATATATATATATATATATATATATATATATATATATATATATATATATATATATATATATATATATATATATATATATATATATACACTTTTCATCTACATGTGATCCTATTGCATTTCTCGTAAGTAATTTTTTATTTTATTCATACGAGAACAGGAACGTACCTGTTTTATATTTACCAGTCACTAATATTTTCCATGTTAATTCTGCTTGCAGGTGATATTCATCTTACTCCTGGTCCGGAAAGCGGCATTCATGACATTGAATTATTTTATTCAAATATAAGAAATATAAACCAAGGTAAGTTAAGGCACATTTGTGCAGATATCGCCAAAAATTTGACGAAATAGCATTTGTCCCAAAACATTTCTGACAGACCCGACACTGAACGACCCACTTTTTTAGCCAGGCTTTCATGGTATATTTGATAGGGATCGCTGGCATAGACCTGGTGCCAGAGTGGCCTTATATTGTTTTGAATCATTTACAGTTTCAAGCTGTTATAATTAATCCACGCTCAGTGTAGTTCTCCAGTTCCTGACGTAGAACCTCCTGTGGTACAATTCTACACTTCTCTGCTTTAAACGCCAAGTCATGAGGGCACACACTAAGGCCAAATCTAAATTACGTGGACAAATGCTGCCGACTTCAGAAAGTGTTGCTGCATGGGCTAAATACAATGCACTTTGCAGTACCTATCTAGAAAAAATTAAAGCTCGCTGAGTGTGAATTAAATAACAACCTTTGTAAATCCCTAACTAATGGTCTCAGGTACAAAAAAAGCATCATGGCGGTCAGTTAAACATTTTATGAAAGGCGATCAATTTACTGCAATACCATCACTACTCATAAACAATAACGATGTAACCAATAGCCCGCCAAAGCTGAGTCCTTCAACGAATTTTTCCTGGGTGAATGCAACATTGACACTTTAACCGCACCTTAGCTCCCATAGCTCGAGTCACTTTACCATACTTTAAATGATATTTACGTAAGGAAAGTTGATGGTAGACGTTCGTAGAGAAAATGTGTTTTGGGCAAACTGATCAATTTCCTTACATTTTTTATGATTCCCTAACATTACCGAAATTGAAAAATGTATATATTTCCATGAAATAAGATATTCCAACGTAAACAGTGGTCCAATATGCCCTTTAACACTGTTTAGCATATTTCACTTACTTTGAATACCAAACCAAGATAAACCTTTGATAACCTTAGTATGAAGGCAGCCTGATTGGAATACCGGTATTCTTTTCCAATCATTTGTAAAAATTTCAATTCTGCCCGACTGCGTAGCACAACCAAATGACCATCCAAAAGAAGACAATTTTGATATGCTTCTATCCAACTTATGCCCTCTTGATGAGGCCACTGCGTGAAAGCATAGCTGTACGATGGAATGGCGGGCTGATGACCAGTTACAAACCTGATGAACAAAAAAACAAATTGAATTACCTGATTTCGTTCATAAAGAGAACTGAATAACATACAAGTGAGAGCTATCACACAACAAATTAAACAGTTGCTTTTTCAGACTTTCATACCCATCGGAACATATACACAAGATGACACATCAAGTTTTAATACAATCCATTTAAGTGGGCCTGTCCAGTGTTAATCTGAACGCGAGGGGTTATTTTGCTCTTTCCCAAGAAGAGTCAGCCCTTTTTCCAACTGTGAAATGTTATTGAAATCTAATCTATATATTCTTGAATTTAAAAAAATTAAGGATATACGGCAAGTTAGCAGGGACTTTCATAAATTACTAGATATAACTTTCGATTCAATTAGAAAGTATGGTACACTATACATTTTCAGAAATCTAAAAAACTGAGCATGTTCATTTCAATTTCCATTTGTCGGTTGGTTGCAATCTAATTACACAAGTGATCATCATATTTTAGCAAAAAAATCGCTTCAACTTATTCAGATCTGAACATATTGGCCTCATTTTTGCAACAACCTTAAGGTTATGTATTTAAGAAAAAAGCTTGTCCCAGATTTTCAAATTTTTGTTCCGTCGTTTTGTCACCAGAGCTGATCAAAAGTGGCGTGCCTTTGATGTGTCTTCTTTTCAACTTGAAACAGCCCTATATGAGGAACATCAACAAACGTTCAAAATTTGAAACACGCTTTTTACATTTAAAGCATATTCTATAGTTTATCACTAATTTGGTATTAAAATCTATTGAAATGTAGGAGTTGAAGGCAAATTTGTATCAAAAAATGATAGCCACTTCTATACACATTGATAGTTGCCGTGTAAACATTGTAGGTAGTAAATACTATTAAAGAACCACGTATTTAATCTTTATGTCATTGGCTTTCCAAAAATGTCTACTTTATGGACTTTTGGATTGTATTTGGAGGTATTTAAAGAAAGTGCCCCTAATCACTATAGTTATCGTTAACTTGTTGTATATCATTAACAAAAATCTAGATACCGTATCCATGATTTGTTTTTATCAGTGGCTTTGCGATTTAAATAAATAAATATATATATATATATATATATATATATATATATATATATATATATATATATATATATATATATATATATATATATATATATATATATATATATATATATATCTTCTCACTAAATCTGACTGGTGCCATGTCCTGACTTTTAGCGATTTTTTCACTCATGTAGGTCATCGATTACAGTGTGTTGTTAAGGCTTCTACAGGGAAACAAAAATATATCCGTGCAGAATTTGTACAAAGCAGTGGATTACATCATCTTCATGCTGGGTTCGGATGTACCTTAGTTAGGTCTTTACAAAGTTTGCTTATCATTTCACGGCCCATTGATTTTCAAGATTATTAGTGGATGTGAGGGTAGGGGGGTATTACATACTTTTGCAAACGTTCAAATTAAATTTGCTTGACAGATGTGACTCTATATTTTTAATTCTTCTTTTTGGATTTTTGATATGTTTTAGGATGTTTTAGGATGCTTCTCACATACTGGGAAACACACTGCATCTTGGCTGCAATTTTCTTCGAATCTGGCTCGACTCGATCTCCTGCAAATCAGTTCACTAGCAGGCAGTGACATCATTAATAATTTTTTAAGTACAACCATTTTGGACATAAGTAATTGAACATTCGAGATTATCATGATTACTCTACGGATATTAGCATGAATTAATGTACATGTTGGTTCACCCAATCTATGCAGCAGATCCTCCCGTTAAACATGGTGGGGAGTGTACCTTGGCTGAGTCTCTTACCAAGCACCTTCAAGGTGTCAAGCTCCAGTAATTCATATATATATATATATATATATATATATATATATATATATATATATATATATATATATATATATATATATATATATATATATATATATATATACATATACATATATATATATGTATGTACGTATGTATCGGGGTGGTCTTTATGAGGACGTCTTTGACAATCTTCATTGCTAAAATCACTGGGCCATTGCTCTAATATTGCAGACAATTCCAGGTACCCCTACACAAGGGTAGGCTTACTCTGGACATAACGTGCCTACTGCTACAATTAAGACATTTTACAAAAGTATAATGACTAAATAATGATGATGGATATCTCTCTATTTATATGTTTAGTTGACATTTCTGCTGTTATATGCATAAAAATGCATAAAAAACCAAGGAGACTGTTTTATGATGATGTTACTGATAGGGGCACAGCAGAGGCATATTTTAGTTTGTATAATAATCATAAGATAATATTCTGTCCACTTAATCAGTGCTGTACTCAACAACTATCAAAGTCAACTTTTATTCAGCATGGTGTTGAATACTCACTGAATCGTGCAGAAGTGACTGTTGCCTCAGTTTTTTTTAGGGTGCCACTCAACAACCAGGAAATGTACAAGAGATGCACCGCTTGCATATACAAAAAATTTACACCAGTAAGTAATGCTAAGTATATATATATATGTATGTATGTATATATATATATATATATATATATATATATATATATATATATATATATATATATATATATATATATATATATATATATATATATATGCATACATACATAGTGGTAGTCATTTGAGGGAAGGGTTTTACAAATCTTCATCACTAAAATCACTTGGCCAATGCTCTAAAATTGCAGACAATTCCAGGTTCCGCTAGACAAGGGTAGGCTCAGTCTGGGCATAACGTTCCTGTTGCAACAAGTGCGACATTTCAAAAAGGTATAATAACCTTGTAATGGTAATCGATATCTGTCTGTTTATCATATGTTTAGTTGGCATTTTTGCTGATATATGCCTAAAAATGCCTAAAATACCCAAGCAGACTGGTTTTATGATGATATTATTCTTAGGGACACAGCAGAGTCATATTTTAGTTGTAAAATAATCATAGAATAATATTCTGTCCACGATTTTAGTGCTGTAATCAACAACTATCAAAGTTAACTTTTATTCGACATGGTGTTCAATACCCACTGAATTATGCAGAACCGACTGTCCCATTGGTTCTTTGAGGGTGATCCTTGACAATTGGGAACAATACAAGGGATGTACCGATTGCGTATACAGAAATGTGCACCAGTAAATGACGCTAAGTGCATAACATGTGTCTGATAGTTTGGAAAAAAATTCCCTTGCATTTGCAGCGTTATTGTATATTCACATCTATCTTTTATGTTACTGGCTGAACAGCGGGAAAGTTGAACAAGACCTATAGGTTGTAAAACTCCCAATCCAGTGAAGAAATCAAATTCCCAAGAAAACGAAAAAACACAAACTTTGGGCCATGACAAGATTATCTGGTAATAGGTTTGAGCAGTAGGAGAATGATTACAAATCTGTTTAACACTGTCAGCGTTTACATGCTTCCCAGTGTTAAATAATGAGTACCCAGACAATTTTAGGTTATAACATTGCCGGCATAATCCCATTTGTAAAGTATGTATTATCAAAATCATAGGAACCCATTGCTGTCTGCCCATGATGGCACTTACATTTATAAATTCTAAATGTATTGAGTTTGTCTCAGGTAAAAGTTCAATTTTCAAAAATTGAAAGGAATCGGGGCCTAAACGTATACATTCTGTAGCATTTCTTGTTTTATATAAAGTGGCACTCATTGACATTTTCGGATATAATATCATCACAAATAATAAATTGTGCGAGTTATCACAGAGCTGAGAAAATGTGAATAGAAGGGAAAGCTTAGATTGTTTCACCATAGTTCCCGTTGATGTAATATTTAATGCATGCTTGTGCCTTTCATGTATGAATTTCCGGTCTGGTTTTTTGTCAAAATAGGTCATAACTCCACAAAAATGATGTAGTTCTCCAGACGCACCAAAGAAGGGAAGCTGGAAAAATGAGTAGGTCATATCAAATTGATATTTTCCTCTTACCAAAATGTAGCATACTCCGCTGAACACAGCATTTGTAGAAGGATAGAATGCCAAAACAATACACTTGCTTTGTAGTTTCAAAGTGTATGACCTTATGGCTAAAAAGTGGTCATTAGCAGAACCATGGGCTTTCTGGACTTGTTTGGAGTATGGATGTTTTTTTATATTAAGAAGACACAGTTGATATATACTGGAACAGTCAGTGATCTCTGACGAAAATTGAACTTTTATCACTTGATTATATGAATACAAATAATAAATTATCCCCATATATTGTCCTAAGGACAGAATTGGTACACCCATGTATCGCATTCCTTTGTCGTGGTACATCTGTGTAAGCAGACTATTGCAAAACGGACCAAACTGAACCATGGGACCATTGTAAAAGACTATTCCGCCATAGTCACATGGTTTCCCAAGAGGCCCTTTCCAAGTTATATTTCTTATAATAAACTTTACAAATCTGTTAAAAGGAGCTTTTAAGATGAGAATGTGTACCTTTGAGAGCAGATTTTGGCTAAAAGCCATAACTACCTCATATATGTGTTGTGGGTGAACTGAGTTTAGATATCTGACCTCATGGTCACCCACATGCATACTTTCTAGTAGAATTTGCAGGTCACCTTTTGCATCTGCATAGATGTTATTTACACGCATTGAAATTATGTGTCCTCCAGACAAAATAACCTTGCCACCTGTTTGCTTACAGGAAGCTTGGAATACCTTTACATACAAATGATCTCCTTGGAGGTCTGGTCCATTGTTAATTACTAACCCGAGTTTGTTCACAGGATTTGTGTTCATATTTGCATATATAATAAATATTTTACCTGCTTTGGTCTTGCATGTACTTATTAGATTTAATGGAGATCTATTTATGAGACAAAACAATCGGTATAATCTTCCTTCATTAAAACTGATCATTTGTTTGGCAGTACTGTACTGTGCAACAAATATGTAAACAAAATCTATATGTGTTTTGGGAAAATTGAGTGGACATCTATTTACAATCATGACCATATTAGTCAATGATGTATATGATATATTTTGAAGTTGATCACATAAACGAACAAGGAGTGTATTATTTACGTTCATTAAAGGTGAAGAAGTAGAGGTATGGTAACATAAGTGGTTGGAATTAGCCTTGCTGCTATAGGTTAGCCCATGTGTTCCCACATCGACCATATCAAGGTGGTAAATAGCACATTTTGTTCCAGTGTAAATTAAATTAAGGTACACGAAATTGACCTTGACTTGCTTTAAAAATGGAGCTATAATTTGCCACATGAATGAATTACCTTCCCAAATTGTATTCTCTGGAAACCTCACGAAATGAATTTGACCACATGGCAGCAGTAAGTTGCCTGACTCTATTGTTATGATATGTCTCTTATATTCAGTTACATGTTTACAATGGTTGTCATTATGTGCAATAATACACACCTGCTTCCCTACCTCTATATAGAACATATTTGCCTTTGAACGTAAAATCATACTTATGCTATTCATAATAATATGTTTGACATGGAATCCGAATTTGTAATAGGAAATTGGTGGTTCAATATTAGGTCTACCATAAGGCTGGTACTGACATCTAAAAATATAAGGATATTTTGTTTCATGAAGAGAAAGAGTAAATTCATACAGAAGAAGAACCATTTTTTCAAGTGATATAAAGTGAATATTGTTTGCTGGAATGAGGGTATGGAATAGTATCCTATTTCTCCTGTAGCCATCAAAAATGGTCAAACTATTTGTTCGGCAGGTGTCTGTACTCAGGCCCACAGAATAACTCAAGTTTATATATATTTGGAAATGTGAGCGTACCATAATTTTTCCTTTGTATCTGCTGCGGAACTCATTTAAATGAACTGGGAATATTAAATTACACAACGGCAATGATATGTTTATTTGACTAAATATTTTACTTGGCATTAAGGAAGGATACACACAAGACCTAGAGAAATCAGAACGGGAAGTTGACAAATCCATCAAATTAGTCGGCCTGATCCACTGATTGTGATAGTTAGATACACACAAATAGTATCCTTTTAAAAGCGCCAAATATAATGAAATATGCTGGTGCAATTTTGCACTGTGGCTGATGGCCATTTCAACGTACATAAACCAGGGAGTATTTTGTCTTGTGTCCATACGAAACTAAAACCACTATTGAAGTAGAATGTTGATGTAACTAAGAAGAATAAAAACAGTACAGACTCTATCCCTGTCAGTTCAAATTACGAATTTGAACATAGCGCAAGGCATGTTCTTTACTGCAGTTAGAAAATGCGTGATACACATTTGTGGTTGAGGGAAGATTATGCTGTTTGTTCCAATCATATCACTTCCAGTTTGCATCAATTATCTTCTGCATGTTTGCTGAATAAGATAGTCCCTGTAAAAATAATTTGAAGTCATATTAAGTAACGAATCAGTGGTGGATGAAACTTTAGCTAGGTAACCAAGTGAGCTATTTACCCAGGAAAAAGGCTTCTTTATGTGATAGCTAAGCATGCTTGTCACTACTTATCAAAAGTGACTTTGGCCATAACCAACTACAGCGCAATTATGTAATACATTGGAGCACAGCTGCGCTACAGAGAAGAGTATTTTACCTGTGGGACAATATTGTTTTTTCCTTTTGTGTCATTTTTTCTTGTAAATGTATGTTTGTTTACTCAGTTGTTTCGGAGAAATGCAAGTGGGTTACAACTCATTGAGCAATCTTAGTATTCATTGATGCACGCTTGAATACTTTGCTTCAATACAGTTTTAACCTTAAAACGTTTTGCTGCATGTTACAAATTTTGACATTTTTTTATGGCTGACCCCCTTTGTAAGATGCAACAACTAGCAGTTGTGTGTATGGATATGAGGTGGGTCCAGCTGCATAGGGTATCAGGCATGTAAATTCCCTTCAACATCATCAATCATATTTGTCTTTCATATCATTTTGGCCTCCCACTTGGTAGGGTTGCCCTCCTGCTATCTTCGATGCAATATACTGCCAAGATTTTAATAAATCCACATACGAGTACAATTAATCTAAAAGGTTGCAGCAATTTTAATTGAAAACCACCTGTTTAAATTAGCTTATCAAAGTTAAGATACATTTACAGTCTTCAGGAGCTGAATTTTGTGACTGTAGTTTGGGGCTTTGGTAGTTATTTAAAAAGAGGTACAACAAAAGAAACAACCTTTTGTGCGAAACTTGCTTTATCAATTATGTTATTAAAATGAAATGCCGACTTCAATTCTAATAAAACTACCTATTAAAGAATAAAAAAATGAGTTATTCCTGTGCAATCACATACCCACATAGCATGACGAATTTGAGGCACTTTTATTTCAAAGCAGTCATTCCTTAATTCATCTTCTTAGTTTTGTTCGGTATTCAACTTTCAAAAGCTTCGAGTACATGTGATAACCCTTTTTTCGAGGTCAGTCTTTTTTATATAAGTGCGTATACTCTTTGATATCATTTTGCTTAGTCTGAACATTGCAAGATTGTGCTATATAATATTTCTTTTATTGCTGTTCTTATTTACAATTAATTAAAATAAGTTGTCTTCACAACTGCATTATAAAGTTTTAGCATGGATGCGGGAATTTGTTTAAATCCTTTACCTCTTGATGCGACTATGATGAATTCTTTTACAGTTGTACAATATCAGATAATATTAAGCAATCCTTCAACATTTAGCTGGGTTGTAGTTATCATATGCACGAAACTAATCCTGGATAATTTAGTTTAGTAGAGGTTGGTTAGTATGTACAGGTAAAAGAACTTTCCAATGCTACTAAATTGTTCAGATATTACAGCATACATCGACTAGTTTCATGAGTTTGTGATAACATCACGACGTGTCAGTAAAGATGTAAAACCTTCAAAGCTTACAGAGTTAAATGCTGTGACGAATTTGGATCAGACCACAATAGTATCCCACAGTTTGGCAAAACGGCGACTTGAAAGACCATATAACCAACTCATCCAATCGTTCAGCTTTCTTTCAGCATAATATCTTGAAACCTATGTATGTTATTAAATAAAGTTGCCAAAAATGAATATCAGTGCTCGTACCACATATAATTGTTTCATTTAGGAATAAGAAATGGGTTATACAAATCAAGCTCATGAGATTGGGCATTGGAATGGTCTGATCGAGTGGAATAATAACAGAATTAATTTGAGTGATCACATCGAAAGCTAGTTTTAAATCATGATCTATGGATCGTGAATTTACCTTTATCAAAAAGAGAAGGCAGCTGTCGATTTATTGTCCTCTGGTGGGTGATTGAAAACCATTCATTAGACCTTCCAACCTGTTCTTTTTATAAAGGTAATTCAGCAATATTTTTACCACCCTTCTTCATAAATTAATTAGCATATTTTAAGAGGTGGCACTGGGATATGAGAATGCCTAGAAGTGCAAAACTTATAGACAGATAAAGCATACAAAGAGGGTTAACACAAATGTTATTCCTTTGCATAATTATATGTTCTGGTTAATCTATCTAGCTCAAGAAAGTTGCAAATAATGCAAGAATATATGCCATCTGAACTAAGGTCTTTGCCAGTAGACTTTAAACTTTGTATGACAAATTGACATTACGGTCCAGGTGTGCCGTACAAATTAGTAAATGTCTTTCTGAATGATTTGCGAGCATACATCTTTAGCCCCCTTGTTGTCTTATTGCAATGATTCCCAGATTTGCAAAAACGCTGTTGGCATCGGATAGTTGATGAATTCACTAACCATTAACAGACCTTTATGATACTGACTGTTTCTCAGGTAACAACGGAAGTAACTATAAGCCCCTGAACAGCTATTCACGTGGAACAAGCTGCCTTTGCTGTGGAAAATGAAGGTAACTTATTGACTGCATTTCCTTCACTGTCTACCAATAAACATGTTAAACAGCCTGATTTAGTTGACATAAAGTTCTGCAATATGGAAGGTTGCGCCAGCTGAAACCCTCAATGCACTTTTAAACCTATCTTATATATCTGATTTGAAACTTCAGTTGTATGCAGTTTGCTTGCTAAAATTACATGCATATATTTGTTATCCTTCTCACTTAAATTACAAAGACAATGAATCACCAGAACAACTGTAGAATAGTAATGCATTTAATACATGAATGGATCTTATGTCAAAAAGCAAAAGTGGTTTACGCTATCTTCAAAGTATAACAGAGCTCTATGTATGGCATGGAGAAGAACCTGTTTTAAACGTGCTTTGATTTTCATCGGTAATGAACATCACACATCCCAGACTTTAAAAATCTATTGACTTATTTTGGAGGTCTTGAAAGAACAAAATCTCTTTAATGAGAGTCTGTGAAGGTATTATTATATATTTCACATCTGAAACTGCCTTTCCAAAAAGACCAGACAGTGATGGTGCGTAGCTGCTCTACACAGCTTTTTATATTATGCTCGTAGTTGTGTACACATACAATATTGTACCCTTAGTTTTGCTGCCCTACGAGTTAATTGTGTTGAAGCTACTTCAGCTATTGGCTTTAGCCTTCTCATCTTGTACCAACAATCTGGATATTTTCTTTTTTCATAACTATTGCCAAAATCCCGTTCAGGTATAGAAGTAATATACTGCACGTGGAGTGTCATCGCCATCCAAGTTTGATGCATTGGCTTGTTTTGGTACTTTCAGGTCAAAAGTGTGGTCAGTTACGTGAACTGATATGATTTAACTTAATGGGGATGTAATATATGTAGATGTTTACTACATTTTTAATTGTTCAAACATGTCACTTTTTTTTCTTCAGATAATTTCATTGTTTTCGCAAAATCTTCCAAAACGTCTTTCAAAAATCATGTGGTCAGTTGCTTCGAAAGTACACAGGAAAATGTTTGGATGCACCTCAACCTCAGTTTATTTGACATTTCATGCTGCTATTTTATCTTACTATTTTTACCTTTGTGCTTTTTTGGACAAAGCTGTCCTTTAGATTATGCTGAACGTTGATGGAAATGGACATTCTGAAAACGTCAAACCAAAAGGCCCCTGGGTTTTTAAAAATGTTTGAAATTGTACTCATAAGCCAATTCATACATTCCCACTGATTACAATGCAAGTCAACGGACATTCACTCACTTCAAACTTGGTTGGGCTGTGCTTTAGGTAGGTATACTGAGTTTGTTGAAAGAGTAATACTCAAATACTTTTTGGATTTTATTTTATATTTTTGAGTGTGTAGTTGACTATCTCTTTATTCTTTCATTTATAAACTTAATCTGTATATCTATCTACCTTACCTTGCATCGTTTTATCATCAGCATTTTGTCCATGAGACCTGCCGTCCGAGCATGGTGCTTGCCACAATTTCTGCCCAACTATTTTGGAACAATGTTGTTGCACCATTATACATAGTATCTTTAGGAATGTGCTGCTGTACCATTATACAAATTGTATTTAGGATTAAAAATTAGAAGTTTGAATTTCTGGGACGCACACTATTTATTAATTTTGCATTTGAACACTGTCTTTAGTTCTTCCAGGTGTGAACCTTTGGATGTACTAATGATAAAAACATTCGTTCGGTGTGTTTGGCATCCCTAGATAGTTATAAATATATATATATATATATATATATATATATACCTTTGGAAAATATTAGTTTCTGCACCGCAAAAATTTGATGCAATCTTCACTGACGGTTTAAGCGCTAGAAATGGTTATGTAGTCTGTTTTTAATCAATTATAGCATGTTTAACTGCACAAACAGTTTGATATTTATTTATGTGAGCTGGAATCAACACAGATGTAAGAATTTCTATAAATGGAATAGCACTGCATGCCTGAAATATCAAACGACTGATATTGAAGTAACTGTTGCTCCCTTTGCGAGTGTGCTGGTTATTTTAAGTGACCATGTGAGGTAATCTGAGTTACTACAGCAATACACTTCAGTACGCAGAATTTACATACTTTACATATAAGCTACTGGCTTAAATTTTTATAAATTAGCACCCATCGGATGTGATATAAGGATGTTTTTCGTCAATAAAACAAGGTGAACATAAGATGACTTACCTTGCACCAAGTCTTTACATTCCAATTTAACTGTATAATAATCAGTGTTGCCAACAATACAGTGGCATATATATGAGCCTTGTCTAGCTTAATAAGAGGGTATGAAATGCTGTGCAACAACATTATATACACTTTGTTTATCCTAGAACACATCAGCTTAGAGATTGGCCCAGAAGTCCACCATCTTTTCATTTGGTTGTGCTACTATGATATTTACAGCCCAAATACCAAGCTACCTCAAAAAGGCTACTCTTAGATATACGGCATCATGCACTACTGTTCTTACACTCTATTCTCACGCTCTCCTAAATACCATAAAGGCATTTTTAACGAAAATTACATTTGACAAGGCTAGTGCCATCAGGGCCTTGTTGCACCAGCCTTGTAATGTGTAATTTTAAAGGCCATAATGCCAAATTGACCCTTCTGCATCTATACAATCAGGAAATATATGATGCACAGTGGTCCTGTAACCATCGAAATTAGATTAAGCTACTTTCCTCTAGAGGTGTAATCATATCCCGTGGCCTGTGGACTATCTGTGCCAAAATATAAGCCAGCTATGTTAGATTTGCTGCCTTCTCTATAGTAACAGTGCTTACAGGTATATGTTTTCCTACTGATCATTCCGAATTTGAAAACGCCTTAATAATCGGGGATTAGCAGGTACATAATGCAGTGAACACTCTAAATCAAGATCAAAAGATGGTACTTTGTTGGACAGTTTGAAGAGAATCCAGTAATTCCTTTTGAAAAAGTTTTTACAGAGGATGTCCAAAACGTAAAGCATTGAAAGAGGATGGGTGAACAGACGCAGATCCATCCTCTGAACTAAAATCGGTTAAAACTTAAAATTCCAAAGCACAAAAGGTCCATAAATCGGTGGTTGTACTGTCATGGCATTGTTGTGATTTCTTTCTTTCATTATTTGCCAGTATATCAGCAAAT
Source organism: Hermodice carunculata (assembly GCA_964020975.1). NCBI lineage: Eukaryota > Metazoa > Annelida > Polychaeta > Eunicida > Amphinomidae > Hermodice > Hermodice carunculata. Next base: position 379,342 of record CAXHWN010002752.1, on the reverse strand, counting down.
CTTTTTCGTCACAGCCATGGAATAACCTTCTGTAACGTGTGCTTCAAGTGAGGTGGTCATATGGCTTCTCATTTGACTAATGTTATTTTAGCTTCATTCATGCATTTGTTTTAGTTTAAAAGAAAAACATGTTAAAAATCAATTTTCAGTGGGAAATCAAATTGTGCATTACAAGGCAAACGATTAGCAAATATAATGTAGATTTGTATATTCCTACCTGGAATTACATGCTTTCTTGTTACGTACCACAAGTTAACTCTTAATTGACCATGTCACTATATTTGCTGTCATTGTTGGGTTTGGAATTAATGAATATGGACCATGTTTTTCTGTACTATTTGAAAATTACTTCATTGGCTATGTTGTGCTGTGGGCTTTGTTCTCCGACTCATAGTTATAGTGGAGGTATAGTGTGTTAATAATGTTCCATTTTTCATAAATATCACAAAAACGATGTAGGCCTACTTACTCTTTTGCTGTAAACTTAGCTGACTGACAAGTCGGGAGAACTTAAAGGTGATAGGCCTAACAGGTCTCTTTTTATTTTTGGCAGAAGTAATGAAATTTGTGCTTTTGGTGCTTAGGCCTATGCATTTTGGAAAAGAATTAGGGTCTCCAGTTAATGACGAATATTTCTAAGGTTGAGAGGACCGGTTTAAAACCACCAGTTGGCTTTTTATGGGTGACTGCCTGTCTCAAGTCAGGAGTGAAATTTGTTTCTTCACATTGGTATTGGAAGAGAAATGTTGATGCACAAATTTCCTTGCTTCTGCCAAAAATAAAAAAGCACCCAGTTAGGCCTATCACCTTTTAGTTCTCCCGACGTGTCAGTCAGCTAAGTTTACAGCAAAAGAGTAAAGTAGGCCTACATTGTTTTCCTGAAATTTATGAATCTGCAACATTATAAGCAAACTATACCTCCACTATAACTATGAGTCGGAGACCAAAGCCCACAGCACAACATAGCCAATGATGTAATTTTCAAATAGTACAGACAAACATGATCCATATTCATTAATTCCAAACCCAACAATGACAGCAAAGAGATTTCAGACTTGCCAAAGCATCAACATTTCTCTTCCAATACCAATGTGAAGAAACAAATTTCACTCCTGACTTGAGACAGGCAGTCACCCATAAAAGGCAACTGGTGGTTTTAAACCGGTCCTCTCAACCTTAGAAATATTCATTATTAACTTACTTATAATGGCGGACATTGATGTACGGATTACTCTTTGAAAAAATGACAATATATTTAACTTTCCTAACAAACTTTCGATGAATTTTTTAATCAAATGGTATAAAGGATGATAATTATGAATCTATCTTTGCCCGAAAGCTCTGTTACTAACTGCATGCTGTCCATGACTAATATGATAATCACCAAATTGTGGTGTTAAATTATAATGTCTGTGTGGAATTGTGGTGAATTAAGATGAAGGTAACAGATGGGTGAACGGCACTCCACTCAACAATATAATGCATATAGGTTCTGCAGCGTTGGCACTTTAACAGGTGTTTTTTTTCCAAGTTCACGCCCATTCGGAATATGAAGCCCAAGCTATACTAAATTACTAACACACCATGGGCGTCTACTCATTTAGTCAATGTAGTTGTCAATAGGCAAGGGTATATGTATGTCATCTGCTTTATTACTTAATCATTGACTGTATTAGTCGCTGCATTACAGTCTCCTATTAACAAACATTTCCAAGTCAACAAGGGAAATATGCATATATCAGAGCATAAAAGTATAATTTGAGTTTTGTGGGGAATATATACAGAATATATATACAAATCATAATCTGTTGTCAAGGAACTAGCTTCTATTAGAATCTACCCCCAGATCATCATTTCTTAGTGGTATTGGTTATATGTCAGATTTCCGATTTTCACGAAAAAAATATTCCCTTCAGATTATTGTCCTTAAACTCTAAACATTATTGTCGTTGATATCTTGTTATGACGATGGGACCATAGGCACCAATTTCAGTATGCATTTAAGTGGCATTTACCTTATTCTATGAAAAAAATAACTATTGTTCCTACGGCATTGCTATTGCACTTGATGATGGGTACCTTTGACGTTTAATTCGCGGTATACGTGTGAACGTTACGTTGATGGTCGCCTGTGCCGTTCAAGTAACATTTGCATGTCAGTCACGCTGGTCTTACATTTAATATCACACGGCATTTTGATGATTTTGATTAAAGATCCACCTACCCAAAACATATCCTGCTCATGATGATCGGCATTGATTCCACATTATTTTAATTAGAATGGTTCAGTCGCTGATAATTCGGTTTATTATGCTTATCAGTTAAGGATATACAACAAGTCAGGATTGGCCTTAATGATGTGGGGCACTTTTCTTTTGATAATTTTTTAAATACACTCAAAAGTCCACAAAGTATACATTTTTGAAAAGCAAACAATACAAAGAATAATTCTGTAGCACTTTAGTAGTGTTCACTAGTTACAATGTTTAGACACACAATTATCAAAGTGTATAGAAGTGACTATCATTCTTTGATACAAATTTGGCTTCGACTCCTACATGTTAATAGATTTTAATATCAAATTGGTGATAAAATATAGAATACCCTATAAATGTCAAAAATGAGTCTCAAATCATAAACTTTTGTTGGTGTTCATCATATACAGCTGTTTGATGTTGAAAAAAGACAACCACCTTTGATCAACTCCGGTGACAGAACAGAACGAAAATTTGAAATTTGAGACCCACTTTTTTTATTCAATACATAAACTTCAGTTTGCCACAGATTTGAGGCCCATATGTTCAGACCTGAGTAAGTTCAAGCGTTCGTTGTACTTAATTATGATCATCACGGTCTAGTGCTATTGTAAAACAAAACTTGCAACCAACTGACAAAGTAAAACTGAAATAAAGAGCATCCTCGGCTTGTTGGTTGTGTAAACCTATAAACCAATTAGCTTATTATCATGTTTGATTCAAAACCTAGATATTATTAAGCTTCAACAGCCAAATGAATTTGTAAACGCGTCATCAGTGCGAAACCATCAACTATACTTCGCAACCTTAAATTCCCGGACATGCGTTTTAAGTGATGTCGGCTGCCTGGTTTTACCATGTATATGGTAAAGACTACCCACTTTAATCTAAAGAGTGTGTGAACGTTAAATGTCGCAAATACAAAGATACGTGTTGTAAACAGGTTCTTGCTTACATGGCATGACTTCAGATTAAAAATGTAATTCAAACATAACATGAGAAGAAGGCTTTCTTAGATATTACTGAAGCTTCCCAGGAAGGAAACCAATATTGTCATCACTTATCTGTTCGTGGAGTGTGGTTTATAGTATTTTGATCTCACATCTCTTGGTTGCTTCTTGGAGTGCTTAGTTTAGGAAAGCAGGTATCAGAGCAATTTGTTGAATTTAGATTTAGCAATGATTTGACAAGTATTAGGGCTTGGATATACATGTACATATTTAACAACTAAAGGATTCTAAATTGTCGTTAGTTTGGGATAGCCTTGGTCGTTTCTGATTTCCCTCAATTGAGTAACTTTTAATTTTTGTCATAAAACTATGATATTCCATATGTAAATAAACGTCCTTCGGAAAAATGGTCGTAGCAAGGTAATATTCATGAAAAAATGTTCAGACGGAGATTGCATTATATGTGGTTGACAGAACTTCAAGTATTGCAGGTTATCAAGTGCAATCTGTAGATCATAAATCTATTAATGGTTGACTTGGACTTAGTCTCCAGCAAATGTTTCTTTTGAATTTATCTAGGCCTACCGTCAATCTGCCATTCGATAAAACTGTGCCACTGTGTGTAGTTGAGAATATGAAGAAATAAGACATTTTGGTGTGCAAAAATTGCCAACTTAGCAACAGATGATGTGAAAGGTCATTCTGGTAGTCAGTTAGACTTCTTCACATTTAATTATACTTTTTTTCCGAATGCAGAGTTGCTTGTGTGTGACGTTCTTTGGTGATGATGATGATGATGATGATGATGATGATGATGATGATGATGATGATGATGATGATGATCGTCATCATCATCATCATTATCATTATTATTATTATCATTATTATAGAAATTAGGGGCTATAATTAAGTCAAGAACAAAAAAATAACGGAAGTGTAAATTCGTGGTTTTTGAATTACAACTGGTCTGTTTAATGCATTCAATAAAACAGGACAAAAATATGACATACTTTGCGTGTCACAAATACTAGCCTAGCATTAGTTCACATGTATAATTGTATATTTTCTGGGTTATCAGTTACAACAAGTGAGATCACACTGACCATGCTGTATGCGTATTTTCAATTCTTTTGCCATCTAATAGGTGCGCATATTGTTCATTGAGCACCCAGCCCTTTCGTGGTCAAATCGTAAAAAGTATATACAAATTATGATTATATGACGTTACGTATGGTCTTCTAGGCTGTACTTCATGCAACAGCTGAATAAATGTACTGCGGAAGCTTTCAAATGGGAATTTGCGGCACACTGTCAGACATAAAGCCTTTTGCTCATTGAATGTTACATGTACTGAAACTGAGAAATTATTAATGAAATCGTCAAACTTTCCATTTGTATCATAACCTGAAGTCATAAATGAACACACACACACACACACACACACACACACACACACCGAGATATACGTCGTCTTCGTTTTGAAATTTTGCTGTGTGAAAGTCATCCAAAGATATCGACAGCACAGTTTTAGAGCCTCACCATGCGCCGGGTAAGAATGTAGTGCCATCGTCATCACAGTGAGTGACAATGAAGTATTTTTATCACTTCATAAACACTGACTTTCAGTGAGAGAGGTTGCTTCCATTATTAGTGATGAAGATAGCACTAAATACATTTTGCACCATTGATCTGTACAAAGTGCCTGATCGTTATGGAGGCAATAATAATGCAAAATTTAATTTAGGCCCACCCCACGTATCTTGTATACTATTTCGGGCAATAATCGTACTTTGTGCCGACCAGTTGAACTTCAACGCTGGATGATCGACTTTACATTACTGGAAAAATGAATTACAGCGTTCTAACATTACCTTTACAACATGTACATGTTTTGTTCACTTTAATTGATTATTTACTTTTGTGTTAATCCATTCAAAGATGACATTTTTCAGTGTTTTTATCCACCTAACCTTACGACGTCAATTTCACTCAGGCTTTTTAAATCAGTTCAAACTCGATGATAAAGGGGACAGATATACAGAATGGCAGGATTTAACCTCATATTACAAGCATTTTATTTCAGGAAAAATCTGAACTGATGATCTCAATGGCAAGTCATAACTGTTATGCATTCTCAAATTTAATTAATTTATTTGTAAAGGAGATGTGTGTTCCCGGTGTTTATATATGTATAAAATAAAGGTTCTACAAAACATATAGTTTTTTTATAATTCCAAGCTGAAAACCATAATATAATCGAAAGAGAATAATAAGTTTGTTTAAATGATTAAATGACTTGATAAAGTGTCTCTGTTTGATAAAGTAAGTTGGTTTGGAAATATTGAAGAAAATGTATATTGAGGGGCTGATGGAAAAAGATAAAAGAGATGACATGCTTGAATTAAGAGCAAAATATGATGTTGCAATCAATCGTTTGGAAAATATGCAGAGTACGTAAAGCCTGGGGTTGTAAAGTGAACTAAAGATAGAAACTACTCAGAGAAACAACAAGGTGGCAATCTAAATTGATCAAAATATATTGTAAATAAAATGACAGGGGAGCTGAGCTGAAATTTGCCCAAGAAAAGCTGTCAAAATGTAATTTACAAAATGCAAAGAAAAAAGAAAATACAGCACAAAATCAACGGAGATTACTGACACTGGCAACAGACTTGTGAGAAGACAACTTCAAAGAAAACAAGTTCAATTGGGCTAACAAACAGAAGCATGAAGATCGATTTTCTGAGCTGAAATCACAGTTTGTGAATTTGAAATATGGAAAACGGAAACCTTTAAAGCAGATTAGTGAAAAAACTGTATATAACAGGGAGAGGAAACTGGACATACTGATCGTTAAATATCAAATATATGTCAACGCTCAGAGGTAAAATAGATGAAGCAAGAACTTAAAATAAAGAGGTTGGAAATAAGCAGTTATTTCCTGAAAAGTGAGACTATGGTCACATTTGAAGATTGCAAGTACATTTTTTGCGAAGAGGCTGGTCATCAGGATTTTGATTTCTGATTGCAATGTTACAGTAAGCGGGTTACTCAGTGACTAGTATGGTTCTGGAAAAACGTGTCTTGAACTTCCGTTTCATGTTCGAAGCCAAATGATTTGGAGCTATATCCCCATCGAAGCTAAATGAGTCACTCCAGCTCAGTTAAGCTAATTGCACCAACCATGACCACATCTGATATTTTAAGTGGTACAACACCACAGCAATAACACTGGATTTCCAGTTTATGTACAGTGGTATCACCACTGGACTTAATTGACTGTACCTGGCAGGCTGGTTTCGTTGAGCTACAGTTACAACACCCACAAAACTTGATGAATATTTCTCTACTGTAAGACGTATTAGATACCTGACACAGCACAAAAGGTTATAATTTGCTTAAAAACTGCCCCTTAATGTTCACATCAGACCACTAAGGACATTTGTGTTTGCTTTATGGCCATACAGAGAGGTGAATCACCCAATGTATATCTAGGCTATTGTTAAACTTGTATATGGATGGAGCTGTCACTATTTCGTTTCGATGCAAATTCCAATCATTTATTATTATTTGAAAAAAAAATCCCTTTTTCAATCTTTTATTCATACGTTTAATATCAATATTGTTTGCTAGACATTTGGAGGTGAAATAAGATAGCGATGCACCAACAAAGTTCGGTTTAAAAAAGTGATACAACCATTCAACATTTACCCAATGCTGGATTCAGCTGAAGACTATCACTATGCACCACGGCATCACTGGATGGAAAAGAATTGCAGGTAAAGACAACTTTGTCCTAACAATGTGTCATAGGCATTTATAAAATCAACTACCGTCATTACCACTAGAATCAGTATCATCAATGCGGTGGATTATTGTATCCATAAAATATCAATACAAATTGCCTGTGACTATTTACCCCCCCCCCCCTCCCCCTTGCAGAAGGTAGGGTATATAGCTTTGCTCTTATAAGTTGGTATTTCGGTCAGTTTCTATGCAGGGAGACCTTGGTTTCTGCACATCAATGCAAGACGTTTTTAACCTTTGACTTTAACACTGCACAGCAACATCTCTCCCTATAATGTAACGTTAAGTTTCAAGATAGGGAACCTTGACTATATTTCCAAAGTTACAGGACTGCCTTAGATTGATTTTGTTTCCCCATATTAATGGCAGGGGTTTTTGGGGGGGGGGGGATTGGGGGGGGGGGTTTGGTTTTTGGGGGGGTTGGTTCTTGTTTTTTTGGGGGGGGGTGTTTTTGGCATTTAAACCTTCATATTGCAAAAATGTATAGACCTCAATAGGGGCTGGATATAGTTTGAAGATGATTGACTTAACCCAATTTTATTATTATTATTATTATTATTATTATTATTATTATTATTATTATTATTATTATTATTATTATTATTATTATTATTATTCTTACTACTACTACTACTAATTTGGCATGCTACGCCTTTTACATTGCACAAGTTTATGGCCCTGTTAATAAAGAAAAATTAAGTTTGCAGAATGGTGGCCTTCACCCCATTTGGAAGGCCACTAAAAGTGGACAGTTTATTATATTACAGTTTCTGCACAATATGTCAAGAGGTAGTCGAGACGTTTTTGAGCTGGGACTTTAGTATCTTACATGCAGTGCTCTGCGGAAGGCCTGGTAGATTTTGAAAAGCTTAAGTAAATATTACCTATGACACATTGATAGTAAAAAGTTGTCAGTACCTCCACTTGGAACAGATGGGGTGAGATATGTTGAAACGTAGAATATGAAACTTGCACTCACTTATATGATCAATTGTGATTCTCCTGCTGCTTGTCAAAGGAGCCCAGTGTCATCTGAGTCCTCTTGTAAGTTCTTTGTGTGGGCTGTGTTTACTTTTAAGATACGTGACTTTGACCTAATTATGTCTCTTTGAAGAGCATGGTCAGGCAGCATCTATTTTTGTATCAAAGCAGCCGAGTGATATTCGGACAGAAGGCCAGGAGTGGATGCAGGCTCCATACACCTAGTTTGACTGGTTACCTGCCTCGACATTCCAACCATGACCCACGTGCTGCCCATAACTACACTCACCCAATCAAGATATTAATCGACTGATTCCAGGGCAAGGGCATCTGAATGAGTCCTTACTGACCTTAGCAGTCATTGTGTAACCTGCAATACTACTCCTGGATCTCCTAAACATTACCCATTAAAAGCTTTAATTGTCATGCCATAAAACTGTCTGACTCTTATATTTGTATTTGTATGCAGAAGTGTGATGTCGTGTCAATGTCTGAAACAAGACTGTGCCCGAGAGAGCTGGACATCATCAAAACGTCTATTTTAGTTTACACTTGCCTTCCCAGTTATGAACTATCTGCGTTGTTCTTAAATCAGGGTTCAATGATGATGACTGTGACTATTCTGGTCACCCATTTGGCTGGGTTTTGTAATAGTTAAACACTCACGTGACTTTATTTTCAATGACTTAACCCTCAATAGTGACTGCGTTTTAACCCTGCATATGTGTGACAAAAGGAAACCCATTACATCTTATTATTTGCTGTTATCTACCTTACTTTGATAATTCTAAGTCAATCCATGATAAATATATATACGCCATCCACTCTTGTATCAAGGCCCCACAGTGAGCCTCCTTCAGCTGGTGCTCCACAATATAGAGCCAGTAATGGCAACTTCAGTTCCTGTGTCTGTCATTATTTAACCTGTCCAGCTAATGCCATTGAAACATGATGGCAGTGGAGACACCTCTGTTGGTTGGACAAACCTTCTGTGCAAAGTACTACCTGGATGTGAATGTCCTCACTTTGTGTGGTAAAGGTGTGGCAATAATCTTTGTGACATGAATACACTAGAAACCTCTATTATCGCCCAGTGATGTGGCACTGCTTTGTGTGACCCTCTCCTTGGTCTTTGGTCTTCACTCCAGAACAGTTATGTGTAGCTTCAAAAGGGCGTCTAACAAGTTCTGAACTGTGATGCATCACTATACAGTGCTTTGCACTGTGCAAAAGCTGTGAATAACTATAAAATAGTGACTGGTGACGTGTAAACAGGTTCAACTTGTAATACCTGGTGTACAGTACTAATAACGGCACCCAAACAACTGTGACTGTGAATCTCTGTGAATAAACTCTTGAGCTTGAAACCTCAGTCATCATACCAAATACAGGCTTTATCAAAGAAGCACCTACTGATGCTAGTCCATCGGTGGTAAACACCAACCTACAGAAAAATACACCACCTCCCTAATGCTGAAAAACTAGTGTGATGAATGGAAAATGTTCAAACAGCCAAAAGAACACCAGTGTGCTATATTCCTACATACTGCTGGACCCGAATGTATCCTTATATACAATGGCTTTCCATTTGCTTCAGCTAGCACCAATAGTGACCACCCCCATCCACCCCCGCGGCAGACTAGGAGAGTCTCGAAACCATTATCAAAAGGTTTGGTAACCATGTAATAGGCAAAATTAATGAAACCTATGGACGTTATTCCTTAAACCAACGATCAAAAGGAAGATGAGGCCATCGAAGATTATGTGACTGGCCCAAAAGATATGTCAAAATTGTGTAACTTCTGTGACTGCATGATAAATTCCTTAATCCGTGACACAATTGTTCTTGGGATATGCGAAATGGACATATGCAAACATCTTCTAAACAAACAAAAACTGACACTGAATGAGACAGTAGACATATGTTAGAGCACTGAGGCTTCACAGTCACATCTTAAAGTCATGGAGCCCACTCATGGAGTGGACAAGGTGTCTATAGAGAAGGGCACAGAATTTAAAACTCTGAGTAGAATGCCCAAAGGTGCTGCAGCCCCAAAGCACTGAATAAAGCATTGAAACACCAAGTATATCCCCTACCGACCATCGATGATAACTTGCCACAACTGTCAAAAGCAAAAGTGTTTTCAAAATTAGAAATACTTTTCGGGTATATTCATTGTGAACTTGATGAGCAAAGCAGTCATATGACAACATTCATAACTCCTTTTGGAAGATAGTGATGGCGGCAACTTTCAATTGGCCTCAAGGTCAGCAGTGAAGTTTTTGCCAGAAGCCTCATATCTGTAGTTGATCACAGCATTGTATATGGTGTCGGTGATGATCTGGATCTAGCAAATGCGGATCATGACTAAAATCTCAAATCTCTCTTTTGGAGATATTGAGAAAAGGGTATAAAGCTAAACAGAAACAAGTGTTTGTTCCACACAAATGACATATCATTTGTGGGACACTGTATAACTAGTGAAGGACTGAAAGTTGACACAAAGAAAACCAAGGCAATCACTGAAATGAAAAGTCCAACTAATCTGGCCGAAATTCAACAACTTCAAGCTACTGTCAACTATCTAGCATGCTTTTTCCCTCGACCATCAGAAATAATGGAGCCCATCTGATGCCTGACGATCATGATGGTGTGCAATTGGAATGGGGTGAGGTTCAAGGGTGTGCATTTGCTGAGGTGAAAAAATTTGTAATACAAGCTTCAATTCTCAAGTACTATGATCCTTCCCCAAGAATTAACTATTGAATGTGACTCGAGTGCAAAACTATGCCAGTCCTGCATTTACTAACGCTGAGCAAAAATGGATGCAAATAAGAAAGAAAAGGAGATGCTAGCAATTGTATTCCCACTTGAGAAATTTCAACAGTACCCATTTACTTGTGACACGACTGTCATAAGGGACATCCAATGAAGGCAATAATAAAGAAACCTCTAAACATGGCACCTTAACACCTACAAGCCATACAAACGTACATACATGCACATGACATTGACGTCTGATACAAACCAGGTAAAGAAATGTAAACTAGGCTAAATTAATAACCCTCCACTTATATGATGTAATGGTGTACCCATACTTTTTAGGAAACTTAAAGATATGCACATATATGGGTAGCATAATCCTTTGGTTACACCATGTTTACAGATAAGTAGAGTTGGAGACCATGCTTGACTGCACATGGGCTAAATGAGAGACAAGGTCAATGAATACACTTTGCAGAAAGGGTTATGAGTGGTCTTTCCCGTGGATCTACAGCTTTATCTTCTGGAGGAGTGGGACAGCATACCTCAAGCACTTGTGAGAAAGCTCATTTACAGCATTAGAAAACGGTGCCAACAGTGCATTGATGGCCATGGTGGCTACACATCTTATTGAATTGGCATTTAGATGTGCTTTATGTGACACTATGATGAGTCTAATGACCATCAATTCCCGCTCAACTGGGCTCAGAAAATGCGTTAATTGTAAGTAGAGTCTGTGATAACTTTTTATCCAACGTTGCACAACCTGTGATAACTTCTGGTGGGACTATACACTCAGTTCATATGGATGTTTAAAGGGGCAGGGAGGGTATAAAAGGCTGATGGAACAGCATGGTTTCCATATGGTCCTAATACTTCCACACTTCAGAGCTCTGATCAATTTTGAACTAATATTTGAAATACTGGGAGATGTAAGACATGAATGTCCAATTTTTGTGATACATTTGTGTCTAAAGCAATACAGTATGCATTTACAAACGCTCAAGGAAAAATAATACAAATATAGGATTGGAAATTCTTGTAACTGCCAATATTTGAACCTGTTGGGCTGTTTCAACAGCCATCATCTCCCAGTAGGAGATGAACTGACATAACCACACATGTGTTTGTGGTTTTGGGGGTAATTGGTTGCATCCGATGGCACTTTGGGTAGAAGCTCTGGCTGGTGTACCTGGCATTCCATGATGACTGGACATGCAGACATTTTTTGGTAAATATTGACACATTATTTCATGAGAAGTCAGTACATGGTTGTATTGTGTTATAAGTACCATATATAAAACATATACTGTAAATTCATGGTCAAGCATATATGAGTCAGTGGCCAGAGCAGGTCTCCATGTGTTTATGAACCCCACTGTGAGTAAACTACATGCCTGATAAGAATTTGATTGGTAGCAGCCTGACACAGACTGAGGTTTAGTTGTTAGCTGCTAACAAGTTTTGCCCCTTTAAGTGCTGTACAAGTACTCTTGCTAACTTGTGATTCAGACTTTGTCTGCTTATAAACACTGTGCAATGAAGTGTAACTTCATTTCATGAAGACATGCTGAGCATACTTGCCGCATGATGGCAGTAAGAGTGAACCTGACAAATAAGCATGGAAGACTACCTGCCAGTACGTCCAGAAAGACTGCACGATATTTTAAACAAAACTGAACAGGAAAAAACAGTACAACTCCTCGAAAAGGGTGTCAAGAATGGATGGCCAAACCATACCATCCTTCAGCATGCTTGACGACCCAACTGGCAATATGGAGTCATCTTTCAAGGTGAGCAAGTACTCATCCCCACTACACTTAGGAATCACATAAGAGATGATGTGCACAATGCCCATCTTGGTGTAGAAAGCTGTCTATGTAGAGTACGCAAGTGTATTCTGGCCAGGCATGAGCACTGAACTCAAAGATCACATGTTTAAATGTGATACCTACAAAACGTATGAAGCAAACAACCAAAAAGAGGCATTGGTGCCTCAAGAATTACCATCAAGGCCCTGGGAAGAGTTGGCACAGAATTATTCTCATTTGAAGGCAAGGAGTGCCTGGTAGTAGACTATTTGAGTAACTTTTGGGACATTGATAGACTGTACAACACCACATCTACTACAGTCATCAAAATATTGAAAGCACAGTTTGCAAAACATGGCACACCTGTCTCTCTTCTCAGTGAGATGGAAGTACAATACTGCTCAAGTGAATTCCAACGTCTGACGTGGAAAAGTGACTTTGAGGATACTCCTAGCTCTCCTGGACATCAAAATAACAATGCAAGAGGAATTTATATAGGGCTGTGCCCTGTTTTCCAATTGACTTCTTTTGAAATAAAAATATGTTTAAACCAAATGGCAATGGTAAAGCTGACGCAGCTCTAACAGCAGCTGAAAAGGTTATGCAGAAGTGCTCTGAACCCTACAAATCACTCCTTGAATTTCAAAACACATCAACACAAGATGTCGAGAGTAGCTAAGCACAACGAATGCTAGGTTGGCATAAGCAATCATTCCTAGCAACCTCTGCTAACCTTGTCAAACCCCAAACTGTAGAAACATTAAAGTATAGAGAGAGACAAATGGGAAATCTGCATAAAAAACAAGCAGAGCCCCACAATAGAAGATCAGAAGACTTGCCTGTGCTTAATGAAGGAGACAATGTCAGACTAAAACCCTTCAGACTTGGAAACAAAGAGTGGGAGAAGGCAGTTGTTAACAAAAGATCATATGAAATGGAAACAACTTGTGGCATCTACTAGAGAAATACCTGCTATCTCAAACAAAAACACTACTGAAATACCAAACAGCCCCACAGATGTCAATGACACTAATCACGCTACCAACCAACTTAACAATTCATCCCATGACAATACCAAGTCAAAGGTGCAGGAAAATTTGCAACCACCTGAGAATGGTACCGCCATGACAACCAAATTGGGGCGGAATGTTAGAAAGCCCAGACAGTTATCTGAATGTCTACCATAGTACAGCTGGAAACATATGAAACAACGTGTGGCATCTGTCAATAAATGTTAGAGCAGGCAGAATAACCCCACTCAACATACAAGTGTGACTATTTAGGATAGTCCACCCTCAATGGTAGTAGCCACATGACATTAAGTGTATTACTGCAATGATAATAGGACTATTACAAACATTTACTATAACGTACTGTAGTTGGAGGCACACAAACTATGAGCATATCCAGTGATCCGTGTATCTGGACTCTTATCTCCATCTCTAAAATAAGGAGTGAAAACACAGTGCTCAATTTAAAAATATCTTTATTCTTAATACTAATGTTCCCGATTTCAAATATACAAACAATATCCGGGTCCTGTTAACAGTATTGACTTCACATGGACAAACGTGATAGAACATTGGTGTTAACTGAGTGCAATGTATATGTTTTCTTTTCTTCTCATAAAAAAGACAGGATATAACAATATCTTAACCGTCTTATGCATATTCATATATGCCATCCACTCTTGTGTGAAGGCCGCATAGTAAACCTCGTTCTGGTGCTCCACAATATAGATCCAGAAATGGGAACTTCAGTTCCTGTGTCTGTCGTCATTTAACCTGTCCAACTAATGCAATCGAAACATGTTTTACAAAGCCTCACTAATGAATATTCATACACTTTTTTATTTACTCTGTGTGGGTATTTGAGTGTTCAGCTACCATGGAGCAAACAATTAAGTCTGACGTACAAAAAGCTTGGATTTTTTCCCCTATAGTCACATAATGTACGACGCCTTAGTATCGAATAACCTAGTTTTAGCCAATTTTATGTGTAACCACCCAACTTCATATACTTACTCATATCCTAAGTGAGATGTGTCTACATGGTAAGATCATGTTACTAGTTATCACATGACATTCATGACATTATAGAGAGTAAGATCATATCGCCAGATCCCGGCAATACTAGTGTTCACCTGCAAGTGTCTTTGGTCAAAAAAGTTAAGTTACCTTCTTGTAGTTCAGTCAGCTCAATCCACGCGAATTTGCATGAGGTAAGTCTGAGATGGTACAAAAGCTTGCGTTTTCCCGTCATAGTCACATAAGTACGACTTCTTGTTATCGAATTACCTTGTTTCGTACATTTTTTTTTTCAATCAGCAAACATCTGTGCACTTACTCCTATCGTAAGTCAGATATGTTTATATGGTAAGATAATGTTGCTTGTTTTTCCACGACATTCATGGTATTGTACATAGTAAGATAATCTTTACCATATGTATCCTCTTTCTTCCCTAGTTGGAGGCTGGAATATAATAATGATGATGATGATGATAATGATGATGATGATGATGATGATAATAATAATAATAATTGTATCATGCTTATGTGAAGGACTCTAGGCCTGGATACGACAGTTTTTAGAATATAACGTTTTTCGATATATTTCTTATATACCGTAAAACTAATGCCTAAATTAAGGTAAGAAAAAAAACAGGTAGAGACCAGCTGCTCCAACGAAAAACGTTGCAGTCTGATAAGCGCATAGCTCAAGCCGCTCTGCGATCCATCACGCCAGCGCCTCAAGCCACAAGAGAAGGGAAGCTTAGTTCCGTAGTGAAGTTGACTCAAATGTGCCACAGAACACGTTTCCCAAACCTTAACAAGGACAAAAAATAATTGATGGCTAGCATAATATACAAGCATATTAAAAACTCCCTAGCTGGCCTGTGATAATTCTGCTAAATACCTGAATATATTCTACTGTGAAATAAAGTCAATTAATGGGCTGCAATGGCTTGGAACTGCGATTTCTCTGGAATGCGCTGCGTGGTTTGGAGATCAAATTGCTAAGGCTATTCCTGGAATTGTGTATCACATATTAGATAAGATCTATGAATGACCTCTTGCAAAAGATATCAACATGCAACACCAAAGAAGTCACTATTTCTTACAACCATCCGATAGTGCCCAAGTGACAGCATTAGCTCCCTATGACACGCGAAGAGAATGGTTACATATGTATTTAAAATGTTTATTAAGAATATAGCAGGGACGTTTGGTTTTGAATTGCAAACACTTTTTATGTTAATACTAGCTTCAAAATAGCAAGTGCCACAAGAAATGTGGCCACAAAGAGCAGGTGGCTGGGCAGGGCAGTACCAACAACCATGTATATGACAGGAACATCTGTATTGACATATCTTTATTGTGCTTGCAAGTGTCTCAATTATATATATATATATATATATATATATATATATATATATATATATATATATATATATATATATATATACATATATATATATATATATATACATATATATAAACATTCTTACCTAGAAGAGTGACGAAACGATTTTAGTCGTCTTACTGTCATGGGGCACTTTCTGGCATTGCTTATAACAGTTTGAAGTCGAAAATTTGTAATTTGTGCAACGTGTAATATATTTCTCTACAGCTAACACATTTGAGGACGCGTATGCATATAAAGTCATAAGTTATGAAATATACACACACACAAATGTTTGTTTATCAGAAGTATTCAGCCTAAAGGCAGGTTCATCAGCCTAAAGGCAGGTTCACATCATGCAAACAAATACTTGTGTATGCAATTTGACAGAAACGTGTATTCAACAGTAACCAAATATAGATTCAAAATCATAATATTTCTTTTGCAATTCCGCTGTGACATTTGTCTTTTTTAATACAGATGGCAGTCTAGTGATATCTATGTATATATATATATATATATATATATATATATATATATATATATATATATATATATATATATATATATATATATATATATATATATATATATATATATATATATATATAAATATATATATATATATATATATATATAAATGATTCATTTCTTTTTTTTATATGTGTAAGAACTTGACTTGATTAACAGGCCCAATCCATCAATTAGAACCAAGTCATATAACTGTTTGTATATGACAATAATATCATTGGAAGTTTGGAGGTGATCTGCACAATGGATTTCCTCGATTTCAAGAAATGTAATTTTGTATAAACGACGGAAAATCACTATCACTATACAATCAGATACCTTACCAGTAAAATCGGGAATACCGTTGTTTCATTTTAGTTTGTGGTTTTTGCTTTATTTTTGTGAAATTTTATAAACAAGTGTAGAGCCATGATGTGAAGATGGGATCCAAAAATTTCGTGTGCCAGCAACTTAAAAGTATGATATGAAACATATGATTTGAAGATTTAAAAGGTTAGAATTCATATAATGCATAAATTTAGTACAAACGTTGTTAAACTGATAAAATCAAAATGATAAATCCGACACCTTTTGAAGGCCTTGTGTATCTTCAAAACTGTACGTTTGTTCTTATGTGTGGAAACAGTATACAGAGTAACTGG
>CAXHWN010002752.1:12500-362000 GCA_964020975.1 Hermodice carunculata | reverse complement strand
ATTCACTGGTCTGTGATGTTGGGAATCTGGGTAAAGTCATCCTTTTATGCAGCCAACTGCTAAATTTTATGGCCACAAACCAGAATCTGACAGACATAAACGGTAAGTGCTGTTGGCCTACTTTTGTGTGGTTTGGATCAGGGATTGGGCTATATGGACACTTCCTGATACTGATAGCCTTTCTTCGTAAATCATCAGATGCCAAATTTATGTCTAAAAACGTACATAATGCCAAAACCAATAATAATGAGACAATTACATGTCATTATCCTTGTTGAAAATCAGCCAAAAATTATAAAGCAGATAAGATGATAAAAATAAGAAAGATAATAAAAATAATGACTGTCGTGAAAATTAGAAGTGGACAACAGTTTTTCAATAATCTTAGAGAAGCTGCACCGAAAATCCGAGTAAACTATAAATATCCATGATCAAATATCTTCAGTCACTGAACAAGCCAGGTCAGAAACCAGGATTTCAAGATAGTCATTCCAACACTTTATGATATTTTATACATCAGTCAAAGAATGAGAAATGCAGTATAAAGGAAAAACTCTCTCTTTACCATGGTAAATTCAAAATCATCACGTTTGTCATAAATTTAAACTTCAAGTCCCTATTATCACCATACTTCATCATGTCTAAAAATGAACATTCCATGCTATTTTCCTAAGTTTCTTTTAATGACAAATCATCGTGGTATATTTGTAAAACATACTCTCCGAAATGTTTATTATCGATGCTTAATTGGTCAATATATCTTAATGTGAACTTAAAACACTTGTCATGAAATTTCTTTAATTTTGCCAGCTTTACAAAAGAAAATTATACTGATAGAAAAATAATTATAAATTGGCCCGTAGTGGTGCACAATTGGTGCCCATTGGAAAACAAATTGTCTGCCTGAAGATGGAATCTCCGAAATTGACATAACTGTTATCAATCAAAAATTCAACAACTCAACCGGCTAATCGTATCCAAATGCAATACAGCTGTCATTCCTATTACCAAAATACCCACCTATATAAGATATGATCATTCTTTGAAAATTATTTTTGATGGGTTTTATATTTGACAGACTTGATACATTGTTTCAGATCAGAATGAGGAATATTTGTATATGAAGGGGAGATGTTCCAAGAGGCAATCTGTTTAAAAAGTAAAAAAAATTATCAGTACCATCAACTGTTCCAACAGGATCTTCGAACTAGCTCAAATCCAAAATCTATTAATACCCGAAGATGCATGTATCTGACTACAGTAATAAGACAAAAGTTTCTGTTCTTTCTTGAAGCCTTTAGACAGAAAAAAAACGTACTTTAATACAAATTTGGAACCTGCTATGAATCGGAGCTTATAAGGGTTTTTATACGGTTTTGGAAGTGAAAAATGTTGGGTAAATCAGCATGTACATCAACAAATGTCAGGCCAAATGAAGATAGAAAATGTCGGTTCAAAATGATAAGTTCGAAAACACGTTTTATACAAATTTCAAAGATTATGCAAGATAATCACATAAGCAATAAGAGAAAAACAGATGTAGACTGTACCATGTCTAACCAAGCACCACATATGGCCTTTCAATGCTCAGTTTTTTCTAAACATGTGTATCTTCTTGCATGAAGGATTTACCAGTGTGTAGAACGTGCTTTTGCTCCCGATTGTTATGATCGGTAATAATACCCTGTGATTGTGTTCTGTATGAATAAACACGTTTAAGCCATATCTAACGACGTTTCCCAGCCATTAATCATCATAAGACACAGCATTAAAGTGTTAAATTTCTCATTTGGTCTACCAAAATTTATGCTTGCACGGAATTACGTTACGCAAAAATATGATATTTGAAGTAAGATAAGCAATTCTCTAAAAATCAGGAAATGCGATTGCTGAAGCATATATTATAATCCCCATCCTCCGAATCATTGTTTTGACCTGTGCAGCACATGCCTACAAGGGCAAATCCTGTCCAGGCATGATTGTATTTGCAAATACCTGCAGGAGACAGAACAAGAAGCCAGTCTGACCCTGATTGTTGCAAACATAAAGAATAATAAATTAAATGGAGAGTGATAATTGATCCCTAGTCCTACACAACTCATATAATGCACCGACAGGGTGATTCAGGCGAGCCTTTCAATATCTTCATGGTCATACCTGCAATTTGAGTTTGAACAATATTCAAATTTATTTATGTAAATAAGAATATACCGTTGCACAGCAAACCATAAAAGGGAAATAAAGACTGTACTGACTTGTTGCCTGAAACTGAGTCTTGATATAAAAATTGAAGACTGATTCACCCTTTTAAAAAGTCTTTCTGAGTTGTACGCATGCATTTCCCACAAAAATTTATATTCTTAAGAGGCATATGTATAAATTTCAATTGTTGAAATATGCTATGTGATTAATATGAATAAAATATGTTTGAATCTTAGTGGGATTACTGGTCTGAACGAAAAAGTAATTCATACAACGTATAAACTTGTCAAAGTCCTACGTATGTACTAAAGCTGTCACTAATAACTTAAATGAACAAGGTATCGCTCCGTATGTTTGTGCACCTTGTAAGTATAAATATTAACTTCAACTTCATAAGTATGAATTTAAGCTTACTTTAAATATTTTTGAAGAGTGTAAATCTAACTGACATTAAAAGGGAGGTCTTTGGGTTTGGCGATTTCGCGCTCTTTCCCTTTTTATGCAAAAAATGTTCAATCTGGTTCGCAAAGCATGTGACGTCAGCTCGGGAATACTCTAAAAGGCATGGACCAAAACTTTGATTCTGGGACTTACAATAACCCAGATAGGAATACTAATGTACATTCTAAAGCCTATTGCTCCAAACTGTGACACTCACATATATTGATGAATTGTTAATTCATGTTGTTCAATAGTTTTTACAGAGGTGCCAAGTTGCCCAACATATAAAACGGGTGCCCAAGCTGAAAAATATTGCAAAAAGCGGGAGTCCTATTATATTATAGTGGAGGAAACCGGTGAAAAAGCGGGAGATAGACAAATTTGGGTGATTTATATCATTGGAAAAACGGGAGATCTCCCGCCAAATCGGGAGACTTGGCGCCTCTGTTTTTAAGAATCTTAGGGGTTTTTTGTATATTTACTAATGTATCGCCTTTCCTGGGTTTGTCAGTTTTTGGGGTACCACTGTTATTATCATACTGATAAATGATTTGTACCCTATCATCGTGCTGTCATAAATGAAACCTGATCAAGCCAGCACCGATAAGAATCCATTGTGTTTACAGATAAGTTAAATGTTCAGTGAAACAAAAATGTAAAAACGTCAAAGAGTCGGGCGTGGCTTACAATTGCTAAACCAACGGCAATAATCGACCTGCAATGAAAACTGACCAGAGAAACATGCACAAGTATGATTAAGCCACAAGAGTCAATTAAGAAAACCGTGGTGAAGACTTTATCTTAGAAACAAACAAAGCTATAGGAATCAAATCCATGCACCTGAAGCATTTTATCAAAAGCTTTTATGTGTTGGCTTCCAGATGACCTTGATCCATATTTCAAGGTGACAAATGTCAGCATAAAAGCTCACCGTAAAAGTTTTAACTAGAAAAAAAGAGCTTCGTCCTTTACACTTTGACTGCAGGATCATCTTATAAAACTTAAAACGACTCGCACCTCGGTGACTTTGATCCATTTGCAGATGTCATACAATTCGCTATAGAATACCTATGCCTAGATAACAACAGCCATGGTCCAATGTCAAACTTATTAAGTATATTTGTTTTGGGTGTGGATGGCGTTTTTTGTTTGGTTGGTTGTTTTGCACTTTTCTCTTTTCTGTATATCCACCTAAAGCGTCTGAAATACTAAATGATAATTGTTTGATGTCACACTAGCGTTATGGTGATCGTGTATCCAAAAGTTTTAAAACTAGTTTGCTGGTGCATCCACTTATCTACAATCCTTGAATACAATGAGAAACGGGCATTTGTGTCCTTTGAACAGTTTTGCAGTTTTGCAATGTGGACATAACACTATATAATTTCAGCTGCTAGGTTATTAAAGTCGCTGCGACTGTCATGCTTGAAACATATAGCCAAACAATAGCAAGTGTAAAATGGTAATACCCTGCAATTGCAATGCACACGCATGGTTAGCACCAGCAGATACCATGCATATGTTCTTCTTGACTACACGTGCCTTCGGCTGTGATGAGGTAACAAATTAAACTGATGCCAAAGGAGGTAATGTGTAAAACGGGAAAAGAACATCCATTTTAAACATGTGTCAACAAATGTCCAAGTTACCTGAGGCCTAACAAAAATATATGTGTGGTTCCAATAACCCGACCGACCCCACTGAAAAGGCCCGAGCCCCGACCCTAAATAATTTTTATGAAACATATTTTTTTTTTCCAAAAAGTCAAGATGCCCTTCCCTAATAAAAATTGATCGACCCTGGCTGAAAGAATGTATCGAGAAAGTGATCGTCGTGTGCCGTTATTTTGCAGTAAAGTCAAATACAATATTTTATTTCAACTTGCCGGAATAGAGGGTTAACTTGGGCTAAGGAAAAAGCATAGCTGCATAGCCACGTTTATTCGGTGAAACAACATAGCCATAGCCCCGGTTGAAAGATTTTATGGAGAAAGGGGTCGTCATGTGCCGTTCGAACCCACTACCTTCGGCACACTCGCCTAGCCAAATGTAAAGTCGAACACGCTGACCTCTAGGCCATTGGGGCAACCCTAAAAAGGTTGACCGAGGACTCAGTGTGATGTTATAGCAGGTGTGGCTTGTACAATGACACGCTAGGGCACTTCCACAGACCGACAATTTATGAAATACACCTCTAATATAATTTCGAAGTCGGAGCAAAGGCATAGCCTTGGTTATTCGGTGAAACACCATAGCTTTGGTTGTTCGGTGTTCGTTACCGTAATATTTTGGTAGGTTCCAGGTGTCCATTCTCCGAGTTATCACGGCAAACAGTCGTTAAAGTACTATAAAAATATGACTTACAATCTTAACTTTAATCCCGCTGGGTTGTGCCTGAAGCAGTTATCATCGTCAATTACAAATCCAAATGGGACACAATACCTGGAGTCGGCAAATCATGCATTGGGGAACAGTTGCATAAAAATACAGCTGATTTGAATATCTTGTGAATCGCGGCCACAGCATATATCATATTATTGATTCTCTGAAATATTTGCAAAATATAAACTTTTGGTTTCATATTGATAACACCACGCCCCAAGATCGTCCAAATACTAATATCCTCATTTACAGACCATTGGGTGTGGAATCCACAACTTTCAAAATGGCAGCCAAGTTTGTGGGTTGGTCCTCATTCGATATTTTGAAGAGGTAGTATCCAATACAAAACCTTGAAATTACCAGTTGCTGGCGGCGGTGGGCCTCAGACTAGGAATACTGTATCAGACACAGAAGTGGCCCCCCAGGTTTTGTATTAAGTAGCAGCACTAGTCGGGCCTGTCAAGCGTCCTTACTAATTGAAACATTCGGCTTAGGGGAGAAGGTTGCCCCGATAGTGGATACAGGTCCCAAATTACCGGCGGGGTTATAAATAAGTGGTGACAACTATGAGCCTTAAAGCTCTAAGCACCTAGGAGTAAGACCGCTAAAAACCATAAGACGCCATTGCACTATGCGTCTTAAACAATGTAACACAAACATAAAGCAACACATGGCCCACCGATGAAACACCAAAAACTATTTAAGCCTATGTTTAAAATGTCATAACATTGCATCGCACCTTGCTATTATCATAATTAAAACATGCAAATGAATGTATGTATATATATATATATATATATATATATATATATATATATATATATATATATATATATACATATACATACATACATATATATATATGTATGCATATACATATACACATACATAATCCCTGCAAGCGACGAAATGAAATGTACATCGAAATATGACAAGAGGACTATAATTGTCCTGTGCTCAGCTGTCCATACATGCACAGACTGAAGTGGTCCAGTGAACTATGATATCAAGGTCACTTCTGTTTCAAATCATGATCACTGTTTCTAACATGTACATATCCCCTTGCGGATCGTAAAAAAGGACAGTAGAATTGAAGCACCACCGGCTGAACAAGTGAAGGTCTAGGGGTCCCCACAAGTGTTCCTATGCCATTTGAAGCCATTGGCAGGGCTGTTTCCAAGAAGACTTTTGAACCTTGAAAATTTGCACCAAAAAAATTCCAACAAAATTCATTCAAAATCCAAAAGTCAATGGACCGTGTCCAGTTGGAGAAACCTGGTAGAGATTTACTCAAAGTACACCCCCACCAAGTTTCAAGCAAGTCTGCTTAATAGTTTCTGAGAAAAAATAAAAAATGTAAATTTCCATTGCGATCCCCATTCACTTACATGAATAGAATGTATGCATAAACTATCAAGCATCCGAATCGAAAATATCGTTAAAAGTCACGCATCAAGAAAAAATTAAGAACAAGGAGTCCCGTAGTAGTGTTCCTGTATAAAATCAAATCAATTGGGTGAACGGTTTTGAGGAAGAGTTTTTTTTTTCTTTCAGATTTGCCCTCCAAAAAGACACAAAATCATACCAAATCCAAAAATCACTGGAGCTTGACCATTTGAACAAACTTGGTAGAGACACACCAAAGGTACATTGCTGCTAAGTTTAAAGGGAATCTGCAGGACGGTTTCAGAGAAGAAGTCAAAATGTGAATTAGCAGATTACCCATTGACTTAAACAGTAATCAATAGGAAAAGTGCATTTACCGATAAGTACCCGAATTGAAAAAAAATCGCCAAAGTCTGAAAATCCACAGAAGTGCCATGAAGTGCATAAGTTTGTTTGACCCTTTCACAAGAAACATATCCATCAAGTTTTAGCTTAATCTGAGTGACAGTTCCAGAGAAACAGTCGAAAATGACGAAAACACAAAAAATTGAGAAAAATTTCATTGCCACCTGGTGAACAAATGAAGAACTAGGAATCCGTCAAAGTGTTCCTCTATGATATCAAAGCGGTTTCGGAAATTTTTTAACATTTGCCCTAAGAAAATAACAAAACGATTCATTAAAAAGTCCAAAAATCACTGGAGCATGACCATTTATACAAACTCGGTAGGGAATCACCCAGGGCACATTGCCACCAAGTTTGAAGTGAATCTGCTATGTGGTTTTGGAGAAGAAGTCGAAAAATGTGAATTGTAGATGCCGACGGGCGGAGGGGCAATGGACGCCTAGCCACTACATAAGCTGAGCTGACTGGCAAGTCAGCTGACCTAACCAAACACCAAGGCAAACTTAAACCACTCTCTACAAAAACAACATAAGATGTACAAAAAAAACGCATGCTACATTTACATGAGACATAAAAATCCAATCAAAAGCATCATTTTAAATTAACTGCACAGCAGCAGTCATCAATTTGATGCCTAAAAAAGAAAAAAATAAGAATAAAACCTTGATCAGCTGATGGTCATTGGAACATCTATCAAATGTCCACAGTCATGGTCAGGTCGCTCAAAGGAGCCCCGTGCAGACGCTCCAGCCAGACGACCAACAGGGCACTGGTCATGTGAATACTTCGATGGACCGCCCGCTAGAAAAGCTACCGCTGCAGTGAATATAACATGGTCAACTGGGTCGTGCTGCTTTGGTATATGAAACCCCACATTACAGAGCGGCATGCAACATATCCCTTACATGAGTGCCAGCAAACTAAGGTCCATTCATTGATTTTGTCACCAATATTTGTCTTATGGAATGATCTTGACAGTAAAAGAGGATTTGGGGCACTCAGAGGGTTCACGAGCAAAGCAGTCTCCCTGAACGAGTAGATCATACTTCCCATGCGTCATTTCTCCCTCCTGCCCAAAACGCTTGTATGTGTTATATTACGTTTACACAACTAGGTTCCCTCCCTTATATTCTTAGCAATGAAATTATTTTGGCCTATTTACACACTGAAATTATCATATTAGATAATCGTTTTAATTTTCTTAAGTGACTATATTCTTCGAAAAAAAAATCGGAGTTTATTATCTTATCTTTTTTTCATCATACCAATGAACAGTGACAAATAAATAAAGTTAATGTACTGTTCCACAGAAGCAAAATTTAATTACTTTTCTTGCTGGATAATCGTGATGGCAACTCCATAAAATTGGCCTGCATAATTGGTACAGTCTTAAATTAATAGCAGAACTGACATCCCCGGATTTTCATTTTGGAAACATTATAGTCTGTAGTTAATGAAGAATATTTCAAAGGTTGAGAGGAACAGTTTAAAACCACCACTTGTCTTTTATGGGTGACTGCCTGTCTCAATTCAGGAGTGAAATTTGTTTCTTCACTTTGGTATTGGAAGATGAATGTTAATGCCTTGGTAACTCTGTAATCTCTTTGCTGTCATTATTGGGTTTGAAATTCATGAATATGGGTCATATTTTTCTAAACTTTTTTTTTACCTACAACAGTTTCCCCCTACATCGTATCACATGGTGTGGTGTAGAGTAGCGTTAATTATCAGAAAGCAAGAGACTGCTCCAGGATCCCTTTCCACAGATATTGCCAGTGCATTCACAGCTGGCCAGAACCATCACAGCACAATAGCATGCCGCTGTACAGTGACTATTTTCAACAACTCTGTGGATTTGATAAACACAACATTTGGGTGGGAAACAATCATCGTGTGGCTTAATGTCATTTCGGTGACTTGCTCAAGGAGACTTCAATATTTTGTCTTTTTGTAACCATTTAAATGAGTTCTTCTCATGTTTTTTAGTGACAGCACCTGATTAGTTTTTCAGCTCATAGAGGAACAAGGACAGATATACTCAACGTGTATTTATCCCATTGCAATATTACAATAACATATATAAATTGTTTAATTGTATATGTTTTGGGTCCTGCTGTGAACACCTCTGCCAAGGATACCCGTCCAAGAGCCATTTGGTACCGTACGGTGAGCCCCAACCCCCATCCCCATGCTCCTGTCAGGCTTGGCAATAGAGTGCCACACTGAGCAAGACTTCAAAGAATGCCCATATATATCCAGTCACATTAGCGTTTTGTCATCATTGACCAACGCATGGTTCAACTAATTATCACAACTATATAAAAAGGCAGAATCTTATTCATTTTAATATTGAATGATGGATAATTAAAATGGTGAAATGAAGTTTAAATTATATGACAAGTGATTTTGAATTTGACAAAGTAAATTGCCCTGACATGCAATGGGTAGTAATATTCCACTCCTTGAGCAGGTCAAGATCCCCCACGTTCTGCAATATCGAACTTGGGTTTGAAGAAATACATTTTTATTGGCTACAATTACAATTTATTGTATGAGGGCTGGCTGAAAAGCTCTATGAAAGACCTGTACAAAGTTGATGGTTTTCATTTATTTCTCTACATAGTCCCCTTCTAGGTTTACACACTTTTGTCAACAATGCTGCAAGGCCTAGATGCCGATCAAGAGGAAATTTTCTTCAGCCACCCTAAATAATCATTCACAGCGGAAGTGATATCATCATTACAAGGAAAATGGAGATTGGCTACTTCCTTTTTCATTTTGGGAAACAGGTGGAAATCTCACGGTGCTAAATCGGGTGAATAAGGGGGATGGTCAATGAGTTCGAAGCCACAAACATGGTAAACACCGATTTTTGAACAGGAGCATTGTTTTGGTGGAACATGACTCCTTTAGTGAGCATTTCCCATTGCTTAGCTTTGATAGCCTCACACAACTGTTTCAGTGGGTCAGCACAATATCTGGCCTTGTCCAAGATAGTCAATCAGCAGAACACCTTTGGAATCCCAAAAGACTGAAGCCATTACCTTTCCAGCAGAAGGAACCAACTTGGCCTTTTGAGGGTTGGTGATCCCGGATGCTTCCATTGTTTAAACAGAATTTTGGTTTCTGGCTCGAAGTGATGAATGCAGGTCTCATCCATGGTTACAAATTGGCCCAAAAATCATCGAGATCTGCTTCAAAATGGCGTAAATTCTCAGGGTTCGCCAGGAATCTGACACGTTTCTGACTCGCTGTCAAGAGCTTAAGGCACATATCTTGCAGAAACTTTTAGCATTCCCAACTTCTTAGTGAATTCCGCATCCCACTTGTTAAGAGTGAAAAAGGAAAAGGCATCATTCCCTAAAGTGGAAACCATGTTGGCATGTAGAATTAGCCCTTTCAGTTGCAGGTACTTCATAACTGCTGTTGAGCCATTTTGACCATTTCTAGTGATTTCAATGGGTAGGTTCACAAGATGGTCAGGTACAAAGACACTAATCTCAGTACATGACTCATTAAATGATTATATTTGTTGGTGGCAAAAGTTTGTTTCAATCCGATTGAGATATCGTACTTAGGCTTAGAACTTTTCAGCCAGCCCTCGTACACAGTAGCTATACAATGATCGGGAAAGAGGGTTGAACCCCATTTAATCTCTCTCATGTGAAAAAAAATGACACGGGACCACACAAAACTTCCTTAAACACATTGCAGAACACAACAGAGTGACAAGACAGACAGAGGGGCTAATGACAAACTACGATGTCAATAGCCCCTGTTGTTATCCACATGAACCCACAAGTTTACCTATGAAACAAGACCTTGCATGATTAGCCACCAAAGCAAGTCTTCAGACAGGATTTCCATAGCAGAGCAAAAGATCCAAGGGCACCACAGGTTCACCGTCCAAACAAGAACATTGCCTCGTTCTTGCCAGAAAGCAGACAAATTTATACTAAGTATCTAACCAACACCTGCAGTATTGAACCGAGCAGTCGAAGAAATAAACTCATGAACAGCCAGGAAACTTGTTAAATTTTCCTTAGGAGGGCACTGAGGGGAATCATAAATCAGAGTGTGAAAAGTAAAAGGAGGGAGAGGAGCAATTTTTGTGTACAACTGGGAGCGTGGTGTTGAGTATTTGGACATGATTTCAAGAAGAAATGCCAAGTTTCCTCTAGTGGACAACCACATGAACATGCTGATGTATCCTTAACACCAATTTTAAATAAGACGTGAGTTTAAAGGGCTCGCATCCAAAAGAGGCGTGTATGTTAAACGGCTATAAATCTTTAACCATCCTTGTATAATTCTGAAAATGCAATTGGATAAGACACTGTTTTACTTACGATTTGAAGTTCTGGAGAGGGGTCCAATTTCAAATATCTATAGGGAGTTGGTTCCAAAGACGGAGGGTTGACAGATAGAATGATTGTCAAAGAGTTCTGCACGAGCTCTAAAATGAAGAGTGTCAAACTGTTGACGAGTATTATGACCATGGGATGGATTATTTTCCAAAAAATTCGGCTAGGACAAAGCAAAATGTTTCTTGCACAAGCCTGTTCATTATTTCATACATGAAGGTAGTTTAGATATATTCCTGCGATCGGCAAGAGTCAGCCACCCGATTTGTTTCTATAATTTGGCGTTGGTTGTCACAGGCATAGCTGTCGTGATAATGCAACCTGCACTTAACCGCATGTTTTCAAGCTTATAGTCTCGCCAGATGCTGTACAGCCTCTCCACACTGACCTGCTATATTCAAGTATAGGTCTGATAAAGGAAATATATATAGTTTGCAAAGTACCGGTACGTCTATCCAATGTATATTTTAAACCTTTCATAATATTTATCAGTTTAGATGACTTAATCGTAATGTCGGTGATATGATCTGGCCAGCGTATATCGGAACGTAGGGTAATGCCAAGATGTTTATGTTGAGGTATTTTATCTAAGGTATGGCCCTGGAAATTTGTGGGTGGGTGATCTGGTTGATTAATTCTTCAATATATTATCACAGATTTAGTATTCAAGGGGTTGATGGTCACTCGCCACATATAAAAAAGGGAGTCCAAAGCTTCATAAATAATTGGTATAATCAAGAGATTAAAAATTGTCCTTCCCTCCCATATCCTTATGATTATTTACAATTCATTGATATTACCTAAATTAAACTATGGGCTGCTTGTGTGGGGACACAACCTCAAAAGGTCAGAAAAAAATCAAAAAAAGCTAAACAAATCACAAATCATAGCAAATATAATGCTCATACTGACCCAATCTTCAAGTCTCAATAACTACTAAAAATTCAAAAATATTACACCTTACAAATTTTGAAATTTTACAACAAAATTAAAAATGAGTTAGTTCCCTCCTATCTTTGTTACCAATTCATGACGTCAACATTCCAAATTCACCAACATAATACTAGAAAGGAGTCCTTTTTTAAGTCCTGCCCACAACACACCTTTTTTTCCAAAAAATGCTTCAGGCATGAAATTCTGAATACCTTACCCAATAGAATTAAAGAAAAAGTACATTCGCACTGTTAACAAGTTTTACAAGTTTTCTCAAACTAAGTCAAAATAACATTTCTCAATAAATATGAAAATACTTGTACAACACAAAATTGCTATGTCTGTAACTCTAATTGACCTCTGCTTGTGTATGGTAATGAACTTATTCAGCATGGTTTCCATTAATATATATATATGTATGTGTATAAATATATGTGTGTATATATATATATATATATATATATATATATATATATATATATATATATATATATATATATATATATATATGTAGTTTTGTGGCTATCGTTTTAATATGTAACTTAACTTTATTTTTACGGTGGCGCACATGATAGCGGCCTATCAAAGACCTGAATGTCCATCTCCCTGACGGTATAACTTGTATACTTCTTTGCAATCATACTTTTAACTGTTTTGTGTTGTTTTTATATTTTATATTTTTACTCTTCTGTTATTATTGTATGTATATATGAATACTATGGTTGAATGAACAATTCCTGATTCCAATCATGAGACCACCGATTAATGTATGAAAGCTCAGAAATTATAGTATCAGCTGCGGTGACAGGATTTTCAACAGTGGTGTATAAGGTAGTATTGTCAACAAACATTTTTATGTTTGAACGAGCTACTTTGACGATATCATTGATGTGCATTGGAAACATTAGCGGGCCCAATACTGAGCTTTGTGGCACTCCTGGTTAGATTTCGCGCCAATTGCATTAATGCGCTTGGATCACAACACGCTGACATCGGGTATCTGTTAAACTTCCATGCACGAAACACATTTATGGTACATTTGGTATTGCCAGTCTTCTTATTTCTCAAAGTGTATAACTCATTGTCCTTTTCTATGCCTTTCATGACCTTGAAAATTAAGTCACGATCATTTGAAATTTTTAATTCAATTCAACTATTGGCCCAACGCATATTTGGTATTAATTTAGAAGTTGCATCACAATTCATGCTCAAACAAGTGAATTTAATGTACTTTTAATAGGATGCTTGTTCCACTTAATACCACTACATTTGAATACATAATATTCCTGTACTGGTTTAGTGATATGCTTGCGCAATTTCAAACTTAGTAACCATAACAACAACAAAAAAACAATTCCTGATATGTATTCCCTCTGTGACCTTAAGAAAGTAGGTCACGATCATCCACTTTATGCAACACATAACTTCTACATATGCCATATACACCTTTGTGGAACATTTGCCATCATAAACCTAATTATTTTTCAACATAATGAATTTAATGTGTTTTGGAGACCTTTTGTTCCATATTTTCTGCGTGTACTTAAAGGGGCCAACAAATTTTGGTGCTTTGTGTCTTTTTTCGCGTTCACAAGCAGAAGTTTCCAAAAGATGGACTGACGGGTAGACAAACATAAGAGGTCACATAAGCTGTGGGAACTATGGTCAGCAGAGCTAATAAGGCATGCATATTAGACCAACAAGAACAATACAAATATACTGAGGTACATTCTTTCAAGGGAGCAGCAATGGCTAAGTTGGCAGCAGCAAAAGTCTTTGTCAGAAAAGAAAATTAAATCTGCTCCTCTGTTCATGTACATATTAACAGATTATCCAAGTGCTATTGCTAAAAGATGCAATGCTCATACACGGAGGGGAGAGGGTATCGAGATTGCAAAGGATGTAATTTCACCAAACTTAACTGATCCTACCAAATTATTGAGGTGGCGCAGTGATTTAAAAAGTTAATGTGATTTCCAAATAACATGGACACCACACTGATGTCTGGCGGTTTAGAAAACAAAAATGAGTATTTCAAGCAGACATTGTTGGTAGTTGAACGCATTTTGCCGCCAAAAAGGCTGCTCAGAAACTGACCTGATGCTAGCTAACTCATTCGTAGTTACGCAAATAGTTATAACTGTTCTTTATATACCCAAACGTAACATGAACGTAATAACATGATTTACAAAATGCAGATAACAGTGTCCTCTACCAATGATATCAAGTTTTTGTGGAGGTATGACGTGTATGGTAATTCTGCTGACGTGGTCCAGAAGCCCGACATACATACTTCGTGGCAGCTAGTAAATAGAAGAGTGTAAAATATCCCGCGGATAAAACCAAAGGAGAAAGAATTTTTTTCCTTTCTTTAATCCAAAAACAAATTGCGAGGATTTGTATGATAAATGTGCTCGGGAGTACACACATTATTTGTAGACCAGCACATGTTGTGCATTCACAATGTTTCAGTTTCTCAATACTGGTTAATGGTAGTCATGTAAAAAGCGACAAAGAACTGGAATTTTAACATTAGACAAGAAAAGTTTTCTCCATTTTCACATACCAGGGCCCAAATTGTTCCATAGTGTGTATTCCTTGTTTCTCTCTTGCTTTTTTTTTTATTTATTTAATTATTCATTTGTTTGTTTGTTTGTTTGTTTTAATTATTTATTTGTTCACTTATTTATTTATTTATTTATTTATTTATTTATTTATTTATTTATTTATTTATTTATTTATTTATATATTTATTTATTTATTTATTTATTTATTTATTTATTTATTTATTTATTTATTTATTTATTTATTTACTTACTTACTTTGTTAGCTTCTAGGTTGATCGGTTGCCCTCATCCAGCGTCTGTCGTCCTTCATCCGTCGATTCATTAATCCGTCCACCATTCACATTTTCAACTTCCTCTCCAAAACCATTTGCCAGGTTCAAATGGGGATCGACCTGGAATGGATTTCTACCGGGTCTCTTTTAGTGGTTGTGCTCGATTTTAAAAGTTTGTTTGGGTGATTTTTTGGGGAGGAAATTGTAAAAAATTAAAATATATAAAAAAAATCATAAAACCATATACCACCAAGTCAATGGCTTCGAGGTTGAATAGAAACATTTTGAAACTAAAATTATAAATTGTTGAGGGGTGGAGCTGCAAATGTTTCTCTTTCCAAACGATGTTTGGTGTAGTTTCACAAGTTTCTACTTATTCTACAAAGCCGTCAAGTGTAGCTCCTGAAAGTGATAAACAATTTGATCACCATGTGGTGATGAACATGATCCCCTATTTTTAACGATTTTGGTTACCATCTATGTCAGTGGAGACAGCAATGGTACCGTAACTCAGATTTTTTTATTTCTTCCCAAAAACCGTCGATCAGATTTCCTTCAAACTTTGTGGCAATGTACCTTAGTGAGGTTTTTACCAAAAAAAATGGTTATGTTCCAATGATTTTAGGCTTTCTATGGACTTTTGCTCATTTGTTGGTTAAATGGCATAACAATTTCAATCCCAATAACCGCCTGGCCAGTTGCTTTCAAAAGGCATTGAAACAATTGTGGAGACTCTCAGAGCTCAATTGTTTAACATGTAGGCTGGTTTTATGTGTTTGCGTGTGTCAACAATTGCATCACTGCAGGCAGCTGCACAACGTATGGTACTAGGAGGGTTCCATCTATCAGATCAGAAGCCTTATGCCGCTAAAACTCCAGCCCGCTCACACTGTCCGAGAAACTGAAAATCAGTCTTAATCTATTAAATTTCTTTAAAACACATATACGGTAAACATCTTACATGTTTTCTCTTGTAGTACCTAAACGATGAACTCATAAAGTGTACACAGTGATAAAATACAAGACGTTTAAGACGCGAATAGATGGAAATTTTCCCGAGATCCGCCATCTTGGCATGATATTCGTTTACAGCAAGTTCAGGAAGCAAGCCGTGTTGTGAGTGGTTGATGTATCGATATGACCAATTTTGTGGCAAAATACCAAATCGTGGCTTCGTGACGTCACGCATTCCAGGGTTTTGAGAATTATTCAAAACCGTGGGATTTCTGACGTCACAAAACCCTGGGTTTTGCAATTAATTGAACTAAACAACTTCAAAACTAGGGTTATCATGGCATAACTCAGGGTTTTGAAACAAAACCGTGAGTTGTGTGAACGGATTGGATAACAGAGCAAAACCCTGGATTACGTTACAAAACCCAGAGTTTTGTGTCGAATCCCTGGGTTTTGCGGGAAAAAAAAAACAGGGTTTGGTCGGCAAAACCCTGGGTTTTGTGGTAAAACCCTGGGTCTCATGCACATTGTTGAACAAAATTTTTAAATTGTGACATTAGTTTTGTCATCCTATGTAGTTTACAACACCCAGGGTTTTGTGCAAAACCCTAGAATTTGCAAGCAAACTCAGGTTTTTGTTACAAAACTCACAGTTTTACATACAATACCCTAGGTTTTGTTTGAAAACTCTGGGTTCTGTGTGCAAAACCAACGGTTTTGAGAATTATTAAACAGTACAATTCCCATACACGTCAGGTTTGTATACTCGGTATCAGACCAGACATGTCCATTCCCTCACAGTATGTGGGGTGGGTTTTGACAAGAATTTTGGTAAACTTGGTCATTAGGTGCTCTCTGTCCAGAATATTTAAAGTATGAGCAAACCAGGATCTTAAAAATTCTGGGCCCAGTGGAATCCGACTATGATTTTTTCCCGAGAGCGGGAGCATACTTGCAAACTAAGATGGTGTTTGAGTTTTTGGTAAATAGCTGCTTCAATTGATGTAGGGTTAGATTGATTATCAGGAACAACGTGTCCTTATTTTATATGGAGGTAGGGTTAGATTCCATTATCAGGAACAACGTGTCCTTATTTGGGTTACTATAAATTGGTATTACAGGGAAAATATTCAGTCGATTTGTCCAACGTTGAACAAGGTTTCCTACATTTTTCCGACGGGATAACCACTAATTCTACAATGTAATCAGATTTTTCTAGCAGGAGTTTGAAAGCTTTTGGGGTAAGTGCAATTCTAGTTACACGTAAATGTTGCTTGAAAGGTGTCGCAAATATGCATTAATTCCTAAACTCGGTCAACCTCATCACTAAATTCCCCGTCACTTACAGAGACAAAGAAATTTCTTTTGGCCAAACACAATTATGTGCTTCAATGGTCAAAATTAGTTATACTGAACATTGTACGCCAAACATATACCTCCACGTGTCCTTCATTACAGGTCAACATACCAAAATACCGCTATGAATTTTTTCAAGCGTCTGGACAACCATGTGCGTTTCTGCAGAATCTGTCTGCACTAAATATAAAAGTTACAATTCAAAGATGCTGCACAAACACAAGTATTTTGGTACTTTTTTATGTTACATAAAGCTGGATTTAGAAAATAACGGACACATCAATTTATCTATGTGGTAAGGTTTTACTCAGACAATTTCGGTACATGTATGTGGTAAGGTTGAATTGCATCCGACAAATTACATATATACAATTCAATACATGTGCTCAATTACCAACCTATGGACCATTTGTAACTTCTATGTATGCTCGATGAAAACATATGTGAACAATTTTTTCTCCGTGTACATAATTATATATGCAAGTGTGTCAATGATAATCCATGGACGTATATAGACGGATGTAAATTTCTCAGGCTAGTAAGCCTGGAAAACAATGAAGATTATTTGTGAAATAAATAAATACATACTGTACAAATGGTCATAATGATAAGTTCTGCAATGAACACATTAGAGCAACAAAAACTTCAAATAATATTACACCAAACATATCTCTAAATACATAATAATAATAATAATTATAATAATAATAATAATAATAATGATGATGATGATGATAATAATAATAATAATGATGATGATGATGATAATAATAATAATAATAATGAGAATGGCAATAACAGTAATAATAAGTAGTAGTGGTGGTAGAAGTAGTAGTAGTAGTAGTAGTAGTAGTAGTAGTAGTAGTAGTAGAAGTAGTACTGGTAGTAGTAGTATGATTTATTTACCGACGGAAAAAGGCGTAGTAGTAGTAGTAGTAGTAGTAGTAGTGGTAGTAGTGGTAGTAGTAGTAGTGGTAGTAGTAGTAGTGGTAGTAGTAGTAGTAGTAGTAGTAGTAGTAGTAGTAGTAGTAGTAGTAGTAGTAGTAGTAGTAGTAGTAGTAGTAGTAGTAGTAGTAGTAGTAGTAGTAGTAGTAGTAGTAGTAGAAGTAGTACTGGTAGTAGTAGTATGATTTATTTACCGACGGAAAAAGCCTTTTACAATATTCGGTGCGTATCTCACATTGGGCCCTCCTTGTTAAATGAATTATTAAATGAGGTTTAACAAATAACCATAAAGGTGAACGATGCTCGGTAAAGTGTGGCGTTCTTTTAGATTTCAATTTTGCAACTTGTAAGGCCTATTGATAACTCGTTTCTTGCACTATGTCTAGACAATCATCGACTGATGGTGGAAAGCGGAGTGAACATAATACAAATATAGTTAAGTATTTGTTGGTGCAGGGCCATGTAGACATCACCACCTGATCTGAAATCAATTCTTTAAACAAGTGGCATAATATTATTTTTTAACATTCGATATGAATTATCTCCCTGTGGTACGTCGAATATCTCTTTACTGGCGCTCTTCTGTTGTATAATCAGTTTCTTTATATCTGTACTGAGGTCAAAAATGGTACCCACATGAACTGCTCCCTTGCTTAGATGGGTGTGGTCTACAAGCAGGATCGTAATTGAGAAAATAAAGAGAAAACACATACATGCATAGTCATGCAGAGATCACAATTAATACACCCCTTTACACCACTACTTTCAATATTTTATGTACATTTACACAGGAAAAGATCTTGGTTTTGTTTCTACATTATGCCTGTGCTATTATGTAGCAGCACAGGGTTTTTTTTCAATTTTAGTAAAGCAACCAATCTATGAATACAGTCATACTGTTCTTATTCTTTTCTTAGTACGTGCACAGGGTCAGGTCAATTTGTGACACCTTTATGTATGTATGTATGTATGTATGTATGTATGTATGTATGTATGTATGTACGTACGTACGTATGTACGTGCGTATGTATGTATGTATGTACGTATGTATGCATTTGATGATGTTTCGCGTTCATACATTTTTACATACAGTTAGTCGCCAAAGGTAACGTACCGTCACATTCGGCGACTAGCTGGTCCGTTTTTTTGCGCAGAATAAGTCAGCGCCTTTGGCAACTGTGTGCCTTGTCCACTTTTTCTTTTTCAATTTAACGCAATAACCTCTTTATTGGGACAAAATATGACGAACCGGTCGAGACCCAGACAACTCCACTCCCTTAATTCACAATTAAAGAACCCAATGAGGACCAGTGCATACTTCACTGGCGGGCAAACTATGCCATAAAATCAACATATCATTCATTGAATTATGACGGTCGGCCAGTTTTATCAGGTCATGGACCTTAAATTAAAATATTATGATGTGTCAGCATTCATCTTTGGCATGTTAAATCTGCGAGTTCTGATTTTAACCATTCAATGGCGTCAGCGTGTTGTAATAAACGGACATCTTGGCGTGTTTTGAGAGCTGGTATACCTCAAGGGTCAACATTAGGACCTCTGATGTTTTTAATTTATATTAATGACATTGCAAATGTAGTTGAATCAAATATTCGGCTGTTTGCAGACGGCACGTTTCTTTTTGTCATTGCCGACCAAGGCTATGACGATATAGCGAGCCTTACTTTAAACGGAGATCTTTCAGCAATATCCGTTTGGGCTGATCAAATGTTTATCAGCCAAAATGAAAGTAAAACTTTTTCCATGACCTGCTCGAGGTCTCAGAATTGTGAAAATTATCCAATATTTTTGAAAAATTGCCGCGTGACGGACACAAACTCTCATAAGCACCTTGGCGTGATGTCAGCTGACTGCACCTGGACAAATCACCTTGACACTGTATATGTAAAAGCTATGAAACGTGTAGGCTGCCTTTGTGCCATGAAATACACCTTGAAGAGAAAGTCACTGGAAGAAATGTACATGGTGTTTATCAGGCCCCTCCTTGAGTACGGCGACATTCTTTGGGACAATTGTTCCCTTACATGCTCCAATAAGCCTGAACAGGTGCAGTTAGCGGCCGCACGTGTCGTGACCGGTGGCACCCAAACCACAAGTAACAGATTAATTTACGAAGAAACACAATAGGAACCGTTGGAAGACAGAAGAGAGAAACATGAATTGATACACTTTTACAAGGTCGTTAATGGTTTTGTCCCGCATTACCTACCGGTTAGGATTCCAGAAACTATAGTCACAACACAAGACACAGTAGTAACGAAGTGCCTCTTATATTTCGTAGGTCCGAACAGCGCAGCAAATCCTTTTTCCCCGCTACAATACGCAACTGGCGTAACTTGGATCAAGGGACTAAAAATTCTGAAACAGTTCAAGCATTCAAAAATAAACTGAATGAAAACATAATACATGTCCCCCGTACTTTTATGGTAAAAATAGATTCGCACAAGTCCACCATACGAGAATACGCTTGAACTGCAGCCCTCTTAATGACTTGCTGTTCCAATACGGTTACATCGACAGCCAAAGATGTGCTTGTCGAGCCCAAGTGGAAAGCATTTTCCATTTTTGGACAGAACGTTCTCTTTATAACGAATCCCGCACGGAATTACTAGGACCTTTACAGCCAGAAATTACTGCTAAAAGGGACATTTTGCTGTATGTTGATGCAAACAAGTCCATTGATTGGAACACTAAGTTATTTGACACTGTAAAAAGGTGAATTTAAAAAACAAAAAGATTTAGTAGACATTAAGTGATTGTCCTCCCCTTTTTTCTTTCCCTCTTTCTTTTTTTCTACAGTTGTACTTTCTGCTTATGTTTCGGTTTCATCAAGTGACGCTGTTTGAATCAACCATTCATCCGTTAATCAAGGACGCAAGAGCCTTCTTGCCACAATAAAACCCCAACAGCGAAAACTCAACATCAAGTATGTGTGGACTTGGAATGGCAACAAATTTTACTGGAAAGCCAGGGCAAGTCCAAACGGAAGTTGCACAAAATTACAGTTCACTAACACTTTTATAATGCTTTTCATTTGGTACTCTCTATACAATCTCTGTCAAATTCTGTAATATGATTCATCTTTCATCTAGCACTTGAAGCAGAACATTAGTTGACCGATTCACTAGCATGCCAGAATTTTCAACTGAACAAACAAATCAGTTTGACCCTGTCTGAATTGATGAAATACTTTTTCCTTTAAATTGATTCAGATGATGAAGACAATTCAGAGGAGAGGAACGTATCTACAATTTAACAACTCTGTAAAGCTGGAAAATTCGCAAAACTTAAAACCACCCGTTCAACCAAACAGGGTAGGGGTAGGTAGTCTATTTGATATTTTAACATACAAAGGCTGGCCAATAGATCTCACTTGACAGCTTTGTTCATTTTTAAAGTGTACATGATCAGTTTTAAATCATAGTTTTAACAGAGACTTAGATTTATAACACAGTTGATCGTGATTTCGTATAGTTGCAAAAGTACTAGCCCCATTTCTGAGGCATCGACGGTGTTGCTTTGATTTAGGATGGGCACCCTCTTCGCCTCATAAAAGGTTGCAAGTTTCACTCACACCTTTCAATAAGGACCTCAACTGCACAATATAAATAAATGCTCCTGTCCAATGTCTCATATACATGGGTTCCTTGGACGTCTTTGTCATTCACGCTGCACTTTTGTGAAGTTTCAGGACATGTAAAATACGATATTGACTTCATTTTCTGCTCCGCTGATAAAATTCCGCCTTCAAATCTTGACCGCTGCCATTGCCGTGAGATAATTGCGTTTGCACATGCGTGACCGCCAATAAACATTTACACGTGTTCTCATTACACATGGCTTAATTTTCTTGTGGGTAAGTACACGCATTTGCGTCAAACAAATGGTCATTTTATAGGTACGTAAACGAGCTTCACATGTGCAACTGTCAGGGTTCACATGCACTGCAACAATGGGATACATAAGACAGCACGTGTTTCAGATGCTGCAAAAAGCTAAAATTTGTGCTGACATCAAACTTCCTGAACACTTCAGACTGACTACGTAAAGGTAAGAAGGCATTTAGAAGCTCTTCGTGACATTAGGACCGTTGCGCACGCGCAGGTGCTAATGTCACGAAGTGCTTCTAAATGTCTTCTTACCTACTTAGAAGGCAAATAGGCGTGACAGCACTGACCGATGGAATGCATGCTAAATACCCTTGAATAGTTATACAATATTGTGATAAGCGACACGCTGCACATACCAGACCCATGCGTTTCGTCAGGATTCCGAGATGGTACAAGACGTCCCTGATGTAGCTTTGGAAAACTAATCAGAAATTCCAGAGGACCTGCCCCAATTAGTATTCAAGAACTTTTCTTTGCCGAAAATATAACTTCGGAGCAAAGGCAAGAAAAAAAAAGGGGGGGGGGGGTACAAGGAAGTGGTGACACCCGAAATGTTAAAACAAAAAGTGGCAGATTCGATTCCAAAAGGAGCACGGGAGAACAAATGGGCCATCGGGTTGTGGCGTGTGTGATGGCGCAATGCACAAGGAGAAACCTTGCGGGATCATGGGTGTCACAAAAATTGCATACTGAATATGTTCCTTCGAACAGGAGGTGAGGCTTAATGTACTTCAGCGTACCTGAACTGTCAAAAGGTTTTACGATGCAATCATCTTTCCCGTGTACACACAGAACTGTCGTTTTGTTTATTAAAGAAAAGATCCGTTGTTTGATCACTAGGTCCTTTTTTTAGTGTATCGTGAACTCAAGTGGAGAACAAAAATGTGATTGGTGCCGACGTCCGCGAGACCATATTCTGGATACACAGTCCTGTTCCCTGCAACACTTGTCCGGGTGAGATCGTTTCTTGGCTTACGTGCGAAATTATTATTGGCGTTCTTCGGACTCCACCGATGGGCGGTGTCAAATTCTAATGCGCTCGTAAGTGTGTCATGAAGAAGCGCTCTTAGCAAGCCAAGAGAAGGGGAGTGGGGCATCCTGAATGGTCCCTTTATATGTGACGGATTTGCCATCTAAAAGTCAACAAGATGTTATTTGTAACTCCTTGAATGGAAACAGAACTGCTGCTGTTTTCCCCACTGGCCATGACAAGAGCAACATGTTTATTCTCATTTCCGTTGCCCGTTTTGTACAATGAGGCAACTTACTTGCCACTATAAATAATTTTACAATCAGAACGATCAATATCTCATGCTTTTCTCATATATTTACTTAAGTTTAACATTTACGTATAATTATTACGAAAACATGTATCTCATCTCATTTATTTTACTTCTTCAAAACATTCAAGTACCCTCTTGTTCACATGATTATGTTGTAATCTCGATTGACAGTTCCTTGTTTTACATCATAAAATTTACTTCTGATTTAATTTTTAGAATTCTATCATGATTTACTTTATAACTCACTTTGGATTTGTTTTGAGAAAGTAAATGTACATTATAATTAGTTTTCTTATCAAATACACAACACCTTCAAATGCAAAAGTATCAATTAATTCCAATAAAAGTAAATTATTATTAATGATTAACCTCACAGGTGACTGGTAAGCGACACATAACCCTGTGTATTTCCCCCCTTCAATCCATGATGTCAAATTAGAAGACTATTATAAAGAGAGGACATGGGAA
This sequence comes from Hermodice carunculata, assembly GCA_964020975.1. Taxonomy (NCBI): domain Eukaryota; kingdom Metazoa; phylum Annelida; class Polychaeta; order Eunicida; family Amphinomidae; genus Hermodice; species Hermodice carunculata. Next base: position 338,132 of record CAXHWN010002752.1, on the reverse strand, counting down.
TCTCTTGTGACATCAGTCGCCTTGGACATCATGTGTCAGATGATGAAATGGACAGCAAGTTTAATGTTAGCACATAAAAAATACAGAAATACTTGCATTCTGTGCAAAACTTGTTATTGTCGAGTTTGTTTTTATTACGTAGTTTAGTCTTTATATACTAGATTTGTTTGCAATGGATATGATTACAGCATCAATGGCGACAACACGCAATTTAGTCCAGGTACAAGAAAGTAAACAAGCATGATTACGGTGAATAAATTCATTAAAGTTTGTGATTGCTTCATTACTCATGACAAATGCAAGTACATCAAGAAGAGTGTTATAGCTCTGAACTACTGATGAGGAAGTTGTCAATAACAAAATATAGTATTGTGTGGCTGTGCACCTGTGTGCAATAAATAACACACACACACACACACACCTAAAACCAAATACAACAAAAATAATAATAAACTAGAAAAGAAAGATTTGCTTGTGTGAAAAAATTTGCACAATTACAAAAATATGCAGTGTTGCAACACTTACAATTTGAGTCCAACATGAATAAAATTGGATGGAAAGTGACCAAATTATGGCTAGATGAAACATTTAAAAGGCAAAACGACCTTGACCTTTAGAGGTCAAATGTAAATGAAAAAAATGTGAAGTGTTACAGTGACTACAGTGTGAGCCCAACATGATCCAAATTGGATGAAAATTGACCGAGTTATGGCTAGATGAATAGTTTAAAGGTCCAAATGACCTTGATCTTTGACCTCTAAAGGTCACATGTAAATTATAAAAATGTGCAGTGTTACAGTAGCTACAATTTGTGTCCAACATGATCAAAATTGGATGAATACTTTGGGAGCCAGAAGCAATTAAATTTTTTTAATTGCCCTAATTTGCATAATTTTCAAAATCTTGACTATTCAGAAAGATATGCAAAACTTCACTGCAGGTGCTATGGTCATGCAAAGTTTGACGTTTCTAGCTTACATGGTGTCTGAGGTTAAGATGACACAAAACCTGGCGGAAAGAAATGTAGGAAAGACAGAAAGAAAGAAAGAATATTGGGTAAAACAATATGTCTGTGTTCACACACAGACATAACAATAAGAAAAATATATTGCACACCAAACAGACACAAGCACTCATATAAAAAGCCTGTATTGGTCGTATATTAACAAAACAATAGCAATATATAACCAGTAGGTGCCCAAAAGGAATGTAGCTTGAAAATATAAAAGGTCATGGAACGCTTTATATACAGCACATTATTTTTAATTTTTCACATTTGACAAATATTAGATGTGGAAGAGGTTCAGTTGTGTTGACCTCACCAGAGGCTTTCCTGATCAAATCTTCTTGGTCAGATCTAATCTAGGACAACGGTATATGGAAGGAAAATTTGTGTCTGACAGAATTAAATGACACCCACTGTGCCTACATGTGCGACAATAGGTTAAGAGAAGATTGTGTCTGCCTCAGTTCTCTTCAAAGTAGCACTTTTATGTTCCTTGGCTATCTTAACAGCTATATGCACGGCAGATATTCATAAAACACTTTTCGATTTTTTTCCATTTCATGACAAACATGTTCACCTTTTTTGTAGCTGTCCTAGATCGACCGAATATTTTTCCCAGTTGGCACCACTACAAAGATCCATTTTCAGAAACAACTTGAAATCGAGATATGTTAAAATGTCAAGTGTGAGAAGACCATCATATACATGTATTGTACAACGAAAGCATAGTGTATGGAGGTATATGAAGATGTCATGTTTTAGGATACTTCAGTCTTGTGAGAAGCCATGAAACCAGAACTGTGTGTATAGATGTACATCATGCATTAGTCGGCAAGAGCATGGAGGAATTGAATGTAACAGCATTCTGCCATCCTAAAGGCAATGTGCATCTCCTCATTTCTACAATTGCCTTTGGAATGGGAGTAAATGTTTGTGACAATAAATATGTGTTTCACTGGGGCTGCGGCAAATTTGCAATGAACTGTCGGCAAGAGGAAGATTGGTGCGCCAGGGATGGTCGCCAAGGAGAGGCGCACATGCACATCACCCATAAAAGCCTGAATAAGTTAACGCTGATGAAAATTCGTTACAAATTTCTTTCTGCAATGATGGCAAAGAATGTATGAGGAAAACACTCTTGAAATACATGGAATTACCGGGTATGGACATGTCTGCCATGGACAAGCACTGTAACCAGGTCGGTTGTCCTGCTTATCACTGGTAAATGTGAGTACATTCTATGCCTATGCTGTGCAGGGTGCAGAATTGAATGTAAATGTGCATAGGTCATCATCAAACAAAGCACAGTATCACACATTGATGTAAACGGGTATTAGAAATTTGTGTATGATAGAGATACAATTTACCACCATAAAAAAACAAACTTTTGATGTTATCATTAAACATGTGCTTGAATGTTTGGTCTGTTTTTCAACTGATTTTTTTAAAAAAATATTTATTGAACTTTAATCAGCAGTGAATACATCGAGATATGATTGAAAACAATAAATGAATAAATAAATAAATAAATATATATATATATATATATATATATATATATATATATATATATATATATATATATATATATATAAGTGATAAAACAGCGTTGTAAAAATATGCAGATTGAGAAGAGTCAAATAGATGAGACACCAGTCCTATGCGAGTCGACTCCCCGTCAAGTGGATGACAAAGATGAACACAGCTAGCTGACGCTGTGAATTGATGGTGATGAGATTAAAGCAAACATTAGAGTAAGGGATACTATGACATATCAGTAATTGAACAATACATGTCAGAGGGGTGTCCATTCTAAACTCGGCAATAATACACAATTAACAGATAGAATAATGATTACATGATAATCAAACAGTTCAAGAGTGGAGTTGTTGTATAATTAAAGTTTGTGTGTCAACACACACTTTTCTGTTTTTCCTAAAGTTCTTTCTTTCTCTCCTTCTTTCTTCTTTTTTCTTTTACCAGTCAATTTGCCCGACACATTTCTTTGACATTATTATACATAGAAACTCCAAACTTGGCATGATTGTACCTCCATACAAGGATTTGGGCTTTTTTATATAGAGGAATGAAGATGTTTAAAATTATGCAAATCAGGGGCATTTAAAATTTTAAATCTTGAATATCTTCAAACGTATAATACATAGAGATGTCATTTCAACTTCTATCAGAGGGTTACTGACTACTGTGCATCTAATAAATTTAAAACAAAAGTAAAAGCAATGTAAATTATGCTAATTGGCAGCATTTGAAACTTTAAATCTTAAATAGCTTCAAAACTATCACAGATAGAGATGTCATCTCAACTTCTAGTGGGGGGGGTGACCATTGCGCAAGTAATGCATTTAAAACAAAAGTTGTAACAATTCAAATTATGCTTATTAGCAGCATTTGAAATTTTTAATGTTGAATATCGTCAAAACTATTACAGACAGAGAATTCATCTCAACTTCTACTAGAAGATTGTTGACCATTTGCATGTAATGAAAGTAAAACACAAATTGTACCAATTTAAATTATGCTAATTAGTAGTAATCGAAATTTTTAATCTCGAATATCTTCAAAACTATAATAGATAGAGATGTCATTCCAACTTCTGCTGGAGGGTTGTTGGGTTGTTGACCATTGCGCATCTAATGAATTAACAAAAAACAAGCAATTCAAATTATCCTAAATAGCACCATTGAAAATTTCTAATCTAGAATAACTTCAAAGCTATTATAGATAGAGATGCCATTCCAACTTCTACTCCTATTTTACGGACTAGTACGCATCTGAAAGCTTTGAAGACACACACACTGATTTGCTATGCAGCAAATCATCTTTTCTAGTTGTCCCCTGCATTTTGCACAGACGCATTTGCTGGTCCAAGTAGCCTACATGTGCCGAGGGAATCAAATTACTCTGCCATCAAGCTATTGTAACGCTGGCTTAGCTTGGATTTTAACATACTAACTGCTGTGGAGGCTTTGATTCTGCATGGTTAGTTGTTCCAAGTGACTATTGTACAGTTTGCATAGGAACGGCGAAATGTTTCAGTACGACAACAGGAAGGCTTTAAACGGATGCTATTGTTTGAGTTGGGCAGGTCTTGGTTATTTGCTTGAACTGGAAATAAAGTATCAAGTTTTACTGAATAGTACCCATTTAGGTATTTGTACAAAAAACGCCAAATCCAAGAACTCACGCCTGTAGGACAGGGGCTGCAGGTTGCACTTAACAAGACGGGCTTTGTAAGTATCGCCACAAGGCAACCCCAAAATATATTTACTGGCTCTTCGCTGGACTGCTTGCAGAGCAACCAAGTTTTTCTTTGTAGCGACTATCTGCACAACACTTCCATATTCTAGGTGGCTTTCCTCGATGACACCAAGCGCATGATTTGCTCTTGTGCAACATTTGGAGACATGTTTCAGCCAGTTCAGGCAAGAGTCTAACTAGAAGCTGAGATCGTTTTGGGATGAAACATGCTTGGGGTAGGGAGGAGGGGGTGTCATTCATAATAGTCCTTATTTTGTCAAGTCGCTTCCGATATAGTAACTGCCTCACCTTAGATTTTCGTGGGCAGTTAATTCTAATGTTTCTTGTGAGACCCGGAAAGCTGTTGCGATTCTAACTGCAACAAACTCAAACTTTTTTGGGGGGTAGTATGCCGTCACAAATTTCTCCCCAACATTTCTACGGCGTTTTTTTTGGGGGGGGGGGGTATGATGATGATGATGATGATGATGATGATGATGATGATGATGATGATGATGATGATGATGATGATGATGATGATGATGATGATGATGATGATGATGATGATGATGATTTGTTAGTTTGTTTTTTCTTTTTTTTTTTTCTTTTTTGATTTTGGCGGTTTTGGGTTTGTTTTGTTTTTTTGGGGGGTTTGCTTTTTCTTTTTTTTTTTGTTTTTTTTTTTTTTTTTTGTTTTTTGTTTTTTCTTTTTTTTTTTTTTTGTTTTTTTTTGTTTTTGTTTTTATTTTTTGGAGTATTTGCAATATATGTTCCCCCAACATTTATCTTTTTTCTCATTCTTGAAGGATTTGCAATATATGTTCCCCCAACATTTATGTGGAACATACTGTCCAGACTTTTCCTCAGCGCTCCCACAATTTTGCCAGCTCCGTCTGCATGGGCTAAGGTCTATGGTCCTTGGTTGTGTTTCAGACTTTCTGAAAAAGAAGCAAGGGAATTTAAAGCACAAAAATTCATGCCAAAATTGTACATACATTTTGACAAGTGCATGTTGTATTGCTTAGGAAATAAAATTATGATTAACCATACTAACTTTTTAAAGTCTGTATTCAGAAATGAATACACTCTGTCCATAGCTATGTTGTTGTTATGTACACCTCTGACGATTGCAGTCATATTGTGGACAATTTCCATGGCAATCCTCTGTGGCAGCCAACTATTGATGCCCACAAAAGTTTCATGTACGTCATTGTTTTTTATGACAATGAAAGTATTGTTTACAAGTATTTCCATTATGATAAACAAATTGCCTGTGTTACTTCATTACCATCTTCCATATTGTGTAAAACTAAAAGAACAAAAAATACGTATATAATATTCCTATTACATGTATATATTATGAATAGTCTTGTTTCACTATATGCCTTTGAATATTTTGTGAAGGTTTATGATAAAATTTCATATCTGCAAAGGATCGGTCCCCTTCCCCCAAACTCCAACATATTTAGCCTCTACTGACACATACGTCAGCTACTCTGGTGGCATCTTGGTGAAACCTGTCCACTAGCCCTCTCCATGTCACATACTTAGTGTAGTTCAGCACGTAATTTTAATCGAGGTGAGGCTCACATTTTTAATTTGTAAACAGGTTCTGAAGAATTATTTTATCTTGTACAGAATAGGTTGGTTTTGCTATTATCTCGAATGGGTCATTAGTTACGTAACATTACCTGTCGACCACCATTGCCAAGAACTCTGTGTCTGGGCATGACGCCCAAGAAATTGAGTCGAGTTTTACTCACTTGATCCTGAAAACCTGTCCCTTCTGTGGAGCTATCTCTCGGTTTTAGTGGAACTGATGGTGACTCCTGGTACCCATGCTCCCCACCTCATCCTTCCTCTTTTGGGCGCCATTTCTGGCTCTCTGAGTAGAAGCTCTGTGAACTTTCATTCCCACTGACTGCAATTGTGATGTATGCAAGCCCTATTCTCCGGAAAATCTACGGAAACCTAGATAGCTGATTTCTGTGATCGAGTACCACTGAAACAGTAAGTGCAAAGTTGGTCATTTGACTTCTGCTTATATTTATTTCAAGATGGCACCCCGCAAACAGAATGCAGCAAGAGGGAAAGTGTAATGTACACCAGGCTATTGCCTCTTTTTGGACGTAGTCCATGGGTGTCAATTCAGTGACCACTTTGTGCACATCCTCATCCTTATTCGATCGCGGACAAAAGTTGGACCCACAGCACCACTACATGGTGGTTTGCAATGACCATCCTCACTGCTATGGTTGTCTTCTGCAGTTGGGTCAAGTTTGCTCTCATTTGCTAACTTGCCGGTACTGCCAGGATTGGGGAGAAGACAAATGGCTGCTCTGTGAGTAGGCACTGAGAAAGTCTGATCCTGCAAGGCATAGGCAGCAGGTGGCTAGAGCCGCCAAATGCCAAGCCAAGAGCTCTGACTATCATTGAGTCTTCACCACAGTGCCCCCCCCCCCCCATGAGAAAAAGTGTAGACTTACTTCAGTTCATCCACAGTCTCATCTGGCTGATGGGAAAGAGCATAGACTTGCTTTGACTTATCTGCAATCCCAGATGATGGATGTGTCTATTCCTGACACACCTTGGGAGAAGGTGAAGAGATGTCTGATTCACAAGGCAAGTAGCAAGAGATCATCAGATGGGTATCTTGCACAAAAGACTGTGCCCTAAACAACCGCCTTATCTGCTCTTGGCACTAATCCAAAGATTGTCAATGCTTTGGAGGGGATGTCTACAGAGCATGATGCACCAGGCTGTGATGTTATATGCATTGGTTGCCCGCTTTCAGCAGGCTGTTTAATCTTTGGTCTCTGTGCCAAAGAAGTCAGCCAAGCATAGATTGCAGCTGTTGAGATCTCTATCCTCTGGGGCTGAGCACCCGGACAAGCAGCAGTAACACAAACCAGTGTATCAGGAGTGGAAACCTATGGTTGCACACTCAGGTATTCAGGAACCTGGGCCAGTTCAAGCACTCACACCATAAGTCCGAGAAGTACAGGAAGTCATCACCCCAGCCAGTCCAAGCGCTTGGGTCTGAGTGCTCAGACCATCAGCCTGCAGTGCCATATAAAGCACCAGTGCCTTTGCAAACTTCACAAGCTCCCGGGTCTGAGAGCTCGGATCATAAGTGTAGGCATAGGGGGAAGTAGGAGGAAAACATCTAGACCAGAGAAGAAGCCTTCTACCATCACTGGGTCTTCAGCCCCAGTGGTTTCAGCACCTTAGGTCTGAGTGGAACCTCCTGTTCCCCAACAGCAGTACTTGCAGTTACTTCTTTACCTCTGGCAGCTTTTCCCCAGAGTGAGCAGTTGTCAATCTTGCTTATTTCTGTGTTTGAGCCAGGTACCCTGCCTCACTCTCTCAAGTGGCAGGCAGAACTTGAGCTCTGCAAGGACCAGCAGTTGTGTGGAGAGACTCAGTCTTCTTCTGCATTGACCACCACTGCTATTACCGAATCTGAGAGGACTCTGTAGGCAGAGTGGCTCGCTGCTTCCACCTTGAGCCAGCTCTCACTTGGACCTCATGCCTGGGGTTCTCTGAACTCCCTCGGGACCTCTCCTACCTGCAGACTTCTCAGTCAGCAGTGGCCAAGGTTCAGGATAGTGGCCTTATAGAGACTCAGCCAGATCCCTCAGGCCAGCAGACTTCTCAGTTGGTGGCTGCCCAGATCTTGGAGCATGAGTCTCCCTTGCCTTCCCTGTCTCCCCCCATGTGGGATGACCAGGTGGAGGAGGCATCAGTGGTGGCGACTACTTCTGCAGAGGTGCTCATTACCCATACACCTGCTGTGGTGACAGATCTCCTGCTGTCACAAGCAGCTACCCTCATTGCCCTCTCACAATTCGTTGTTGAATGAAGTTTTTGACATTACCAACCCCCTCACAAGTCCAGAGTCTTCAGACCTAGACACCCAGGTGGAGGATGAGCTTTTGTTGTGGGATTCATCTGTCAGCAGATCTCCACCTAGGTTCAGGGCTCCCCAATCATGCCATTCACACTCTGACAGGCGCACAGAGCCAGTGACCATGGGCTCTGCAGAGAGCTCTGCTCCTGCTCCCATGGACATGGCACCAGCCCCTGCCAAGAGCTTTGACCATGTCAAGGCTGTTATTCAGAAACTGATTGGTGACCAAGCTGTTGTACCACCATCAGAGAAGAGGTCATTAGGCACTGTTGCACTGTGGTGCTGGGGCTTGTCTCTGGAGGATACACGTCAACATATGCTCATACCTTTATCACCCTTTGTAGTTGAGTTTTATGACCAGCAGAGGGACCAAGACTCATGGCACACAGGTTTCCATGGAGCCACCCATGTCTGGCTATCTGAGGCAGCTGGGGGATTCCTCCCTAAGCAGGATGTCCAGGAGAGGTGGTACTCTGCACCTGGGCAGATCTTCCCATCAGGTCCACTACCCATGGACCTAGACTGGGAGGAGTTTGATGTTCAGCATCTGAGAACCATTTTGGCATCTGCAGAGGCCTTCAAGCGATTGGAAGAAGATGCCCGAGGATCCATCCTTGCAGCGTCTCACTCTGACATGTAGTTGGCCACTTTGGGGTCTCTCCTGTATGATCTCAAGGGTTCCATACAGATCACAGAGGCAGTGCAAGACTGGTTAGATCTGGACCAGGCAACACTTCTTGCTACTTCATTTACACAGGCAGTAGATCAACAGGTGCAAACAGCTTGCATGCTGGAGGTGAACCTTCATTTGTTATGAAGGGATGCCTACCTCCAGGGTCAGAAGCTGCCTGACCCGATCTTTCATAGAGGCCCCACAGGGCCCCTCTTCTCAGGAACTCTGTTCAGAGGAGAGATGGTGGAAATGGTCTGAAAGGCAAGGGCCTTCGGGGCTGTTTGGCCAACCATGCACGCTCCAAGACACTGACAAACTCTGCTCAGTTTTTGTTGCCCTTGGCCACTTCAGCCCTGAAGCACAGTACTTCTCAAACCGTGTCTACCCATCCCTCCATTCATGCTCACTCTGGGATGCAACGACCTGGGAGGGGTGGACAGCAATCTGGAAAGGGCAGGCCTTCTGGTAGAGGGAAGAAGCTAGAAAATCCTCAGCATTCCTGACTCTTATATCCCTAAAGAGGTCTCAGAGACAGACTTCAGTCAATTCTCAGGCCATCTCTGACTGACATGGTCCGCTTGGGTTCACTCTCTTTGGCTCCCTGTCCTTGATGGACTTAGATCCTGCCCAGCCATCTCCACCATTGACATTGCAGCACATTCTGCAGGGCACATGGATAAGAGGCCAAGGCTATCAGGCCCCAGTGCCCATCCTCAACTAGGATCAACCGCACCTTCAGTGGAAGACTGTGAGGGAGAACATCATGACAGGATAAACTCTGAAGGCTTTGCAGGCCCAGCTCACCATTTACACTGAGTCTTTTTGGCCCATGTGGGGAGCTCAGGTGTAGAGCCAGATGCCATTGAGCCCTTGGCTGGCATCATTCATGGCTCACCACATAAACTGGTTGGAACTGGAGGCAATACGCTTAATGCTCCTCCACTTCTGAGACTTGGTGGTGCACATGTCCTCATAATGTGCAACAACAGAACCACAGTAGCCTTCCTCAACAGGCATAGCTGGACCCGGTCCAAGAAGCAAACTGAGTTGGCCAGACACATCACCAGATGATGCTATGATACCATGCAGGCACACGCCCAAGGCATGTCCCGGGACATGGGAATGTCCTGGCCAACCAACTCTCAAGAAATCACTCTGTCCCAGGGTCATTACGGCCATGTGGGCAAGATGGGGAGCTCCACACATGAATCTGTTTCTGACTCACCAGAACGCAAAACTGCCAGTTTTCATCTAGCCAGTCCCAGACCCCCAAGCCCTAGCAATGGATGCTCTAACCATGGATTAGAGCAGCTTGTGGGTGTACTCCTTCCTGCCTTGCCAGATCCAACCGAGAGTACAGTGCAAGGTTTGGTCCTACAATTGCATACCTGATCCTGGTCACCCCTTGGTGGCCCCACAGCGATTGCTGGGTAGACCAACAGGAATTAAGTCTTGAGCCTTTGCTACAATTACCGGCATGGCTGAAGCTCTTGGTGCACCGTGGATGAGCGTGTTCCATTGGAACCCTGAAGCGCTCAACCTCCACACTTGGTGGTTATCTCACAGCACATCTGAGATAGAGGCTTCTGGGAATTGGTCTCAGATAGAATTGCCAGATGAGGGCTTCGATATTCTTATGTTACTGTTTATTGGCTCAGTGGAACCTGTTTTCTAACGGGGGGGGGGAGCAGTAAGAGAATTCACCCCTGGGATCCATGCATTGCAGACATGGCCAGCTCCCTGTTATATCAGTGGGAAGTCTTTGGCAAGAGCTCAGGAACAGCAGAGGGGTTTCGATCAGCCATCTCTTCAACCCTCGCCAATGTCCTAGTTGTGTGCATCGGGAGTGATCCCTATCTGTCAGTGCTTATCGCATCCTTCTACATCGCCAGGCCAGTGATGCGACAAGCCCTGCCCAGGTGGCACCTACTGGTGGTTTTAGTCATGTTGAAGAAGTGGCTGTTCAAGAGCCTTGAGGACCCTAAGCGGGTTCCCTCAAGCACTGGTTGTGGACAACTTTTTTCTATTAACACTCGCTTTAGGGGCTAGGAAAAGCGAGATTTATGCTCTGGTTTATGACCAACTCCATTGGCCGTCTGACCACTCAAAGGTGATCATAAAGCCTCACTTCTTTGCAAATATTCAGACTCAGACTCAGAATTCTTTTATTTTACCGTAATATGCACATATACATAAGCATATAATATGAGTTTCAATACATATATGTAAGTAGATGAGGAGACTCCCACAAAGGTGAGGAACACCGCTATCATGGGAGCCACCTTGTTAATACTTAAGACAAAAGTGTTTGAGAATAATAGTTCTGACAAAATTGTTTGAGAACTAAATTCACACAGGTGCATTGACTTTAACAATATGTTCCAGGCAAGTTTCAGTGAACTTTATATGTATGGAATGGATCCCAAAATTTCATGATGCACATTAAATGTGAATTAATTAATGTTATGCAAGTGTACTGCAGGCATAGCAGTTTGGCTTAGAGCAAACAGCAGAGTATTTATTAACATAGTACATTTTCGCATAAAAAGAAAAACAAGATTTACTATAAGTGTGCACTTTATCTTTTACAATGGTGGGAATGTTGCTCAAAGTGTCCACTGGTTCATGTCTTAAACAATTTCTTGTATCACCAAGTCTTGTTCCTGTCTTAAAAAGTATTATTTTGATTTCTTGTGTGATGTGCATGGTTTATTTTAACTATATTGTCTTTAAAATATGCTGGTAATTGTTTGTGGACTAATTTATAATAGAATTTCAATTGTTGGTGACTGAAAATATCCTTGAGCTTTAAAATTTTCATTTCTTTGAAGAGTGACTCTGTATGTGCCAGATAACTACTGTGGCTTATTATCCTTATTGCTTTCTTTTGCAGGGACTCAAGTCTTGTGCCCCCATGTTAAGATGCCATAATTTAAATGTGGAAGTATCAGTGAGTTATATATTGTAATTAGAATATTTTCAGGGAGGTAATCCCTGATCTTATACATTATACCAATGGTCTGAGAAACTTAAGCAGTAACTTTGTCCACATGAGTGTTCCAGCTGAGGTGCTTGTCTACTGTTATACCTAGAAAGTTAAATCCATTAACACATTCAATTGTCAAGTTATCTATTATGATTTCGGGTATACTTACAAGTTTTTGTGGATTGTGGAAAACCATAAACTTCGTTTTTGCAGTATTTAGTGATAATTTATTCAATTGCATCCATTTGCTTATTTTCTTCAATTCTTTATTAATATTTCAGGAAATATTTTTAGAAAGATCACAGTTTTGGAAAATTTGAATGTACTGCATATGGTTGTGTCATCTGCATATATTATAGGATGAAAAATGTGTGATACATTCCATAAATCATTTGTATAAATTATAAATAACAGGGAGCCCAGTATAGATCCTTGAGGCACCCATGTCGTAATTTCTATCAGGGAAGAATTTTCATCATCTAATGATTCATATTGTTTTCTGTTTGTTAAATAGTTTTGAAAAAGCTGTAAGGAAGTGTCTTTTACACCATAGTATTTAAGTTTATTGATTAATATTCTATGATCAAGTGTAGAAAAGCTTTAGATAAATCCAGGAAAATATATAATGAAGTATCCCTTTCATCAATGTCAGATAACAGTCGAACCACTAGTTCCAGGCAGGCAAGTTCAGTGGAGTGTGATTCCCTAAAGCCATATTGAAAATTATGATAAAGTTTACATTCCTTGGAGTAGTCATGAAGTTGGTGGAACATAATTTTCTCAAATATCTTAGAGAAGGAAGGTAATATAGAAACCAGCCTATAGTTTTCAAAAATACTAGCATCACCATTTTATGTATTGGAGTCACTTTTGCAAAGAACCAAGTTGCTCAAGATCTGGCTAGGGTCTTTAAGGGTTTTTCCCTTCATGCGATGGAGGAGATAGCCCCCGAGGAGAAAAGCCCTGTGCCCGCCCAGTGAGATCTCTTCGCTAGTACCTTTCCTGCATTGGACTCAGAGAATGGAGCTCCCCATCTTTCTACCACTATATAACCCACGCAAGGAGAAAGTTTGCAGACACACGATTTCATCATGGATCATCCTTAAGGCATATTAGATCATACTACAAAGGCCTGGTGGCTTGCAGCTTGTCTCAGCCAGACCTCATGAAGCACAAGCCTTCAATGCCTCCTGGCACACCCTGTGCAACCTTGCGGGTGACCACAAAAATCTCAAGAACTTTTTAAATCACTGGAGCATGACCCTTTGAATAAACTCAATAGAGACTCAGCATTCCCATTAAGATTTAAGTGAATCAAGGAGATGCTTTTGGACAAAAAATGAAAAATATAAATTACTATTGCAATCCCCAGTATTAAAAAGAAATATACACATCAACCGATGATAAATTACCCTCATTTAAAATTTGATAATAATCAGGGTTCTGCATTAAAACCACATAGTTAACAACTTCACTTGACCCTTGCAGAAGGTTCATTTCAAACAAGCTTCAGAACAATTTAAATGATAGTTTTTCAAAACAAGTCAGAAATAGTAAAATTACACTTTTTTCAAAAATTGAACAAAATCACTACGCCACCTGGTTAACAAATTAGGGTGTGAAGAAACAGAGACGGATTTTCTTTGAAACAAATCTTCTTTTTTTGTCCTGTAATGCTCCTTAATACCCTACAAGTTATAAAATTAATCATGTAATTTGCAGGTTATCAACTATGATTACAACAACTACTTACTTAGAGCCTGTGATCTGTGTTTGATAAGTGTGCATTATGATGAAAGCACATCTGCATCCCCAGTGCCACTTGTTTGGGAACCAATGGTCTACTCTGAGTCAAAACTGTATGAATGGCAGTCTACCGCACAGTCAGATCTGTCACGATGCAAGGTCTCACGAAGGAAGTTCTTATGTATGTGTCAGTTTATCTGCTGTCATTTGTGGTTGTTTAGACATAGGTGATGCAAATTTCTCGTTCTAAATATGACAAAAGAGAAATGCATGCTCCAATGTTGTGGTGGCCATAACACAGGCAACTAACCACGGACAGTTGTGCAAAGTTTTACTTTGTATGAAAATGGAAATTTTTGGTCTCTAAAAGTGACAAAACAAATTATTATGTATTTTAAACATACTACATGTGTAGATATGCCACTAACAAACACCAATGCTTTTACATGCAACTTTAAATAAACTACAATGTTTCTCTAGTCTTTTTCAGACCCTCTCTTAGTTAATTCGTTATAAAACAAAATAGCTAATAAATACCAGAAAAACTAGAAAAGGAGATTTGGTTCACTGCAAATCTGTCTGTGTGCCTTCAAGATTGGGAGAAAGTTTGAAATGCTACATTTGCCATTGCTCAACATGATCTAAATGTCGTGTATTAGACTAATTTTTATAAAGTAAATTATAAGTAAAAACTTCGGTTCTTGGTTCATTGGATGTGGCCATGTCACAAACTTATAAAAGGAAGTTTGAATGAAACTAGTATCTATAATAGTTTCGAAGATATTCAACATTTTAATTGTGTGTATTTGCCTAATTTGCATACATTGTAAGCCCACAACTTTGATTTATTGTTCACTGAATAGGGCATTGCCACAAAGCCATAAATTAAAGTAGAAATGGCACCTCTATCTATAATAGTTTTGAAGCTATTCAAGATTTACATTTTGCATGTTTACTTTATTTGCATAAATTCAAATCCTACAACTTTGGTTCATGGTTCATTGGATGCCGCTTTGCCACAAACCTATAACTTGAAGTTCAATTGGCATGTCTATGTATAATAGTTTTGGATATATTCAACTTTGAAATTTTTCAAAGCCCCTTACTAGCATGATTTGAAATTCTACTTAACTTACACTGGCCATTATATTGGCGGATGTCACAAACCTATGTATCCACATTGAAATTTTGAGTATCTGCGATATTTTGGAAGATATGGAGCTTTTGAAATTTTAATTGCCCCTAAATTTGCATACTTTTGAACATCATGACTATTCTGAATGAGATGCACAATTTCACAGGTTATGTCAGTCACTATAGCAAGTTTGGTGGTTTTACGAAAAATAGTGCTTGAGAAAATCTCCAGGCCAACTTGGTCGTGAGGAAAAAAGAAAGAAAGAAAGAAAGAAAGAAAGAAAGAAAGAAAGAAAGAAAGAAAGAAAGAAAGAAAGAAAGAAAGAAAGAAAGAAAATCCAGTGTTTACTGATACAGTCAAACCTCTCTACAGTGGGCACCCTTGCAACCAGTGAAAAGTGCCCACTCCTGAGGGGGTCAGCCCTTCTGGGTAGTATGGATGAGTATGTGGTATGTATATGAACATTATTTATACATGCACATATATATGTACAGTGTATACAGATTGTAATTCAAGGGGATGTGTGTACATGCAACACAAAACTGTCTTTCTTCCTTTCTTACAAAAACAAATTTTTACAGAAGCTGTCAAGAAACTACATATACATTTGCCTGTGACCCAAGACCAAGACAAGCACTATACTGTCCCAGTATTAGCTGTGAGGAACAGGCTTCATCGCGCTGTTTACAAGAAAACAAAGACACCAAAGTGTCCACTGAGATGACACAAATTCTTCCCACCTTGGTCTGGCCGACTCAGCTCTGTATGTAGTCTATTTTTAACAGTGGGTACAATCAGGCTTGTTCTGCCTAGAAGTCTGAAGCCTGTGTTCCCTTGGGACTGATAAGCTCAGCAGACTGCCTCAGGTAAAAACAGGGCAGCTAGGACACCAGTTTCTGTCTGGGGCACTGACAGGTCTGTGCAGCTCTAGTGGAACGTATAGCCTGCCTGGTACATATGGCTGTGTGGAGGCGATCTGTTCTTGCATGAACAGAAAGATATTCTCTGTATTTTATTGAGAGCTTCATTACACAGTTGTTGGGAGTCTCCTCCCCCCCCCCCCTTTTTTTTTTTTGGCTACAAGACCCAAAACCTTCCAAAGCATACACCTAGCTTGCATGGATAGAAAGCTGATTGTGAGACAGGTTCAAGCTAATTACTTATGAATGCAAAATGGTTGCTTGCCACCATCGAGGTCAAGCAATAAGCCATACAGTAGGCAATTGAAGGCCTGCATGTAGATTGGGGGAGAAATTTAGTGAATTCAGCATAAATTACAACTCCCAAAGTTTTGTTTGTATACTATTGGATCTACCAGTTGTGTCAAACCTATATGTGGAAGTTAGAACTTTGTGTCTATCTGCAATCGTTTTGAAGATATCGAGCTTTTAAAATTTTAATTGCCCTTAATTTGCATAATTTTAAACATCATGACTATTCCAACCCAGGTGCTTAATTTCATTGTAGCTGAGTCACCATGGCGTTTGTCGGAATAATAGTGTCCGAGAAAAACTCTGGACAAATCTTGTCGTAAAGAAAGAAAGAAAGAAAGAAAGAAAGAAAGAAAGAAAGAAAGAAAGAAAGAAAGAAAGAGACAAACAAACAAACAAAGAAAAAAGAATTCGGGAAAAACAAAATGTCTGGGTTTGCAGCCAGACATAATAAATGAGGGCGCAGTAATAGGGTTGAGTTAGAACAAGCCATGGGAAGGTCTTATCAAATGGGAACACTGTACTGTAAGAGGCTTCTCATATGTATATATATATATACTAGGCAAAATTAATAACCCTCCACTAAAAGCAATTCTTATATAAAGAAAACACACACATATTTTGAATATATTCAATGTTTCTTTTATTCTGTATACACTTAAGAGTAGGTCTGTAGAGGAAATTCTGATCAAATGAAGTTACGCTTCATTGCACAGTGTCAATGAGCAGACAAAGTCTGAATCACAAGTTCGCAAGAGTACCTGAAGAGCGCTCAAATATGCATGTGAACTGCTTGCAGAGTCCCATCAGAAGTTAACACAGATGGTGCTTGGTTGCATCAAAAGTTATCACAGACTGTACTTAAAGTTAAGCCATTTTCTGAGTTCAATAGAGCAGAAATTGACTCCTCACTGTGTCACATGAAGTACCTTTAAATGTCCATTCAATAGGATGTGTAGCCACCATGGTTGTCAATGCGCTGTTGGCAGCGTTTTTGCATGCTGTAGACGAGCTTTCTCACAAGTGCCTGAGGTATACTGTCTCACTCCTCCAGAAGTTAACGCCATAGATCTGCGAAGTGTGAGTTAGGACCCATCTTCTGGTACACATTTCTTTTCATATGGCTCCACAGGTGCTTAATCGGGTTGAGGTCAGGTGAGCATGCTGGCCATTCCATCACCTCAACACTCTCACTATCCAGGTAATCACGAACCACAGCTGAAACATGTGGCGTGGCATTGTCGTGCATCAGCATGAAGTTGTCTCCAATGGCACCCGCATATGGAATAACATGGGGTTTCAGGACATCCATTATGTACCGTCTGCTTGTCATTGTTCCTTCCATGATGACGAGGTCTGTCTTGCCATTAGCAGAGATGCCCGCCCAGACCATGATGCTGCCCACTCCGTATGCAACTGTGGGCTGAACACAACAAGCGGCGTGTCTCTCCCCTCGCCGTCTCCATGCACGAACACGTCCATCACTTCTGTGGAGGGAAAAGCGACACTCATCAGTGAAGAGAACATTGCTCCATCCTGCATGTGTTGCACGGACATGTTCTCTTGTCCACTGCAACCGAGCAACCTTGTGACGTGGGGTAAGACGAGGCTTTTTCACCATGCTCCTGGACCTTAAACCAGCAGCATGCAGTCTGTTACGAACAGTCTGGGTGGACATGCGTCTTTGGTGAGGATTGGCTCTCTCCAGCTGGCTCTGAATATCAGGACCTGTGCGGCTCCTACTCCTCAGTGCTGCATTGACAATGAAATGGTCTTGTTGCCTGGTGGTCAGCTTTGGCCTTCCCGGGTGTGGTAAATCTGCAACATCATTTGTGTTTCGGTATTTTCTCAACAACTCATTGATGGATTTGTGGTTCACACCTATTGCCCGTGCGACAGCTCTGCAACTTTTATTGGCTTCAATGCAACCTATGGCTCTAGCCCTGTCCATTTTGGATAGCCTTGGCATGGTGATGTTCACAGTTTGACCAGTGATGGCGAATCCATAACTGACAGAAAAAACCCCATGCCTTTATACCTATGATTGGCACAGTTTCTGGCCACATTACACAGGTATGGTGAGAAAAATCAATGGTCAGGAGGGTCCTAACAGGGACAGGAAAGACCACTCATGATCCTTTCTGCGAAATGCACTTTTTGACTTTGTGTCACATTCAGCCCATGTGCAGTCAAGCATGGGCTCCAACTCTGCTCATCTTTATACATGATGTAATCAAAGGATTATGCTACACATCCATGTGCATATCTTTAAATTACCTAAAAAAAGTATGGGTACACCATTAAATTATTTAAGCGGAGGGTTATTAATTTTGCCTAGTTTATATAATATGTGTTTGTATTTGTTTTGTCCACTTCCTGCCATCATGATCATATTTGCTTGCCAAAAACATCTATGTTCTGTGTGGTGGGTGGTGATTGGCAGAGGCCATATTATTGAGGCACCCGAAGAGTTACACTGATTAAATGTATACATATTTTTAATTAAAGAAATAGTTATACATGTAGGATATAAGAGGCTTTTCATATATATAAGATGTACTTGTATTTGTTTTGTCCACTTCCTGCCATCATGATCATATTCGCTTGCCAAAAACATCTATGTTCTTCTGTGTGGTGGGCGGTGATTGTCAGATGCCATATCATTGAGGCACCTGAAGAGTTACACTGATTGAATGTATACATATTTTTAATTAAAGAAATAGTTATACATGCAGTATATAATTTGATGTACATGTGTATTGCAGTTCAAATTTTTATAACGTTCATCACACACACAAGTGGCAGATTAAACCCAGCACACTCCAAAAACTTTTTTTAAGTGAATACATTTGTTTTGATTTTTTGTAACACCTATCCTGTATAGGTGACTAAGAATGGTTTACAATACACCATTTCACTTGTAAAGTTTACAAATTTTCTGGGTGAGGACCCTCAAAACTCCCTTCTTAACAAATAAAGTCAATACTACACACTTGTCCCCCCACCTTTCCACATTTCCACATTTCTAAATACACGCCTGCATATACGTGTATGTTTAAAAAATATGACAAATGTCCCAGCGTAAATATATAATGTTACACATTACTGTATTCATGGGACTGACCATAAAAATTATACATTTTCAATAACCTTTTAGCTGACATATTTGACATTGTTATATCAGCTCTTTTTTATTTATTTATTCATTTATTTATTACTTGTTTATTTATTTATTTATTTACTTATTCATTTGTTTGCTATTTTATTTGCTTATTTATGTATTAATATTTATTAATTCACTTACTCATTTATTGTTTGTTTGTTTGTTAGTTCATTCATTAATTCAATTATTATTGATTTAATTTAATTTATTGATTTATTTATTTATTTATTGTTTGTTTGTTTGTTTGTTTGATCATTTATTTATTATTTGTTTTGTTTTGCTTTCCTTTGCTTTGCTTTTATCTACTTTCTTATTGGTTTATCATATATTTATCTTATTTATTTATTTATTTATTTATTTATTTATTTATTTATTTATTTATTTATTTATTTATTTATTTATGTATTCATTATTTGTTTCTTGGTTCATTCATTTATTATTTTGTTTTGTTTTATTTTATTTTGCTTTGCTTCGCGTTGCTTTGCTTTACTTTGATTTTATGCTTTTTTACACCGTATTACAATTTTGGCGAACTGTGAATGGGTCGAACAGGAATTACGTTGCAATGTTTTTCTGTTGCATTACTAATACAATGCCCATCTTTTGAATATTAGCAGAACTCAACAAAGAATGACAACAATGATATAACTTTAACAATAAAAATATATTAACACTCAAAACCAGTACAAAATAGGTAAACTTATCTCCAGTGGTATTTCAACAGTCAAACAGTCTTTGGTAAATCCTAGTCCCTGGTGAGATTATACACAGGTACTGTCCCAGAGTTCCAAGTCCTATGGCAGTTGCCAAATGATGTGGTTCAAATCCCACTGATGGACACTAACATGTACCAGCCACGTCAAACCAATGGATTTAATGTTTTTACTCCTTTTCCACGTAAGGATGTCTTTAAAAGATCCTTTTTATACAATGGTGCTACCATGTGGAACAGCCTTCCAAACTTTTTACAGGAAAGTGACAACATTGATGATTTTAAAACTAATTATAGCCTAAATAATCAATTATGAAAAAACATTATTGTCGATGATTTGTTTATATGTATACTATGCATGTTTTAAGCTAAGCTATGTTGTATATATTTCTTCACTTGTATGTATTTTCTGCATCACTTTGTATTTTATCTGTAACAGAGCCTCGTGGAAGAACAGCCACTGGCTGAACGAGTGCCCCTATATAAATATTCGAATAATCAGCTGGAAGGGTAACAGCGAAGATTGAAAAGTCAGGTGCAGTTTGTTTCATATTTTAACACTTGCTTTTGTTTTCTAGTAGTTTAATAATTACTTTATGTTTAATTTTATCATTTTCCTTTTCAGATCAACAATTAGTCCCACACCAATATTTCTTTGAAAGGCTCAAAGAAGAACACGATGGGACAATGATGATCATCCACCCATCGCTGGTTATGCCCCTCGCAAGGAACGCAGACAGGTATTTTCATAAGAGATTTCTTAAATTCAAACTTTGCATAGCTGCAAAGCAATCAACATCCCAAAAGCAAAATACGCAGATAGGGAAATTTTTAAAACTCATGGGGGATTTTTATTTTTACATAGAATTTATTAGAAATACTAAATTTAAAAACATAATGCTAAAAAATAAAATCAAATAGAATCAGACATGAATGAAAATAAAAAAAAGAAAAGAAAAAGGGAAAACACCTATGGCTGGTCTACAGAATAGAAGACATGACCATTGATTTTTCTGAAGGTGATTTAATAGTGTAATGCGGTGTGCTTCTTTTTTTTCGGTGTTTTTCGGTATTTTTAAGCTACCTGCGTGTGCATCCGGGTGTTTTCAAAATGGTAGTCTTTGTGCGGCGTGAGTGAAACGAGGGAAGCTGAACTTTAATTTTCGGTTAACCTGATAGTAATACTTCAGAATTCGACGTCGTTTTACATCTAAACAAGATCAAGAAGGCATCTCTTTTGAAAAGGACAAGGTACTTTTATGCTTTGAAAAGTATTCCATCGGGACGGACTCCGTATTTTTTGGGCTTGGATTGGCGCCGTTTGCAGGGTAACTCAACTGTTGGGACTCATCTGGACGGCAGTACTAGAAAGTGAAGTAAAGCTGTAACCACCAAGTGACTCTACACTTTTAATATAAATTGTACAATTTTGGATATATCTGATAAAAAATGGAAGAATTTAATGTTGAACAGTTAAGGTTACCGCATGAAAGCAGTACAGAGTGGAAGCTAAAACGCTCATTTTTAGAAGCGCACCACAAAACCCTGTCCAGGCCACGACTTCTTTGCCTTGCGAGTTGCTTTCTCAACGTGGAATGTTATGGCTGTACATATCCGGAGCCAGTTATGCAGGAACTGAGAGAACTCACGAAAGACCTGGCTGACGTCCTTGAACACAGAAAGCACATGCGCGAAAAAAGTCAAAATGCTGTAAAATTTGTGAAGGCCACCTCCTAGAAAGCTAAAAAAAAAAACATTATGTCGATTGTCGATGTATGATTCACACTTTACTCAAGTGGAAAGATGTGCAAACTTCCTAAACATTAAATAGGTTAGTCATGGCAGAGAAAGGTGATTTTGATGTGGAACAGTTCAGGTTGCCTCACGAAAGTAGCACAGAATGGCGATTGAAACGGGAGTTTCTCTTGGCACATCATGATAAACTACAAAGGCCGCGTCTGTTGTGTTTAGCCAGTTGTTTCCTCAATGTAGAATGTTACGGATGTACGTATCCGAAGCCTGTTATGCAGCAGCTGAAGGAGCTCACCGAGAATCTGAGTGGGGTTGTTGAACACAGAAAATATGTCCAGGAGAAAAATACTGTGAAATTTGTGAAGGCGACAGAAGAAACACCAAGCAAAAATCAGAAACAGGTGGAAAGTTTCACTGGTACTGGACCAAAGAAATTGATGAAATTTGTAAAAGCTGCAGACAGCTATGAAAGCACTGATGTAAATAAAGACAAACATTATCAGTCAAATTACAAAGCTGGGTCAAGTTCTGACACAGATAATGTACCTGTAACTGGTAAAACATTCAAAGTCAGGCTGAATGAATTTAATGCTGCAATGAATGACAAGAAGTATGCAGAACAGGAAGAGAAGTTTTATATCTTATCTCGTCAAGTGCTTGATATTTGTAACAAAAGGAAGAATGCAGTTGAAATTTTCCATATGTCAGCTGATAAAGCGAAAATGACTCCTGTTTGTGACATTAAGGCAAACGATAGTGGTAAAGGTTTCATTGCAGAACTTTTAACTGATTTTGTGACTGTAGCATGTGGGGAAGGAACTAGTAAGAAACTAGCAAAAGTGGATGCTTATGAGAAAGCGTTGGATATATTGAGAAAACCGTATTTGAGGGTGAAGGAAGAACACGGAAAACCTCAATTGCAAAGTTCCATTCAGCCATTTGAAGATGGAAGTGCCCCCCTCAGTCCAAATAAAAGGTTTTTGGACACTGGGTTCACAAAGCTGGGTCAGGCTACAAAGTCAAATATCAACACCTTAGGCAGAGCACAGAAGAGACGTAATCAAAATCCACTGGGACCCCAAGGTCCAGAGGAATTCATAATTTATCAGGATTCTGCAACACAGGTGGGAGCAAATGCAACCTCAATAATGAGGAGGAGTGCTGATTTCAATAAAGTACCCATATCTTATGAATTCCAGGAAGTCTCTGGCCAGGGCACAAGGTGTCAGATACTTTTGAACAACAAGGTTATTGCAGATGTTGTATGCCCAGGCAGAGCTGTTGCAAAGCTACAAGCATCGGAAAGAGCATTAAGTCAGTTTCGGAAAACTAACTGGACAATTATGATCAAACAGGCAGCAGATACTTCAGAGGATGGCATGTCCAGAGATGAGCTGTTTGGGGAATTGCAGAAACAAAAAGAGAAAATATCTGACTCTAACATCGGAAGCAAATTACTGAAGAAGATGGGTTGGTCCGGTGCTGGTGGTATCGGAAAAGAAGGTAGAGAAGGCATTTCTGAGCCAATACTTGTCAACAGTGTTATCAATAGGGAAGGCCTAGGAGCAATGGCAGAGAAAAACATTGCTCAAGATTTTGGATCAAGGATCAGGAGTGTTGTACAGAACTATGTTAAGTCAAATAGAGAAGATGATTTAACATTCTCTCATGATTTTACAAAAGAAGAGAGAGCAGTCATTCATAAAGAGTGTCAGAAACTTGGATTGAAGACGCACAGTCATGGAAGTGGCGATGACCGTTACTTGATCGCAAGCCGCAAGCGTAGTGCTGGGCAGCTTTTATCACATGTTATGGAAAGTGGGGGAGAAACTAGTAAATATGTGTTGATTCCACCAGGGGCATCTTTGGAACAACATAATTAGATCATAAATGTGGAACTAAATAGGAATTTCATTGAAAACTGTGATGGTTCCATGCATGACTAATATAATACGAGTCTCTGACATCATTCAACATGTTCAAATGCATGATTTTTCAGTGTTTTCTGTTAGGCTGTATGAGTCAATTTGCATACTTCTGACATCATGGAGCATGTGGATGTAGGTATGAATTTCTTAGGACACCACTGCCATTGCCTGCTTTGAAGACATGAAAACATTTAAAATGTAAAAAAAAAAAAATGATAGTGTTTGTAAAGGTCCCGCTTCATTTTACTAAACTTTTTACTAGTTTATCCTATGTTATCTAATTTTTGCAGTGAAAAAGCAGATTATGGCCACTTTCTTGATCTATGTTACTGACTTAAAATGTGTCAAATATGGTAACACGAAAAGTAGGTATGAAATGATTTAAGGCATGTTACAGGGCATCACATGTATCCACACATGGAAACTGCAAAATGGTTGAAACAAAGAAAGAAAGCTTGTTTTGTTAATTTTGATTTGATCATTCAGAAATTTTATCCGTGTCTTAGACTGGGGTCATGCAGATTGTAGTGTTACACATGTATATATGTAAAATGTGAATATGCTCCATTTTCACAAGAATTTTTATGCTTTTAATACACTAGTGCTTTATATACAGGTGCAGTTATGGTGAGGATATTCATTCCGTACTTGATGGAAGCATTTAGGGAGTTTTTGCACACTTGATTTCTGTGCCATACTGGTCATCAAGGTAATGTTGCACCAGGGAAGGTACTTTTTGTAACTACATGCACTACATTTAGAGGTCCATAGATCTATTGAAAAAGTATAAATGCAAACATGTTGCAATTATTCCTTTTTTTAAAGTCACTTTCTAGAAATTTCAAATCTTAAACGTTGTGAGTTAATCTTAAATAGACATAGACTCATGAAGGTTTGAATGTTTTAATGCTGACACAAATGTCAAAATAATTTTTTGACGTATTCAAATTCTAGAAGTTTTTAGAAAAGTAGCATGGATTTCTTTGTTTTGAAGACCCTGAACATTTAAACTTTACAATTGCCCTTAATGTGCATAAATTAAAATTCTAGAACTTTCATTTGTGGTCCATTGGATGTGCCTACATAACAAACCTATAAATTTGAAGTTGGAATGGCATCAAAAACATGTAAAAAGTCACGACTCCATTTGTGGATCTACCATCGTACCCAAATAGATCTATAACTGTACCAAGGTTGGAGTTTCTAAGTGTGAAAGTGTCCAAGAAAATTGTCGGACAAAATTGCTGGTAAAGAAGAATTGGAAAAAGATGAAAGAAATTAAACCCAACAAGAACAGAATGTGTATTGGCACACAGGCATAGCTGCAGTATACAGAGTAACAGTTGTTGTTTTTTGGGGGGTGGGAGAGGAGAAAGAGAAAGGCGGTAGCCCTTATCAGGGCTCCCATATGACTGTGTGCACAGGACATGGGAAATGCTAGAATTTAGAGGTGTAAGCTATGTTGACCAAATGTCACAGAGCTCATGCAAGCATTCATGTCGCTCCCTCCTTCATTCCATCAGTCTGCAAACTTTGCCTGTCAATGCAATACAGCCCACAGTTTTCAAGATAGCCCAGTGTAACTTTCACGACTTGTCAAGTGGATGGAAATTTAGGTAGAGTTCGATTTTTGTGGTGCCACCTACATGTTTATGTAACACATGTGTATATGTATGTATATATATATATATATATATATATATATATGTATATGTATATATAGGTCAAAATGTGCACATCTTGTGAGCACTCCAACATGCTTAATGTTTCATAGATGTTCATGAAATATAGTGGGATTGTAGATGAGGTCAAAATCTCAGTTGCCTATAATACTAGTGGCACCACCTATAACTTGACGGAAATTATGAGCATGTGGTGAAAGATGTAAAATACCATATCACAAAAAATAATCGACTCGGGCATGCCAAATTTATAGGATATATTGAGCATATCCAATGCTACTATGTTAAATAATATCAGTGACCTTGACATATTTTTGTTAGGTCCTTAGTTCTGTAAGGTTGAAAGAGGTAATTTTACAATGGCAGGGTGTATCTTAGACATCGGTGGCAAAGGGGATTGGGCCTCCAGATCAAAATTGCACTTCAGCACGTTGCACATAAAACTGCACTTGTTGACCTACTTTTTTGGTCACTCTGACCCAAAGATTATGGAGTTTGGCATTTGTCCAAGTGCATTGTTTTTCTTCAATAACAAAAAAGGTAATACTTGATATGAACAAACAGACTGTGAATGGTAAGCTGGAAGTGGGTGCACATTTTGAACATGAAGAACTTTTTAATCCAAGTTAAAGGTCAAGGTCAAATTGCTAGTTGGACTATAGGGGTTATCTTGTTAATGCTGTGCACTCCACAGTTTTTTAGTTGGGCCCATACAACTTTTAGACTTATAAAGTGTATGAAAATCAACATAGCCTTTAGTGTTGGTGGCACCACCTACTTTATTATGTAACATATGGGTCAAAATGTGAAAGTCTTGCGACCAGTCCAGTATCCTTAATTTTATATGGATCTTCATGAAATTTAGTGGGAATAGGAAGGAGGTCAAAATCTCAGTTGCTTGTAATACTAGAGATGCCACCTATTGTTTGATGGAAATTAGAAGTTAAAATGTCTTGAAAGATAAAAAATTCCATATCTCGAAAACTAATTGAATAAGACATGCCAAATTTATAAGATATTTACATTATGTCCAGTGCTAAAATGTTGTGAAATATCAGTGACCTTGACATATTTTCCGTAATTCACCAGGCCTCTAAAGTTGAAAGAAGGGATTTTATAATGGCAGCATGTAGCTTGGACATCAATGGCAAAGAGAATGTTTTGGTTATGGTCATCAGATCAAAGAGCATTAGGCCCATGGACCTCTTTTTCTTTGGTTTTTTGGTTTTTTTGAAACTTGTATCTGATGTGATACAGGACTGCAGCAAATAAGCTGAGTACCACAGGATAATTATCATGTGTTGGAGTTGCTTTCTCCATAACTAGGCACTATGCAAATACATGGACCAGTTAGTTCATCTGGTAATTATACACGTACATTGCATTCCTATATTTGTCATTGAATGTAGCTGTGTATGATGAGTAAACCCACACTGACTGGTCTCAACACCAGAGGGATGCAACATCTCCCTAATCATGGAATGTTTGCAAATATAGAATCAGGTTCATGCAACATATGAACCAGGAATTTTCCAACAAGTCAAATTAAAAGTTGGCCTGATGAGCCATCACTGGATGTAAAAAATATTGTTGTATGTCACATTTATGATTTGACAAGCCGTTACGCTGGCACGTCCTCATACCAGGATGAAAGTCAATGTAGCAATCTTTAGTCTCTCTGATGAGCGTAAGTTGAGGCAAATCTGGTCAGACTGAAAGCACCAAAGTATTGTCCTTTATCTGACTGTCACCGATGTCTGATGGCATCACTGAAAAGAGTGCTTGCTTTGTGGTACTTGTATTGTATTGACATATTGAATAAAAATACATCCCTAATTTTATTTTTAAAAATCAGGATATTATTGAACCTGTAAAAAGAGAATTTCTGAAGTTGTATTGCATATAAAATTTAAAATTCATATTTCACTAATCTTTGTTTATTTTACGATTAGCTCACAAAGTTTAGATTTCATTCAGATTGGAAATATTTCGAAACAATCCTTCTAAAAATATATAATACTATTAGAATATTTACATCAATACTGTTTAACCTACGGTCTAGGTTAAACAGTATTGATGTAAATATTCTAATAGTATTATATTCTAGGGCACTAGAAGTAGTAGTAGTTACCAAAATTGCCATCACCAGTATGTTAAGAGTAAATGAATGCGTATTTACAGAAAATTCCAAAGCAGTCTTTCAAAAATTAATGCAACATGGAAATATATATATATATATATATATATAGGGTAATTAACATGATTAAGTCAAGTGTATTTTTCCATGCGACTTTATAACCAACCTTGACTTCTTACGGTCTAACGGGCACACCAACATTTTGGTTGATATTTCAATTATTGCACAGAACTTCATCATGGAATGTTTATAGTCTGACTTCTGGAACTGTTGATGTGTATTTGTGTTATTATGGTGTCATTCAGTTCTTCATGTTATTGCCAAATATTTGATACCTGAACTTTAAAGCCTGAAATATGAACATAGTTTACTGACAAAACACCCATTGACTGCTGTGGCATTTAAATATAAACATGTTTAAATCCTGTTACATGCGATGCAAGAAAACTATGACCTCGTAATGTTTCAATGTTTATGATTAACCAAAAAAAAATGATGACATCATATTACAAGCTATTAACAGTTTAAGTTTTGTGATGTTGTAACTAGCAGCTGTTTGCAAGCTTTCTAAATGTGTAGGAATCAGTAAAAGGAACAGAAATTTCGATAAATGACTATGTATTTTGAAAGTGACCTGACCTAAAATTCATTAAAGAAAGAAAAACTAGATACACATCAATGCAAAGCATTGACTGATGGGTCCATCTTAGTACATACATGTACATAGATTATGCAACCTTGAAAATAAGGTCAAGGTCACCAAAATGTAATCAATTCCAGAAAACGGTGTCCATGTACAAATAAGGTAAATTTGAGTTTCACGTGTCCAACAACAAGAAAACAAGGATTCGTCCTTCTCCTTCCCCCACCCATCCACCCCCACTTCCCAGGGTGGACTTAAAACAATAGAATAATAAAAAGTCTGTTGCTTGTTGAAAAATTGATCGGGGGGGGGGGGGGGGGGTGTGTTAGAATATGAGGGACTTGTACTTTGAACAAGAACAGTTTAATAAGTTAATCTCCACCTGCAAAAATGGCCTATGTGTTTATCACAATTGTTAAAAAATGTCATATTATCCCCGTTTCACATCCCTGGCTCCTGCCACTATTGTTGCTCTGAAAATGCTCAAGTCTTGAACATATATTTTTTTTAATTAACTATGTGAAAATAGTGCTAGAATATTAAAATTGTTCTGAAATTGAATTTCATATAATTGAAATTCCTGTAGTACCCAGGGCTCAATTGGTAGAAAACAGTAATGATAGAGAGGAACATTTGGGAGTTTATCTGTAATGGTTTACTCCATGCAAATGTGTTCTAATGTTTCGAGTTGAGGGAATCCCATCTTTAATCTGTCATTGGTGATGTCCGAGTGAAAGGGACTACAGTGACGCCTAGTTACAATGGAAACTGTGGTATCTGAATATGGCAGGTGGATAAGTTGGCTAACAGGCACATGCAAATTTTACTTTTGAGTCAAAAAAGACTTGTGATATGATTGAATGTGATGGATACCTGTCAAGATCAGAGCCAAAGCAAGTGTTTCTGTTCTGGTCCTATGTATACTTGTATGTATTCATAGTAGTCGGTTCAAAGCTGTCCTGGTTTACCAGGGAATTACATGTAACTATTTTGTGAAAGATCTACATCTGTAGATCTTTCATGAAGTAGTAATGGAGCAGTATGAGCATACAGATTAGATATAAATCACACAGGCGGTGTCAATCAGCTTCTGTGCTGGAAGTTTTGGTGGCATGGGTCTGGGACAGACCATTACAATGTACAGTAAAACCTCCCTATACCAAACACCCTTTGGACCAGAAAAAAGTGTTTGGTATAGGGAGGTTTGATAACATTGAAAGTATATATCTGGGACTGAGAAATGGTGTTCAGTATAGAGAGGTGTTCGGTATACAGAGGTGTTCGGGTAGAGAGGTTTTACAGTAATGTTAACTGGCACAATATACTGTGATTATCAAACAGCATTCTGCCACCAAGTGCTACATTGGAAACCCTAAAGTCACAGATGATTGTGTTGTCCTGGTCACTGTCAGGCCAAACTCAAATTTCTAGTAGCTTTGTACACTGAAACATGATTGGTTGCACATAATGTCTTTACTTCCAGGTATCGGCAGGAAGCCAAATTATACTGGGCATAGTGATGAGACTGCTGTGTAAAAGAATAAAAAGGGCTGACCTCCATTTGTGCACATGCTAACCAGAAAAAAAAGTGGTGTGTCTGTGTTTTGCTGATTCACAGTCATCTTGCCTTGCGACAGTTTTACACGATACATGTACTAATGATTTGTTCTTGGAACTTCAGTTACCAAAAAAAAAAAAAAAAATGCACCCTAAAAAATAGTGGTCATAACTGCATAGATCATGTTAAGTTTATTGCAGACAGCTACACAAATCATTGTGTTTGGCAACCTGAGTGTAAATTCGGTACATTTGTGCTGGAAACTTAAATCGTGTGAATTTTAAGACAACAATACTTGTTACGTCATCTATGCTGAAGAGCCAACTGTTTATTTTTCTGAGTGATTGGATAGTGTTAACAAACACTGGAAAAGTGTGCAAGCTGAGGTTAAAAGCCAACCTAAGGTGTGTTCAATTGGTTGGTACATGAACAATCTGTTGAAAATAATCTAACAAGAAGCTTCGCTAAGACCAATTTAAATGTGTGTTACTTTAAAACAAGAAGAACAAATGGTTAGCAAGATGTATATACATGTAGTAACCAGTCAATCCTGAATATACAGATTGCTGTTGTTAAAAATGGAAAATGATTCTAGGCCTGAAAATTGATAAAAGGTGGCCTGAGGTTAACTATTCCCAGGATGGAGTCCCTGTTACCCTCCCCCCCCCCCCCCCCACACACACACACACAATACAATCCACATTGTAAGGGGACCATAGGCATGGACTGCTCTGACCATTAGCCAAGTGATATTTCTTTCTTGAATTTGGTGTGGAAAATATGTAAATACTGAAATTAATTCACAGTGAATCATTTAAAGGGCCACAAGAATATGGTTTGTTTATTATGTCTGTATTTCCAATAGGAGGTATTCATATTAACTGAGATGTTGTGCTGCCACCTAGGCAGCCGCAAGGAACTTGATAGGAAGGAGGGCAGATCTATGTATTTAGCATGGCTAAATATGGTTCTATGATAAAAGTAACAACTCCAGAAAGCAAAAAGCTCAAGAAAAATTGTTCACAAAGTTTCAAAACATGCAAGATGCCAAACACATTTAGAAATTTCATCTGTTGGGTAGAAAAGGTGTTATTTCTCGATGGCCAAGTTACATAATGGTTACATGTGTCCTGATCATGGCTGAAGCATAGTTCTGTTGCCTGGCAACTGAGGGGACCGAAGCAGGTCTGTAGCTGTCTTTGTTAAATATGAATACTTCCTATTTAGGCTACAGTTTTTTTTTAAAGTTCAAATCTGTTCCTGTGTAGGATTTTTAGCATTTTGTTATAAAGAATTTTTACCCATGAAAGGAGTCCCTGATTTCCCCACATAGTATAGACCCATATCTTTAACATGGATTGCGAAGCACGCCAAGCCTATATTAATCACTCTCCATGGCACAGATCGTGGCGTATACTTCCCACCTACATGTTTGGTGGAGGAAACCGAAGGACTCGGAGAAAATCACCGTGCACAGTCAGAGTGGTAGGAACTCTTTCCACATGCTTCCCCGGCCGTGAATCGAACCCGGGCCGCAGAGGTGGAAGGCGAGCGTGTTGCAGCTCAGCCAACCGTGCAACCCAATTTCCCCACATAAGTGCATGAACTGAGACACAATATTTTATTAAAAGCTATCACTGAAATACTATATCTGCGAGTAATTTGTGTGATATGGGTGTGCTCAAACCACTGAGCAAGGCCTGAACTTGCCACAGAAGTAGACTAAGCTCCACATTTCTTTTCCAATGGAGACAACATATTGGAACTTGGTCTGTCTAGCAGTCATTATTGTAGCTGTTTCTATGGATTTACTTTTCATGATTGGGGGGGGAAGACAGATGAATAGTGATCTATCTTGCCAAAACTGAATATAATCTAGTTCTTGGTTCAGCAAGGAAATGGACAACCTGGTATCTTGTCCTGGTATGCAACAAAGGGCTTGGTTATGTGCCAGTGGAAAAAGTACAAAAAAGTGAATATTTCGTTTGAACTGATTCTGCCCCATGCAAGGTCAAATTCATGGTTGCAGTGCTTGGGAAAATCTGTTTGCCGGATAAGTATATCTGGGCTGGATACTCTGGAAAGAATTTGTATTTTATCACATGGGATTCACTTTACCAGTGCATTAGGCTATTAAAAGGGTGCTGTCATTCAGATAACAAGCACATCTTGATCACTTGGATGTACATGTACTATGACCAAAGCTTTGACCTAGCAGCAACCTAGACCAAATTGAGGGGACAGAACTGAGAGGTTGTGTTGGCATCCACATCATCATTTTTAGCAGTGGATTAAACAAATAAAAGCATCTTGTAAAACTTCGGTTTTCAAGTCTTCCATATTATTAGCTCTACTGAGCTTGTGTCACAGAGCTTATTTCATCAAATGTCGAACTGTTCACCTTTTGCTTGTGAACATTACAGTCCAGCTATCAAGTTAGGTCGACTTAACCTGCAGGATTTATCAAAGTTATATCTAGAGTTATTTGGATACCGGTGGCACCATGTACGGTATTATGTAAATTTTTGGTCAAACTGTACAGATATTGTGAACACTGGTGAATCTAGCTTTAGATGGATTTTCATGAAGTGGGAGGTTGTGGTTTAAGTCAAAATCAGTACTTATGATTCTAGTAATGCCAGGTACAGTGTGATGGAAATTATGAACCAAAACCTGTTGAAAGATACAAAATCCCCCTAAATCCTTTTCTGAAAATAATTAGACATGCCAAATTTTCTAGATCGGTCACGTCCAATATATAATATGGATCACCTTAAAATTGACCTTTTCTATGCAGCGTGTCCTGCATGTCTGTAAAGTGGACATGAGAACAGATGGGTGGTGATCCATCATCCACCTGTTTATTCACAGTTTGCATTTTTGACTTCTCCACTCCAAAACCACTTGGCAGATACCCTTGAATCTTTGTGGGAATTTACCCTGGGTGGATCTGTTCCAAGTGTGTTGATGATGCCAAGTTACATTGATTTTTAGCTCAGCTGACTTGTCAGTTAGCTGAACCTATCTTGTGGTCCTCCGTCCGGCGTCAACAATTCACAATTTCGACTTCTTTTCCGAAACATATGCCAGATCCACTTTAAACTTGGCGTGGATGTGGCTTAGGTGGGTCTCTACCAAGTGTGTACAAATGGTCATGGTCCAATGATTTTTGTATTTTTTTTGTGCATTTTTTTGGCAAATCTAAAAAAAAACGTCTTCCCCCGAAAAAAACGCTCACCCAATTGCTTTGATATCCCATAGGGACACTTTCCTGGACTCCTAGTTCTTAATTTGTTCACCAGAGGCCGTTGTGATTTTTTTCTATTTTTTTATGATTTTTTGTGTTTTTCCTATTTTCGAATTCTCCAGAACCGTCACTCAGATTAAGCTGAAACTTGGTGGCCCTTTCTCGGCATTTTGGCTCTCTTGGTGCAATTGCTTTGATGTCACACAGGAACACTGTGATGGTCTCCTTGTTCTTAATTTGTTCACTAGGTGGCCATGCAATTTTTAGCTCAGCTGACTTGCTAGTGAAGCTGCACTTTAGGAGGCTCAGTCATCCGTCTTAGAAATACTTTAAAATGTCATGCACTCAGCTAAACCTCAACACAAGTTCTATTCACTTGCAACCTTGAGTTTGTGGGACAAGCTTAGGTCAGCTTCGCACATACTGTTCATGCAGCCCTCTAGTTTGTTATGATGATTACATCTCAACTTGTGTGCATATAAATATACTTTTACAGGAATATTACACAGAAAAAGTCTTTGACATGAAGTCACACTGGCACCATCGGTGGTATTAATTTAGAATGCATTAGAATGCCCATTGACTTTTATGGTAAGCATTATAGGTATTAAAAGAACAAATTAATTATTTTGATTATAAATTGAAATGAAAATTTACACCGAATATGTGTTATTAAGCCAAAAATCAAATTTTGAGTGACCTTGTCCTGTTGTAGAGGTCGACAAGCACCACATAATAAGGACACTGAACTTGACATGTTGAGAAATTAGAAGGCTACCAAAACCAAATGTGTAATATATGTATATAACTACACAAGCAATCCATTGATAATTTGATAAGATACACATAAAGATGAGATGGAAAGGAATTTTAATATCAAAATTTCTGAAGAGGACTCCTCTATTCCACTTTTCTTCGCGATACCCAAATTACATTAAAGGGGAACAGCAGTGAAAGTTTTTACTTTTTTTAGTCATTAATGGTCATTTTAGGTGTTCGTGTGACAAATTTTCAACATTTTTTCTCAAACGGGTATTTAGTTAGAGCTATTTTATATTTCCAGTAGGTGTTCTGATGTGTGATGTCACCTGGGCTACCCTCCATATATAATACACAAACCTTGAGGGGGCACCAAGCTGAGATACACAACATTAGCAGGCATATCATAATGACTTGTGTACTGTGTTAATCACCCCCTTTGATCTTATCAGTGTGGAATATTAGTTGACACCTGCTTCAGTAGTTGATTACACAACCTCAGGAGCTGTTAGCTTGTGTATATTGATTTCTGCATTTTTCTTTCCTTATTAATCCTCATTAAATGAGTAAATATCTCAGTTCAGTAAATTTGATTATATATATACACACTGCTTCATCCATAGTAAAAGTGGAATATGTGTACTTGGTCAGGTTTCCATGTTTTTGTCAAAGTTTTACTCGGCTGTCATTGCATTAGCTGTAGCAGTTAGTCCAGATGACATCACAACCCCTCATTTACATATCTAAGAAAACTTGATATCTGCTTATCCAGTTGGGAATAAAGTTTGCATGTTCTAATATTGGTTCACATTTATTATATGAAACAACTCAAAAATTGTAAATTATCACCGCAGTACCCCTTTAAATACCCTTTCAAATCTAGATTCATAGCCCGTGCTTCAAAATGTACAACAAAAGAGTTCTCAAAGGAAGAAGGAAGTAACATTGTGTTTGACTGCAATCAGGAATCATTTTGGTAAATACTGTAAATGCAATTTCTAGAAACTGTGAAATAAATTTATGTTTGGAGTATTAGCAATTCTTCCGAGTTTGTATCTAAAATCAAAGATGTTAAAGGAAAAAATTTCAAATGTTTTGATTTTTCTACACTGTAAACAAATTTACCCATAGATGAAGTCAAAAGTTCACTCTCAGAATAAGCAAAATGTTTAAACATAATGGTAAACCATACATAAATATTAATTCATATACAAAGAAAGAATATTGGTCACACAAGAAATATTCAAAAAGTAAAGTTAAATCTTACACTGTTGAAACTTTGATAGATGCTATAAAAAATTTTTGGGGATAATACTTTTGTTCAATGTTGGATTTTCAACAAATAAAAGGCATTCCAATGGGTAGTAACTGCTCCCCTTTACTGGCAGATTTATTTTTAACCTGGCTTTAATTTAAGTATATGGATAAATTGATGAAAAAGGACTATCAAATGGCTACAAAATTATCAAACAACGCAAGATATATGGATGCCATTGCTTGTGTAAATGTACAAAATTTCAGTGAAATTGCTTAAAAAAATTCCCCAAAAGATATCCCTTTGGAGGGTAACAATTCAGATGGTTTCAGAGATGTGGGTTTTTTGGATTTGGATATTCAGGTCACTAATGACAGGTTTTGTATTAAAATTTATCACAAAATAGATGAGTTTAATGTTGAAGTAGTTAATTATCCTTTTCCGGACAGTAATATTTGGGAAACTTGGATTTGATACGTTTTTGTAACAGTTTTTAAGATTTGGTCGTATTTGTTAAAAATTTCAGGACTTTGCATCTAGAACCAAATTTATTTACAATAAACTTGAGTCAAGAGGATTCAAAGATGTACTTTTGATCAAATATTTCTACAAACTTTGCTGTAAATATCCTAAGATGGCTAGAAAGTTTGGCTTCAATAATTTAAAAAAAATACTCAAAATTGACAGCATTTTCTCAAATGTCACAAACCTGACACATAGCGTTGATACGTTGACTCAGGGTTGGCAGTGAAATAGAGCTTAATTGTTTGAGGGGTAGGTGTTATCATGGAGTTTGTTTTACATTTCTGGTGCAGGATGTACATTGTTGCAGTCCTTGTTAAGATTTCCCTTGGTTTGAACAGCTGGTCTGACTTGCCCTATTTTACAATCACTGGGACTGAATATAAAGCCCCAGCTTGTTTCCACTTCAGTTATACACTGGCAGGTCATTTAACTAGGATAAGCTGCCCAGCTAGAAAGGGTACAAATATTGGATCGGGGATAAGTCAAATTGTTCTTATCTGAACCTGTACTATAAAAATTTAGTAATTATGGTTTGTTTGACAGGTATTCTTCTTTCATAATGAAGCTCTGCATTTTTAAGCAAAACTTCACATATTTAGCTAATTCATCATTTGCCACGTTCATATTTATTTTTTATTATGTGGCTTGTCTTTGCTGAATATTTAGCTTAGACAAGGAGCCGCTACTCAGAGAGACATGTACGGGTAAAAGGCTCCGAAACATGTTGAGTAGTTACCTGCTGAAGACCCTTTAATTTATTTGGGCTGATACAGCCTATATCAAAATTTACAGAAGAAAGTGTGCAATATGGACAATAGTACTATCATATGTATATAGGTTAGACAGGGACAGGTTAGCCTATGGAGAGTAAAGAATTCGGACTGCGGAATTGGGTAATGACTACTAGGAAGTGGTTCTGGGCAAAAAGACACAAATTCAACATATATATATATATATATATATATATATATATATATATATATATATATACATACATACATACATACATACATACATACATACATACATACATACATACATATATATATATATATATATACATACATATAGGCCTACATATCAGATATTTCATATTACGGGTGACCTTGACCTACTTTGTCAAGGCCATGGGGGGAATGCACAAATGTATCAATAATTTTTTATTGAGATGTCCACGACATAATTAATTGTGATGGAACTGCAAAAGTGACACCAAATATGCATTAGGCCAAATTAATGGCCATTTTTGTAATATGTTCGGTGACCTTGGCCTTTTTAAGGTCATTAAGCACTCTAATAAGAGGACTGTGAACAGCCCATGCTCAGGTGATCCGGACATTCATCACACTTGCAGCTTTGAGAACTTTTGATAGGATCAAGGTCACCCATGCACTGAGTAAGTCTGACCTTTATGAAAAAAACACTAACATGCGCGACATCAAGGTCCCATTTCAAGTAGTTCTTAAGTTATAGTGAAGAGTAAAATTAATGTATGTTGCACTGTGACCCCAGAAATGAGGTCAAGGTCACTCATGTACTATCTAAGCATGACCTTCATAGACAAACATTCAGATGTGCAACATCA
Organism: Hermodice carunculata; assembly: GCA_964020975.1. Taxonomy (NCBI): domain Eukaryota; kingdom Metazoa; phylum Annelida; class Polychaeta; order Eunicida; family Amphinomidae; genus Hermodice; species Hermodice carunculata. The sequence goes on along the minus strand of CAXHWN010002752.1, from coordinate 301,261 downwards.
AGGTCCTAACTCAAACAATTCTTAAGTTTTCAAGTGAACAGTAAATTGCATGTCAGTTGTCCTGTCACCTTGGGAATGAGGCCAAGGTGCAAAAATCTCTGGAGCATGATCATTTGCCCAAAATAGGCAGACACTTATAAAAGGTACATCCCTACCAAGTTTGGCATGAATCTGGCCAAAATTATTGAAGTTATAACCATTACAAGAAATTCCCATGTTAAACTTTCCTATCAAAACTTTTAAAAGCTATTTGAAAAAACATGTAAAAAATCCAAAAGTCACTGGAGCGTGACCATTTAAACAAACTTGGTAAAACCCACCCAAGGTATATTGCCCCCAAGTTTGAAGTAAATCTGACGGACAGTTTCTTCAGAGAAGTCCAAAATGTGAATTACCATTAGAATGCATTGGAATGCACATTGACTTTCAGAGTAAGCATTAGACAAGGTGCAGTTATTGTTAAGTACCCGACTTGAAAAAACAAATCGTTAAAACTCAGGAATCCACAGCAGTGCTACCAAGTAAACATATTTGCTCGACCCTTTTACAAGGAACATTTCCACAAACTTTCAACTTAATTTGAGTAACGGTCCTGGAGAAGTGACAAGTAACAAAAAGACACAAAAATTCATGAAAGAATTTTTTTTTTAAAAAGGCAGCACCACCTGGTGAACAAATAAAGAACTAAGAGTCCCTAGGAGTGTTCTTATGTAGTATCAAAGCAATTGGATGTGTGGTCGTGGAGATGAAGATTTTTTAAGATTTGTCGAAAAAAGAACCCCCCGAAAAATCATTGAAAATCCAAAAATCACTGGAGCTTGACATTTGAACAAACCTGATCGCAACCCACTCAAAGTACAGAGAGTTTGGAGAAGAAGTTGAAAATGTGAATTGGCAATAGAATGCCCATTGACTTACACAGTAATCAATAGGAAAGCTGCACTGACTGATAAATACCCGAATTGAAAAAATCATTCAAAATCAGAAACCCACAGCAGTGCCACCTAGTGAACAAACTTTTTTGACCCTTCCACAAGGAACATATCGACCAAGTTTCAGCTTACTCTGAGTGACAGTTCTTAAGAAAAAATAAAAAATAGAAAAAAAAACGCACAAAAATTATGAAAAAAATAGAAAAAAAATCATAGTGCAACCTGGTGAAAAAATTCAGAACTGGGAGTCGCCGGGAGTTGGGTGAGCGGTTTCGGAGATTTTTCAAGACTTTCCCTAAAAAAGAACAAAAAAACACTGGAGGGTGACCATTTGAACAAACTTGGTAGAGACCCATCCGAGACACATCCCCGCCAAGTTTGACGTGAATCTGGCTGACAGTTTGAAGTCCAAAATGTGAATTATGGCCGACGGACGTCTCCTTTGAAACTTAAATGCTTATCACACTATTCCACCTTACCAACACTGGTACAGACAGGTAAACAGTAATACAATTTTTAGCACCATAAAGTTGACTAGGGTTGTTATGAGGTAACTCAGAACTCAGAAGTGGTTTAAAGATATTAGCCGGAAGCCACCTCTTCCACTATACTGGATGATGGTTGAAATGAACGAAACCCTGGAAAAAGTGAGTATGATCATGGTTTTCCGACTTGAGACGGACTAGAGAAAATTCTCTAGGTAGGTTAAGTATACTTTACCCCAGGTACTTTCCCTCTTACCACTCTGAACACTTTGAGGACTACACTTTGTCATTTCAAGCTCCATCTTGACATTGTTAGGCTAATGTTCTTGAGTTAGTGTTATATTTTTTAGGTATTTGGTCATATCTCTGGAAACATTTCAACGGAGTTTTGCGTAGTTCTTGTTTTTATAACCTTTGCGTTGTAGTTTTTGTAACAAAGTTCTGACTCTATTGACAAAATTGCTAAAAAGTGTGGTGTTTCTAGCAATACGTATTACTTGTCCGATACAAACTCCATATGCTTGTTTCTCTGAAATGTTTTCTGTCAGATCAGGGTAGGAGATAATATCAAATTTGAGCTGGTCTCTCTCATAAAATATTTTTGTTACATACTGGTTGTTCTTTATTTCTATATCCTGAACAAGGAAAGTAGCTTTTGTATCACTTTCTTTTTCCATATTGAATATCAGTTCTTCAGGATATATGTTTTTCCAATTTCTCTTTATTTCATCTCCATTGTTTAAAGCACACAGGTCATCTGTAAATATTCTTGTGGGAGAATATGATTTCCTTGCATCTGTAAAGTTTGTTTTTGCCAATGCCTCCATCCATTTTGATTTATGATAGTGTGAAGGTTGGCAATAAATGGGGCTGGATCTGTTCCCATTGGTATGCCTACTATTTGTTGATAGACTCTTGTTCCAAAGCAAAGGTATGCATTGTTGATAATGTCTTCTATCACACTCTTGCTTCGTGCAAAATATTCCTTGCTTTTACCTTTATCAAATTTAGCCTCAGCACCAGATATTTTAATATGCCGACATGTGCCACCTTCAACCGCTTTATACAACATTAAAATTAACACGTAGTTTGGGTCTGTCAAGTTAATCTTTGTATACAGTGTGGAGAAATCAACGGTATGAATTGATTTGGCACCATTCTTATTGTTGATTTTGTCAATGTCTAGTTGAATATCACTTAATTATGGTATCTGTAATCCACATTCTATTCATTCCTGTGTACATTTTCCACTTTTTTGCAGTAGTTAGCATGTGAATTTTTGACAAGTTTGAGAACTTTAGGGAGTTGTTTGGCGTTTGTTTTGAAACACATTTTTTTTGCTGCAATGATGAACCTGAATTCAACAGGGTTTTTATGCATTTAGACAATTGCATATAATTGATAATTTCTTGTCCTTATTTAAGACAATGCATTTCAACTCCTTGTTTTTATCCACTTGGTCCTTGATAACATTATAAGAGGTTCCTGCGTGTTGATAACTTTTATTATTTAATTCACTCAGTATTGCATTAATGTAGTATGGTTTACAAGTTAGTGCAATGTTATTACTAGCTTTGGCGACAGGTGTGATGACAAACTTATGCAAGTCTTGCAATTCCTGACTACAATGTGCATCCTACAGCACTTGTTTAATTGGTCTCCACTTTTGAAGAGGTCCTTTTCTCAGTTATATAATTCTTTCATCCACTTTTTCCATTATTTTAACTTTCCATTTATCAAATGCCTTGTTACAGATTCCTTTCTTATAACTGCATGTATGTTTCTGAATGAAACTGTTGAGTCCTCTTTTAATCTCCTTTCTTGCCTTTGTGAAGTTGATGTTATGTCTTTCTCTATAGTTTGGTCCTCTTTGAAACAAGTGTCTCAATTTTTTGTTTTGAATGATACTTAAATAACCTGTGATTACATGTTTGTGGTCTTTATCCATATACTCCTTGAAAGTAGTGTCACATTCACAAGTTTGATTATTCATATTCCAGCTGTCTACGTCCACTTCATCCATTACTCGAGTATAGTTGAAGACCTTATTACGAATACTTGAAGTGTATTTATAAGCAACTGTGACATTCTTCTCAACATAGTTGCTTACTGAATTTTCATTTATCATTTGTTACTTCATGATCCAGAAGTAATTGTCCCAATTGCTCGATATTTTTTTTTCATTTGTGGTCAAGTTTTATTGATGTACTTGTCCATTAATGCACACTTTCCTATTGATAACAGTTTGAGTTGATGGGATTGCGATTTTTTTCAATTCGGGTACTTATCGGTCAATGCAGCTTTCCTATTGATTATTATAGAAGTCTATGAGCATTCTAATGCTAATTCACATTTTCGACTTCTTCTCTAAAACCGTCATACAGATTAACTTCAAACTTGGTGGCAGTGTACCTTGGGTGGGTTTCTACTAGGTTTGTACAAATGGTCATGCTCCAGTGATTTTTGGATTTTTTTTTAATGATTTTTTTCCCAAGGATCTTAACACAAGTTTTAATAGGAAAGTTTAACATGGGAATTTCTTGTTATGGTTATAACTTAAATAATGTGGGCCAGATTTACTTCAAACTTGGTGGGGATGTGCCTTGGGTGGATCTCTACCAAGTTTGTCCAAATGGTTAAGCTCAGTTGATTTTTGGATTTTTTATGAATTTTTTTGTTCCTTTTCGGGGGCAAACCTTAACAAGAGGGCTGTGTGAACAGCCCATGCTCAGCTGATCTTGACATTACACCCCAGAAACGAGGTCAAGGTCATTCATGTACTATCTAAGCATGACCTTCATACAGAAACATTAACATGTGCAGCATCACAGTACTAACTCAAAACAGATCTCAAGTTGTCAAGTAAACAGTAAATTCTGTGTTAGTTGTCCTGTGAATTAGCATTAGAATTTCCATTGACTTACATAGTAATCAACAGTGCAACATACATGAATTTTACTCATTATAATTTGAGAACTACTTGAACCTTGATGTTGCACATGTTAGTGTTCTAGTATAAAGGTAAGACTTACTCAGAACATGGGTGACCTAGCTTGATCCTTTCACAAGTTCACAGAGCTGCAAGTGTGATGAATGTCAAGATCAGCTGAGCATGGGCTGTTCACACAGCCCTCTTGTTTCAGTACATGGTGCTGCTGTCATTTTTTTATTTTTAACAACTTATCGACATTAGGACAATTTATTAAGGGTATAATTACATGTTATTAATGTTACTGTATATAATAGGGACAGCAGCTGATCTGGCAGATTAGCTTATATCTAAGCAAGTCAGCTGAGCACAGGACTCACAGTCCTCTTTTTCTCGTACACTTTTGGTCCAAATCTTGAAAATCTTCTCGAGACCACTCAACCAATTGCTTCAATTTCTTTAACAGGAGGTGCTAAATTCCACTGTACACACTGATACCCACCCCTGGCTGCCAGCTAAATGTGTTCTCATATTGCACTAGCATGTAAATTTAGAATATAAAATAGAATGCAGTCCTAAAAACAGGTTCTGACCAAAAAAACTCTCTCACAGGAAAGAGTCCACAGAGTGCTGAATTGCAACTTCCAATAACAAATCCCCCCGACACATTCTCCTTTTTTCAATTTGCTGCTTGAGTATGCCCATTTTACAATATTCGGCTCAGGATCTTTTTTTCTTCTTCTTCTCCTTCTTCTTCTTCTTTTTTTTTTGGGGGGGGGGGTTGCATCAAACATTGAGCCACTTCTGAAGAACAGCACTTTGGAAGTTCTGTCTTGGGCAGTCAACTGGGGAAATTTAATGCTTAGAAATATAATGATTAAGGAACATGCTTCATTATTTTTTTCTTATAAAGAAAAAGGCAAGACAGTAGTGGACAGGAAAACAGCTTTGCCACTCCATTTTATTATGTAAAAAACAAACAGTAACAGTTACAAGTATAGAAATACAAAATAAAATCTCTAAAATCATACCATACATTTGCTCAAATGCAAAAGAAAAGAAAAGAAAAAGAAAGAAAAAAAGACATCTGCCAAAAAAATATATGCAACACTTTTTCTTTGTAGCTTGGCAACAGAGTAGATTGGCTAGTTAAAATTTAAAACAAAAAGTAAACAAACGTGTAAGCTTGTACAATTCCAGAAAGGTAAATATTTACCTATCAGTACACAATGCTCAGGTTGCACTATATGTAAAAGCTAATTTGTACATTGAATGACAGAAAATTTGTATAGTTACGTTCCCAAATGGCTTACACCTAGGTTTGCCAAATATCTAGTTCGGGCTAGGATGGGGCCTGGTGACCAACTGTTAACTAATTTCGAGCATCAGAAAATGACCTTGGAAGAATAACTGTAAGGTACATTGCAGATCAAGTCCAGTCTGCTTACACATGCACGTACTGCTCATTATCAAAGCAGCCAAATATTTAGGAATACCAGGAATCGCTTGACTGTGTTGCATATCTGTTGGTGTATATACATGTATTCAGTGAACCAAGACCCATCCTGTAAAGGTTCTGACAAAGGTAAGGACTTACTACTCCTTATATGCAGATAAAGTCTTTTAAAAACTGCCGGAGGTGATCTCTAGTCATCCAAATCTATTGCTATTATCTTCCCAGAAGACCTTGTCGCATATATCTATTATGGTGACAACCATGTACTAGCTGGCATGCCATAATGCAGGTGCTGAAACAGTCAATTGAATAATGTAATTCATAATGTACCTGTTTGGACAGTAAAGTGTATTTTTTTTACAGCAGCATTCTTTTATTTCTTGATCTTTCAAGGCACAATTTAAATTGAATTGTTTGTGGGGCTGAGGTTTCAGTCAATTTCAAATCAGAAGAGCAGTCAGTACGATTTCATTGCTTGATGTTTGAGTACATTTATGAATATGCATTTCAGGTCTGCTAAATGTACGTTTTACAGAGCGACTGATCAACTTTTGACAGCAATTTGTATGGTAAAACAATCAATTGTGCCTTGATCTTGGATGGCCTGAAAACAAATAACCACCATATGCTGACACAACAAGTGCCTAAAAGCAGACAGAAAGTAGACATTAATATAATAAATGTTTACATTATGATGACAGGAGCAGTATAAATATATTCAGCATTTTTTATATTCAGATCAAGCTTATTTTTTTTCTTCAGTTGGCATGAATTTATTAAAATACATTGTCTCTAATGCTTGTAACCCAACACTTATTTCACATTTGTTTTAATGTCCATCAAGTTCCAAATACTGTATAAAATAAATACATGTACACATTCATTTAATGTGATATATATTAGGTCTGATAAATATCAGTAGTTAACAGAAATGTTCGATTCATTTAAAATGCACAGCAAGAATTGTAAATATGGAAAGAAGTATGCCCAGACTTTTTTTTTATCCCACCAGTATGTGTATATATATATATATATAATTTTCAATGGTGAAGAGTGCATTTTGGGGGTACGGTGCAAATTGGACTTGTGTTAAATTTTACTGTAAAACCTGAAAATGCATAAATCAACTGCATACTTAGTAATGTCACAAATAGCAGTTCAAAATGTCTGCTGCTGAAAGAATGTACTATATGAAGCACTTATTCATTTACTAAATTATGTTTACACTTAAATATACCAATTTTTGGTAAAGTTCTGAGAATGTCTAAAGGCTGGACAAGGTTGGTCACTGTCATTGTCAGTGACTTCAAAGTGAACTTCGTTAGTTGGGATAACTTGCGATTTGATTCCATATATCCCAGGGATCTCTCCATAAAGAATTCATGTCTTAGTAAGAAAAAGTTGTGCATAGATCCACACGTAAAGAAAATTATGCCAGATTTTCATGCTTGCGTGGACCCTGCTACAAAATAAAAACCATGTTTGCTTCAAAATTACTTGTCATTCTTGTCTTTAAAATTCATACAGGCTCACCAAGGCAGAAAGCCAAGCTGTAATTCAACTGATAATGCAAGGTACTGATGTCTAAGAAACTGACTTCCTGAATGGCTACAGACAAACATACGGAACTAGTGGTTTATAGAGGTCTATAATGACATAATAGCATGAACTGCCTACATTGTGTTACCCATAACCCTTTCCCGGTCACTTTTGGAAAGCTTTCCCATGAGCCAGTTGCACACAGAGCATGTCATGAAACGTTGTTAACCCTGCACGGCCATGACATTCTGTGGAATATTTCTTGCAAAATTCATGCACAATTTTGTTCAAACAAATCAAATTTCAGATTAATGGGTCAACTGACTACATTTCCACTTGCTGGTGCTTTGAGCGGGAAAGGGTTAAACTGCTAACTTCCCTCAGGGTGCTATGAGCACTATATATATGTATATTCTCCCATGTATGCTAATGAAGACTCAACAGCTGACAATAGGCATAGTCACAATGTGAAACCAACTGTTTTTTTTGGGGGGGGGGGAGGGGGGGATGAAGCCAGTCACATGTAAAAGTAACTCAATGTTGCCTAGTTATAATCAGGAAATATAGCAATCCAGCAGGCGGACAGTTTAATTGTTTCCCTGCTGAAAGTAATTTTATTTTCTAAAATGAAAATGATTTGCTGCATCAACAACACATATAGAACTTGGTGGAATTTTTCGAGAGTGACATGATAATGCTGGAAGTACTGGCTCATATCTTGACAGAAGATGGCCCCACTTGTAAGAAAACCATGTGGTGAGTGGTGCCATCTGCAGATTTAGCAGCTGTGGTGTCTCATTGGTCAAGGAACTGCAACATCTGCCATTCACATGCTATTCATTTACACGCTGACATCAGTACAATTTGGTGTTGTTCAATCTGACCACCCACCCCCACCCCCACCCCCACCCCCTGAACATCAGCTGGAGTCCTTGGCTTTGGTTTGGCACTAAACACGCAAGCCATGCCATGATAAGCTACTGAATTGGGGTGTCTCATCTACAACCCTCTTTAACACAGTTTCCATTACTGTTGAAATAAATAAAAAACCACTGAAGCAGACAGCATTCAACAACCAGCCACTGTTGGCTGCTGTAAGGGAGACAGGATTAACTTCTTGATAGCATCAAATGGGATTTTCATTTTTTTGGTCTCTGTCTCTCTCGGGGGTAAAATGTCTACAGGAAATAAGGCTGTATGTACAAGCTTAATCATAAAATTGGGAACATACATGTACAAATCTGGATGAACGTGGATGTATAATTTGCATAATATATACACAGCAGGGTCTTTATAATTAAATATTTGTTTTAATCATCAGGTTCCCACTTAACACATGAGATTAAAATGAAAGAAAACAAAAAACCCACACTAAACATATGGGATAAAAATAATATAAAATACTACTTACAATAAAAGAAGGAAAATAAAGCAGCTGCAAGTATAAATAATTTGCACATCAGTCACAAACCTTTCCTGAAGACCAGACCTTCCTGGTGACAATGTCACTATGTCACATCCATACCTTAATGTCATTCCTTAAAGAGGCCACCTGCAAAACAGACTGTCTTTACAGACTGCCGTTTTTCAGTAGATAGCTCCCACTAACAGATGACCTGGTGAGTATAACCTGTTCACACGCATTTCCCTGTGATATACACTTTTACCAGATTCTGCCAGTTAACTCACACCAGAGAAGGCCAATTGAGTGCTTACATAAAATGTTCAAAACTTAAATTTTCAAAACAATTCTGCATAGGGAAGCACCCTTGCTTTCACATTAAATTATCCTCAACTTCTAAAACAGTACCCAAAATAATTGCCAGCAATGCAGACCAAGCTATTGTGTTGATTTAGGAACACCTGGAGCTTTGTCTTAATTCTCAGCAGACAACTATAGTATCATATTTAAATCAAAAACTCCCAACAAAAATTAACTTGTACATTTTCTGGACAAGAACATACACAGAATTTGACTGCTACACTCACAGTGTGATATGACACTGACTGCTACACTCACAGTGTGATATGACACTGACCTTTTAACAATTTTGTCCACACAATAAATCAAATACCTTTCAATCTGATGTGGTATGCCTCCACAAGCACCCCCCCCCCCCCCCCCGTTACACTGAACACACTAGAGTATTACTGTAAGTATTATCCTTTAGAATTGCACAAAGAAATGCATATCTGTTATCCAATCTCTGCAATATACTGCCCTCTTTTTTTCCTTCAAAAATGCCCAACAGTGAGAGATAAAGGCCAATCCTTAAAATAAGTGGTCCACCCAGAGAAAAGTAACGAGGTGCATTGATTAGTATAATACATCAAGCTTAATTATACATGCATCTATGTCAGCTAGCTCTTAAAATGCACTTGGTTATGTTTAACCAGCCACACTAGTTTTGACAAAATTACACAACAATATTTCAAACCATGAAACTTCCCATATATCTGCAGAGATTTTTAACTTAGTTAAATAAATGGCATATATTATTAATTTTTATCTAACACATTAACTCATTCCATACTATGGTGACAGGCCTTGGTCAGTGGTTTTGGCACTGCCTGGCAAGTCATGCAGCAGCTGCCCTTGCAGCAGCTGCAGCATGACTTGCCAGGTGGTGGCAGAACCACTGACGAAAGACTATAGGCATGTTGCTACTTGAATGAAAGCTCTTTTCATGAAGAATTTAAATATGCAATTGTCGTCTTCATCTAGGTAAATATACGGAAAAATCAGGGACTGGTATGGAATGAGTTAATTGATACTGACCACAGATAAACAATACAGATATATTATCAGTAATATTGATATATGTGCAAATTCCCTGAACGGAAGGATTCCCTCGCTTTTCACAAGTATAGATTTGTACGTGACATTGATAAAATTTCTATAAATTTGGTCACATCTACAACAGATCTGACATCAAGGCCCCTGGGCCTTTAAAAACTTGTAATTAAACCCCAAGGGACTGTTGAAAAATTCCACTTCTCTGTGCCACGTCCATAAATAGTGGCATGCTCTGTTCCACATTAGCCCTGTGTCATATATAGTATTTTTTCTGCATATCCCAAGGCATAGGTTGCAAAAAGTTTAAAATCTGATGAAAGCAGACCATGCAGGCAATGCTTTCAGGATGTATTTTCACTTATATCTGCAACTTTTATACACTTTCAATATGCAAGCTGAAAAGATTGTAAACATATTATTATTGGGGGAAAATTAACACATACAATATGTTGTGGTTCCCCAAATTAAAATCATGTCCTGTGACTGCACAGTCATTACATTTTTATTTTGGCCCTTGTCCTCTCAAAGTGAAAGTGAATTTATAGCACTCATAAGATTACTATGAACATGGAGTGGTTGCCTATAGTCAAAATTTCTTTTGACCTTTTTAATGCATTGCATAAAATTCATCTTACTCAAAATATTTTGAATTTATCATGACATTTTAGTTTGAGAATGACTGATATTTTCGGCAACTTTTGTAAATGCAATTTAAGGGGAAAAGCATTCATAAAGTCTGACAGCTGTGAATAACTTAATGGAAACACCCAAGTACAGTGCTTGAACACATACAACTACATAGTGTATATGCAGACATGCATTTTCGTTATTTCTTCAATTCCATAATTGCATGTACTGTGGCCACACCTTACTGCTTTGGACAGCTATATTAATTATCTGAAGCTGGAGAACTTCCAGCCAAACATGAACATGTGTACTGTTTAGTAAATACACATTGAACAACCTGCAAGTATGTGTCCAGAATTCTACATTCCATGCAAACATGAAGTACCAGTTATGTTTTTGTTAGTCACTCATTTTTACTGATAATATAAATTTGCCAGGAAATTTTTGCCAAATTTTTCTTGTATACATATACACATTTTTTTTTTTTTATCATGTCTTCACTCTATCACTTAATCTGAAGATTCTAGGATTCATTATTATACATGCAGCTATTTTCAAGCTGTTTCAACTGCACATAGAGTTTCTATTGCCTGCTCTATTCAATACATATAATTATATTACAAAATCCTCCATGACCATATGTTAAGATATATTGGCCCTTTTCATCCTTTTATGCTGTAAATAAACAACTAGGCCATAAATTTACAGCAAAACCCCACTAATTTTTCATTTTATGCCTGGGATAAAACGGGTTAACAATTTCCATATTGTTTCAACTTGCCTGCATAGCAGACTTTCAGGGTGTATATATAATGGCTCCACAATTGATAAACATTACAAGAACTGCATGGCAGGTAATATTCCCTTTCATATTGTACAAAATCTTCCATGAACACATCTTGTTTGAAATATATTTCTTACCAATTTCCTTGTGAAGTTTTATGAAAACAGTTTCACTGACCCCTATAGTTGCTGATATAATGGGACAACATTGCCATTTAAGTATGTTGATAGAAAAGTTAATCAAGTCCTTGGCTTTAAGCTTATGGCATGCCATCACCCGTTTAGCTGTTGCGATTTGATCCTCTTATAAAGTGGGCCATGAACTCGATTGGGAGAGGGAATATGATGGTTGAATTCTTTTCCGCTGAGATTGTGTTCAGTGTCTGGAGGTAACGCAGCTGAAGGGCTGACGGGGACTCGCTGATGACATCAGCGGCATCCTTGAGGGCACGGGCCGCCTTGTTCTCACCTTCCGCTGCAATCACCTGTAAGGAGAAAAATATCCCCTCAGCGCTTCCTATTATTATCATGCACCAGTAATTTTTCTGATACAGTGAAACCTCATTATTAGGACACTCAGATATCTGACATATTCAAAATAATGACACAAATTTTCATGGGAAAAGGTTCATTTATTTTCTTCATTATTTGACTCATTTATCTGACATATGCAGCTATCCGACACATTTCGTAGGGAATAGATGGTGTCATTACAGAGGTACCTGCTGTATGTGGCCACCCCTTCTGCCAAGAAAAAGTGGCCACATACAGCAGGTGATCTGTCACTGCAGGTAGCTTTACAAAGAAACTGATTCTTGTGTCCCAGCAAGGTGACCACAAAAAGCAGTGTGGCTGCTCACGGCAGTGGTTGCATACAGCAGGTACCACGGTATAAAGAGTTTTCACTGTACTCTCAATGTTCCAAATGATCAACTCTGCTCCAGTTAGCTCCCCCACGCCTCCCTTAACTTAGCTGGGACAAAAATAGGCAAAATGGAAGTCGCATATTCTACATTTAGCTTGCACCTTTTTTTGGTAGCTAGTACACTTACGATGTTTGAAATACAGGTCCACAATGGAGAATTGCATTACTTTGAATATGTAAGTGCATGGGCACTTGCTGGGAAGAATACAGTACTCATGAGAAATTAAGATTGGATATTTGAATATAGGTTGTGCTCTACAGCATAATATCATGAAACATGAGCACGGCAGGGTTTCAAGAACTACTTTGCACCATATTTGTGGGACAGAGTGAGCTTGGTACCAAGTGAGCCATCAAGCCCCAGCTTTATTTTGTGTCCTACCTATTTTGCCATGGGTGATTCTTAAAGGCCCGGTTTTACATTGCACCATTTAGGAGGCAGTCGGGGAGTACTGGACTGGTTTTACTTTGTCTCACATTCTCACAGCAAAAGGTACACGGGTCTTTACAGGAAAATTTTAATGACATAATAGCATACAGATTGAGTAGGGCTCATGAATGGCAGCTTTTGCATTGCACCACATTTAAGAAACAGACAGGACAAGTGTTTAAAGGAAACTTTGACACTGTATCACATCCAGGAAACAATAGGGTCAGGCTTTACTTTGTCCCATACGCTATGGCATAGCTAGGCTCCAAGTCATCGGGTAAATCTGCAGATCTCCCGACTTTTATCCCTTTTTAAGCCAATGCCTCCCTCTTCCATGGCTGTGCTCCTTTGAGCCTCTGTGACAGAGCAGGAAAAGCACAGGTGCTACTTGACCTATGTCTGTGCGGTAACTAGTGTATATGTCCCCAGGTGCTACTTTGAGCCATGTCTATGAGCTAACCACTGTGTCCTGAACAGAGTAAATTTTACTTGGTGTCAAATCTGAATCAAAAGGTGGATCTGGAAGTCCACATTCCACTTTGTACCCTGTTTATCAGGCAAGGTGGGTCTTCACTGGCAGGGGTAACTCTGTACCAAATATATGAAACCAAATCTGGGTCCTTAAAGCCAGGTGTTACATTGCGTCATATTTATAACAAGTTAATGAGTATTGCAGAGCAATACATAGTCCCCCGCTCGTCGCCCACGAGGTTGAATGGACTACTATATAGGGGTGTGACCTAGATGAAAAAAAAACTAAAAGTATGGCACATTCTTAGATTAAGCTTCACATTTGTGTAAAATTTCATTAATCTAAGTAAAAGGACAAAAAAGTTATGGCCCGGACAAGATTTTGAATGGATTTCACAGTGACCTAGATATTTGACCTAGTGACCTACTTTTGCCATGTGACACAACAACTCCCCAGGTAGTATTAAAATAATAAATTTGGTAGCTGTAGGTATTATAGTAAGGGAAATATGGCATGGACAAGGTTTTACATGGAGTTTACACTGTGACCTAGATATTTGACCTAGTGACCTAGTTTTGCATCGTGACACACTTTTAGGTCACAATACATTATCAGTAAACTTTTATAATAAGAAGTCAAAATTTTTTAAGAATTACAGTAAGGACATGAAAATACTGTACATTTATGTATTACTGTGACCCAAATATTTGACGGACGGACGGACACACGGACGGTGCCCATTACCATATCCCCTCTAAGGTCTACCCACCATAAAAAAAATCAAAGTACTGGCATCAATAATTTAGAAGATATGGCCCGGACAAAATTTGTATTGTATCTTGAGCTTGCTTAATGAACTTCGTTAATTAATTAATTAATTAATTAATGGAAGTAATTAGCCACAGAAAACAATGCGTATGCACACCTACTACCTAAGGTCTACACACCATAAAAAATTCAAAGGGCTAGCATTAATAGTTTAGAAGATATGGCCCGGACAAAATTTGTCTTGCTTAACGAACTTTGTTAAATAATTAGTTAATGCAAGTAATTAGCCACACAAAACAATGCCTATGCACACCTACTACCTATGGTCTATCCACCACAAAAAATTCAAAGGGCTAGCATTAATAGTTTAGAAGATATGGCCCGGACAAAATTTGTCTTGCTTAACGAACTTTGTTAAATAATTAATTAATGCACGTAATTAGCCACACAAAACAATGCCTATGCACAGCTACTACCTAAGGTCTATCCACCATAAAAAAATTGAAGAGGTAGCATTAATATAGGGAAGATATGTGCCGTACAAAATTTGTTTCTGTATATTTACATATCGATCGGTGACCCAAATATTTAACCTAGTGACCTAGTTTTGCTTTATGACACTTTCTTAGACTAAGCTTCACATTTGTGTAACATTTCATGACTCTAAGTAAAAGGACAAAAAAGTTATGGCCCGGACAAGATTTTTCATACATATGTATTCTGTGACCCAGATATTTGACCTAGTGACCTACTTTTGGCACACCATACACCTCTATCCTAGGAAGTACAAACACATTAAATTTGGTAGCTGTGGGTGTTATGGTGTTGGAAATATGGCCCGGAGAAGCTTCGGACGGACGGACGAACGAGGTGCAAACCTATAGTCCCCCACCAAGTGGGCGGGGGACTAAAAAAACAGTACCAGCTCTGTTGCACTTGTGGGTACGTTTTATTTTCTATGACACCTTCACCCTGGTACCAAGTGTGCCTTCTTTTGTGTTATGCACACAAGGCATTTTCTCCAATCAGGTGTGGTGGCAGTGGTGGGATGTGGCTTGTGGATGCAGGGTTTTTTTATGGTTTACCTTCATTCTGGTACCAAGTGTGCCTTCTGTTTAGTAAAAGAGTTGTCAAATCTGACACAGTGGACTTTTCACAAGTTTAGTTTGCACTGTATCTACAAGACAAATGGTGGGTCCAATGGAAAATTTGAACTTTGAAGAATATACAGGAGATACAATGGGCCTTCAAGGACGCTTTGGTTTGCACCATACATGTATTTATGACCCAAAAAATCGGCCCTAAAGACTAGGTTTTAGTTTGCGCCATATTTATGACACAACAGGTCGGCCCTTAAGGCTAGATTTAAGCATGTACCATAGTTATGAGGCAATGTCTTCAAGGACATAATTTACTTTGCAACATATCAGGACATTTAAGAGGCAAAGTATAGCAGATCTTCTCAGACAAGTTTCACTTGGCTTGGCATTAACCCTGTAGTGTGATGAGACAGGTCTCTAAAAACAATTTTCGTTTTCATTTATACTTTTGTTTCCATTTGCTTGGGGTTTTTTGTTGTTGTTGTTTTTTGACAGGTTTTCCTTTCAGGAGGTTCAGGAGGCAAACAGAAGGTGTCATTAAGATTTTGCCAGGCTTACCTTGGCCCGTGCTTCACGCGCAGCCTCGGCCTCGGCTGCCATGGCGCGCTGAAGCTGAACTGGCAGACGAACGTCTTTGCTGCAAGTGAAGATTATTAAGAGAAGTCACGATAGTGGTACATCAGTGCTCCCAGAGAAGAAACATAATCTATAATTTATCATCTTTGTTTCTACGTAATTGAAGTTGCACTATTACTTTACTGACATTGCTCATACAAAATTAAAAATTAATGTAAAATGGCATTATCACCTACAGTGGCCATTGACAATTGTCGAGATTCTATTTATTGCCTCACAACACTTAATAACAGCCTTTGAGAGTATTAAAGCTCTATGCCGAATAAACACCAGTCAAGTGAAAGAGGTTTTGAGACTATTCATCTCTGATTAAAGGGACAGACAGCATCAGCTTACATTCAGTCATGCAAGAAAATATTAGTCTGGCTATATTCTGTGAAACTAGGCAACTGTATGAATGTATGCACATGTATGTATATGTGTGTGTGTGTACAACACATACATATACACACACAGTGTTTTGTTTTGTTTTGTCTTGTTTTTGTTGATTTTTTTTTTTTTCTTTTCTTTGGCAAGCAGTACTTGATGTCTGTAAGTCTGATGTATAAAGTGGTACGTACATGTATAAAGTGGCCTTCTTTCTGACATAATTTCCTTGCTGTTTGAAAAATACCTGAATTTTTGACAACTTGTCACGTTGAAAAAATACATTTGGCCATATGGGTCTATTGTTTGCGCCAAATGCATTCTATTGTCACCACTTTCACCTGTTTTCATACACACAACTACAACCGACTAGTGGCCCAATACAAGCTCATTCTGTCAACATTATCTTTCTTATTACTGACACACTACAAGGCATCGTTGGGTTTGATTTGTTAGTATTATTCATTGATTTTAGAAACTCTGGAAGATGCCTTCACACACACACACAAAGTCATTTCATACATATTTATAATCACTTATTCCTTTCAATCAAGAGTTAGTAGTTGCTCTCCCTCTCTTTCTTCTCACTTATCTGTTCTCATGTATAGTATCCTTAGATTCTGTCTGTATAGGTACGATATATATATATATATATATATATATATATATATATATATATATATATATATCAAAGTTACTATGAAAAAGATTCTACTAGCCTAAGTTTAAGAAATAATATATACATAAAATTTTTATAAATATAATTTTTTTTTTTGCACACTGCAAAACATGCTTGCTGGTTTCCCACTGATCACCTGTTTATAAATTCATTTGGCTCTTGAAACCTACCAGTTTCTAAATTTTGAATCCAATGTGATATGTTAATTATTATATATGTTTAGACTTGGCCTGTAACTGGAATGGCAGTGGAGCATAGAGGTATTGGAATGTGGTATTTGGGGGGTTGAGAACTACATGTACATGGATGATGTAACAGAACTACATGTACATGGATGATCCAACAGTCTGGAGCTCCTGCTTGCATAATATTTGGCAACCTGCAGGCCTAATTTTCTGGGAAACATTGTTGAATTCACATTTTAAATTTTCTGGAAAAAAGTGTATTAAATTATGGATAACCTGCCATCTGTATGCATGCAGTTCAATAAATGAAGTGTACTTATATCATGGGAGTACCAAATTTCCTCTCTGTAGCCTTCACTCTGGAGAAGGACACTATATGTTTTATGTTCAGAACGAGCGAGACTCGAACCTTTGGCACCATTTGCCTAGCTGACATGGGAAACACACATATCTACTTGGCCAAATCAAATATATGTATCTACTTGGCCTAGGTGGAAATATTTACATAATCTGTCAGTGCCATTCATTTAATAACATTTTGTCAATTCTAAAAAAAAAGGTCAAAGAAACGGTTATAACTGGTTGTTTTGGAAGCTTGTTGGCCAATATTAATTAACTAATATGGTTTTACCAAAATTTCCTGCCCCCAACAAACTGAAGTACCTAAATGGGACTTGGAGATATAAATATATGAAGCAGTGATGAAAAACTGGTTGTTGTGAGGGAAGCGCCCAGTCCTTGGTCAAAGGAAGCTGGTGAAGGCAGGCCGGTTGCTAGCCAGGGACTTCGGGACCAGCCTGAAAATCCCTGGGCAGTGCTGCTTGGGTGTCCCCAGTGACAGGAACAGGACACACACCAATCACCCCCATCAAGACCCACAGAATAAACTAGTCATTTGTGCCACATAATGACTGTCTCCTGTTTTCTTTTGAATATTATTTGTGTGTATTGCAGTCGGGATAAAGGAAGCCCAATTCTTAGATTGACAGTGCGACTATGTTTGACAAATGCATGATGACTGGTGAAGAACTGACACACCTTGAGTCAGTCATCATTATTTCTGGGCATTGTATCTGTCAGAGTTTTGATGTGCATGTGTATAATTAAAATGCAATCAGAAATTGCTGGATCCATGCACCCGTCGCCTCAATTATTAAATAACCTTGCTAATCACAGGTCTTGTGTTGGAATGACTGTAGTTGATAAAAATAGGCTATCACTGTGACACAGATACTTGACCTAGTGACCTAATTTTGTTTCATGAATCACCTCCAGGTCAAGATATGTGTACATGAAGTTTCATTAAACTAAGTTAAAATGTAAAGGAATTGTAGCCTGGACACCTTTGGGTCAAGATGTGTGTGTATGAAAGTACATGAAACTAACTGGATGAGAAAAGGAATTACAGTCTAGACATGATTTTACCAGCATATACCACTGTGACCCAGCTGTGTGACCTAGTGACCTGCCTTTGTTGCCTGACATACCCTTATGTCCAGATGCACCTGTGTGTTGAGTTTCATTTATCTGAGTTGAAGGACAAGCAAGTTGTAGCCCGGGCATGAAAGACTGTTATGCAGTTTTATATAAAGTCCTCACCATGGCCCAGGTACTTGACCTTGTGACCTACTTTTGTTCCATGACAAACCTTTTGGTCCGGATATGTGTGTGTGTATGAAGCTTCATGAAATTGATTTAAAGTGTAAAGAAATTACAGTCCGGAAATGATTTTACCAGGATATACCAGTGACCCAGATATTTGACCTAGTGACCTAATTTTACTTCATGGCATGCTTTTGGGTCAAGGTATATGCATGTGCGAAGTTTCATCACACTAAGTTACAGATTAAAGGAATTATAAGCTGGACATGATTTTACAAGGATATTTCACTGTGATCCAGATACTTGACCTACTGACCAAATTTTATGCTTGACACATCCTTGTGTCCAGATACACCTGTGTCTGAAGTTTCATGATTCTGAGTCACAGGACAACAGAATAACACCCTAGACATAAAGTGTAAAATGGTTTTACATGATTGTATCATTGTGACCCAGATACTTGACATAGTGACCTAGTTTTATTTCATATGACACATCTTTAAGTAAGGATCTATGTGCATGTGAAGTTTCATGAAACTAACTCAAACAGTACAGGTTACAGCCCAGACACGATTTTACAAGGACATAATTCACATTGACCCAGATACTTGACATACTGACCTACTTTTGGTACATGACACACCCTTATGTCCAGATGCACTGGTGTGTAAAGTTTTATTAATCTAAAATGAAGGACAAGCGAATTATAGCCCAGACACAAATACCAGATGGATGGAGGGACAGAAAAAGGGATTACTATATACCCCTCCTCCGGTAGGAGGGGGGCATAATAATAGCAACTAAAATAATTATATGCTGTTGTACATTTCCAGTATAAAGTGTCCATCCATGTCAACTTTTTTTAATTAGTCAGATTTGAATAAAGTGTATATGGATTTTTTTTTTCATGTCACCATGCAACAACAAAACTTATTTTGCCATTTTGATTTGACTTTCTAAAATTATTCAAAACATGATCCAATGAACATGCTGTAATTAGTTCATATTGTAAACAGTTCTAGACCCACAAAATTTAAAGATCTAGCACTTTGGTTTGAATTCTGAAACAACATCACTACATGGCTCTCAACATGGAATTACAGAAACACATAGTAAACATGGCCTGAAGTCGTAAACATCAACATGTTGACAATGTATATATACAATAAATTACAACAATATACAACATGGTGTCACAAATAAATGTCAGTTTTACATTTGTGCAATATATATACTTTTGCATTAAAATACATATGCACAACATATGATAGATTTAAAAATACACATTAAATTTGTGCAACATTTCATACTTTGTGACTCCACAAAAGCAATTAATATGTTTGTATGATGAACACCTGCAGCAGAATTACATGTACTTCACCTGAACTGTCTGTATAATACTTAAGTGTCTACAGCTAGTGAGGTACCTGTGACATGTATGTGTAATGGGCAGATCTGGTATTAGTATCAATAAAGAGCCAGAGCATTTTCCCTCAGAGTCAGTGTGTATAGTAGAGTTCACTCTATGCTGAAAACTAGCCCCCCCCCCCCCCCCCCCCAAGTAAAACACATCTGTAATGTCTAAAAAATATTAGTTATGAAAACTGACTATTTGGCTTATTATCCAATTTTTGCAGCAGCAATTTTTTGTGAAACAGCCTTCACAGACTTTAAATCACAAAATACAGAATTCAGTCATTTTAATTTCTGCACATTTTGATTTGCACATCAACAAAGGTGACATCCATGGATTGTGTCACTTTCCAATCACAGTGAACAGTTAAATGAGCACTGCCTGACACAGAATCAGAGCATGTGCATAGCAGGCAGAGCCATCTTGTGGCCACTACTAACATCATTTAATATACATGCAGTAGCGCATTTGTGTACAATGTACATTCAGATTCACAAGTCAATCAATGTGACATCCATGGATGTCCTGCTTCACAATCACAATGAACTTTAACACTGCATGATACAGAATCCAAACAGTGCATTGCATGTGCAGCCATCTAGTGGCCACTGCTAACATTACTTAATATTTTAGCTTAATATTATGTAACAGATTAGCACACACAAGCACAAAACTTTCCGAATTAATTTGCTATACATTTACTTTCATTACCATACAAATTAAAGCCAACCTGCTTTATCAAATCAGCCTGTGAGCCCACTTTTAACTATCCAATCATCATTTTTTTGTTTCATCATGCATGCACTCATGGCAACTGAACACTGCAGAGTTAAAAAGAGACGATATGGTTGAAAACAGATGTAAGCTAATGGCATCCTTCTCAGGTACTGACAAATATCATCTTGCCATTCAACAAGAGGACTGTCACAGCCCTGTGCTCAGCTGACCCTGCATGCACTAACTGGTAATCATGAGCATAGTTTTATGTATATATGTGTGTATGTATGTATGTATGTATGTGTATATATATATATATATATATATATATATATATGTACATGTGTGTGTACATGTGTGGTATAATAAATAAATTGCAATAACAAGTAAATTGATGTGCAGGATATGTAGTGGGACATGAGATGCTTGTGTCAAATTCACACAAGTTGCTGTTGACAAAGGAAAAAGTCATGGTCAAGGTTACTTGAATTTATTCATGACTGAATCTTTACAGAAAACCATCATCAAGGAGTCTACAATATCCCATGTTCTAGCTCAAATAGTTCGACTTATCATGCTTATTGTGCCAAAATAAAAATAATTAAAACTGCCTTGTGACCTTAAAAATTAGGTCAAAGGTCCCCTATATTAACTAAAAACTTGGGGCTCCCAGATGCATCTCTGTATCATTCCAAAAACACTACATTGTAATATTAAAGAAAAGCATTTTTTCAAAAGAATATTTCCTGAAAAGAACAAAGGATCACTGAAGTTTGACCTGTTGAAGAAACCTGATAGACCCTCCCACAGTACAAATCAGTAAATGAAGGCAGTGCCACCTGGGAAACAAATTTGACACAGTCTAGACCAGGTGCAGTCCCACCAAGTTTGAAAAGAATCTATCCATCAGTTTCGGAGACAAAATGGCAATTTACAAAAACATGTGCACCAAAAAAAATTAATAAATAAATAAAAAAAATTAAAAAGGAAATAAAAAATTGCAGTGCTAACAGTTCAACAAATTATACTCTAAAGGTACCGAAAAGTGTATGTCTGCACTTTCTAACCTACTGAATATGTAATTTGGAGGCATATTGTAAAATCATCATAAAACCTCCAAAAATCATACAGAATAATGAACTAAACAAACTTGATACATGCCAGCTAAAGGCATATTCCTACCAAGTTTGAACAGGACTCTCTATGCAGCATTTCAGAAGACCTCAAACATGTCAGTTGTTGAAGGACTAGACAGAAGGTGATGGACCATAAGATAAGCTAGCTATTCTGACTGACAAGTCAGCCTAACTTTACAAAGAAAATGAAGCAAGAGCTGTGACTGTCCTTTGCTCAGCTGACTTTACATACACAGACTGAAGTGACCCTGTCAATTTCTGAACATCAAGGAGGTCACCTTTGTTCAAGACCATTATCACTGCAGCGATCATGAACATATCTCCTTATCGATCTATCTGAATTTTGATAAATAGTTAAAAAGCAGAAAATAACAGTACCAGCATGTAGTAAACAAATATGGTGGAGATTGAGTCAACATATACTCCCAATAAGTCTGAAGAGGATCCATTTTACCATTTACGAAACAGTCAAGAATGTGAAAACACACAAATTCTTTCAAAAGGGAAAATAATCACAGCACCACCTATTGAGCAAATGAAGGTCTGAAGATCTCCACAAGTGTCCCTATGCAATTTCAGAACAAGTGGCTTGGTCCCTTCAAAGAAGATATATATATATATATACTTTTTTTTATGGTTTTGCCAAACAATGAACAAAAAAATTCATAGAAACTCCAAAAAGCAATGAAGCATCCCCATTCGAAAAAATTGGCAAAGGCCCACTCATGGTATATTCCTAATAAGTTTGAAGTAAATCTGGTTGATTGTTTTTGTTTTGGAGACAAAGTTTAAAATGGGACTTACTATTGGAATCCTGATTGACTTGCATTGTAATCATTCCATGAAACGAAATGTACCCACATTGGAAAATTCACTCAAAATAAGAGATGTGGAAAATCATCCCCTGGTCCGCAGCTTTGTTTTACCCTTCCACAAGCTATATTTCCGCAAAGTTTAGGAAGAATCTACAAGAGGGTTTTGAAGGAAAAGTTGTAGATTGCATTAACGCACAAAAATTTGGTGGAACAGATTTGGCAGAGCCCATCTTAGGTATATCCTTACCAGGTTTGAAGTGAATCTAGCAGTGGTTTTGAAAAAAAAAAGTAAAAAATGTGAATTATGGATGACGGATGATGGATGCGTTGTTATAACATAAGCTTAGCTGAGAGACAAGTCAGCTGACTGATAAATCACCTGAGCTGATAAAAATTAAAATAATGATAGCTGACAGGGATAAAGAAATAATACATAATGCACTATGGCAAACTGAACAAGGCAAAAACTTGCAGCTTTAAAGATCAGTTTAGCAGGATAATCAAGTTTTTGGTGTTTAGCTGGGTTCACTACACTCTCTCCACAAGGCTGAAAAATTCAAGACAAAAAAGCCCCACTGCATTCACCATCATGAGTCTGACAAGTGTATACATGTCCCTAAAAAATCATAGCATTATGCAGGCATTATGCAGCCACGCAGACACTATACACTAGCATTGCTATTTCTTCCACCTTGATACAAAAAGGAAAGGTAAATGAAGTACACTAGTCCCTCTTTTGAGAGTCCGCCCCTAGTGCCACCCAAAAGGCAGTCACATAAAGCAGGTGATCCCTAAAAGGAGGTATAAATAACATGAAAAGTACTACAGAAAGACCTGACCAATGTGGTCTTTCAAAGGAGGTGGTCTCCTAAAGGAGTGGTCTTTCAAGGGAGGGACTACTGTACAGTGTACTGAGGCTCCATTAGGGGCACAGGGTTTTTCCCATTCTGGATTTATTTCAACCCTTAAATTGCTAATCATGGCTATAGTCATTTTTTCATGACTGTTAAACATATAATGGTTAAAAGATTAAAATTACTCATGAAAGTATACATTTCATTCAATTACCAGCAAGCCCAGTCTAAAACAAAAAGTAGGGTTAGTCATTAGCTTTCCTTGGGACAATGTGTGCAAAGCATCCGGAGGAAAGCTGTTGACTGGGTCTTGAACCAGCGCTTTAAGGGTTAAAAGTATATCAAATAGGCTCTAAAGTTACAAACACAGGAAACTGGCAAATTCACCTTTGTTTTATGTAGCGCTCTGAAAGCTCCACTTCAAGTAAATTCACATTAATAACTAATAATCTCCCAGATATTACCATCATTCACTGAAAATTTCATCATCTTCCAGATCACAGAAAAATTGCTACTGATCAGAAAATAATACTTGTGTTCACATGTATTCATCATGTGGACAAAAAAACCTTGTAATTTATGTTCCTGGTGCATACCCTGGTTCAGGCTTACTCTATACTCCAGTCTAAAGAAGCAGAAAAACAAGATCTGTTCAGCAGGCAATAAAAACATGACTACATGTACATAAATTATTAGTGCACAAGTATTTTGGAATAATTAAATTCCTAAATGCACTAGTAATTCCCAAACCCCAAACCGGAGCCCCAATACCTTAGTACTAAGCCAAACGCTGCATGTCAGGAATTGCATGTAGTTTTGGTAATTCAAAAGCAACGTGCCTTGAGACCTCTTTAGCCTACTTACATTTCCACACGTTCCACTTTGATACCCCAATTGTCAGTGGCAACATCTAAAGTTTCCTAATATCACCAACAGAGAATATAAACAAAAGAAATGAAGCTCTCTTTTACATGCTCCAGTTTAGTTGTACGTCTGACCCATAGACACAGTTCCACTTTCTGCCACTAGGTGCAGGCTCATTCCCAGCATTCAGCATCAAGCACTGCTTGCTCATTCCCAGCATCCAGGGCTGTTATTGGTTATCTTAGTCAAACCTCTGATTTGTCATTCTTTGTTGGGACTGTGCTGTGATTGGCTATTTTCATCAAAGTTGACTGGTAGTTTAGATGTGTAAGGAAGAAGGACCTCTGTGATTTGTTAGAAATGTGAGGAATATACACTTGCATAAGAGGACACATTATTTTCTTAATTGGTCCAAATGGGAATCAACCATTAAATTCTACAGTATCTGAAACTGGGTGATCCCTCAGAATGTGGAAAGATAACCTAGCACAACAGCAAATGTATATATTCTTCATTTTGTTTCTTGGTTCAGAAAATCCAATATAGCTGCAGTGTGGTGCAAATATTCCTTATGCAGATAATTTTGTTGGTTGTTCGACCGTAGTGATTATGGACGAGGCATTACAGGATAAGCTAACCAAGGACAATTCTTAATTTTAACACACAGGAGTCCTATTTTGACTAGAGAGAATCTGACTAAAACATGTGATCACTGCCAATTTAATTCTTTATATATATACTCGTGTATTTATATATATATATATATATATATATATATATATAATATATATATATATATATATATATTGGAATAAAAACACTAAAAGTGTCTTCAATATTATCACTGTCATAACATGGCCGCTATGTCAGAAAGCAAAATGGGGTCCTCTCTCTCTCTCTCTCTCTCTCTCTCTCTCTCTCTCTCTCTCTCTCTCTCTCTCTCTCTCTCTCTCTCTCTCTCTCTTCTCTCTCTCTCTCTCTCTCTCTCTCTCTCTCTCTCTCTCTCTCTCTCTCTCTCTCTCTCTCTCACTCTCTCTCTCTCTCTCTCTCTTCTCTTTTTTCTTGGGGGGGGGGGGGGCGGGAATTTCAAGCATTTTCAATACACAAAAATAGCTGTGTACACACATATAGGAATTTTTCCAACTTCTTCCACATAAAAATTGTCAACTAGGGTAGCTGTCCTTCCCGACCCAGTCTGTAATTTAAGTGTGGTTAAGCATGCTTTGCTCACTTACATTTCAACTCTTTCGACCCTGATTCCCCAGTTATCTGTTGCCTCGTCCAGCGCCGTCTACAGGCAAGTAAAAGAACTACTATACTTCAATGGAAAAATATTCAGATAGATCCTATCATGTGTCAGATTCTGTAACCCAAAGTCAAAAGAACAGCAGTTTTGCCTGAACATATTGTTCCTGGGATACGCTGCTCCACCTTGAAGTTGTCTGAAAGAGAAAGTATGAGCAAAGGAAGGGGTACAGGTGAGAAGGTCTTATGGTACATTTAGTTTGTTTGAGTTTGTTGTTTGTTTCTTAAAAAGGTACTAAGACTTGTAATTTCCACATCATGCAATCTTACTCACCAGTGGCCGTATTCACAAAGAGTTTGATCTGATCCTAACTTTAAGTCCAAAATTAAAATCACTGTGGTTTAGGCCCTAAACTACTTCATCCTTGGCTGAATGTTTGATCAAAACTTTGAGAATTAGCCAATATATGCTCTAGGTAACAATATGAACTTAAGGATTTACAGATTCACTTTATTAAATCAATCTTATTTTGATCCAGTATTTATTCTTTTGATCGAGGATTAAAATCTGGATTAAATTAAGGCTGATTTAATAAAATGGAAACTTTCATTCCACAGTTCATATTATAGTGGAGAACACAGATTAATTAATCCTGCAAGTTTAGATCAAACGTTAAGCGAACCATTCAGAGTTCAAGGCCCAAAGGCACACAATGACCTTCATTTTTGGATTAAATTCAGAATCAGATTAAATTCTTCCAGTAGATTAAGTTGTTTGAATCCACAATCTGGCTGCACTATCGTGGGGTAATAATCTGGAAGCTGTCAGGTACACAATCAGTCATTCATATACATGTACCCATGCTTCTAATGTCAATTTAAATGACTTGATGAGGAAAAATTGTGGGATGTTGCCCTGTGACAACTTGTTTTATTTCATGCAGTTGTGTTACTGCCATGACAAGTTAAGTTGACAGTTTGCGAGGAATGATATGAGGAATGCAAACAACACAGGTGCACTTACACACAGGGTTACAGTTTTGTGCAGTCAAAAAAACACGACAAAAAACACTGCATGCAGCATACATACAATGTATGCCCACCAAACATGGTCTCCTAGCTCTGACCACTTTAACACTTTCCCTCCCAGATGGCACATCAATAGCTCTAGCCGAGTTCTCAGTGAGAGAGAGAGACTAGCGTACAAGATCTAGAGCTGGTTTTAGTTTTTGTGGCAAGTCATGCAGGCAATACCACACATGACATGCATTTGATGAGACTTGTCTATATACAGGGGGCAACTTACATCTCTACCCGTTCAACCCTGATCCCCCAGGGACCTGTAGCCTCATCCAGATTTATCTGACAGCAACGAAACAATTCATTAACAGGTAACGTCAAAGCATGAGATCTCTTTGCCTGCAAAGCACACCTTACTCTTCATCGATTATTTCATGAAAAAAAACCCCAGGAATTAAGGTCTGATGTGCAGGCATATATGAGTCAAAACATCAGCTCCATTATGAACCAAGACTGACCGGTTTTTGGGTCAAAAAACAGATGTCTACCACGATAATCTTCGAGAGATGCAAGGTTAAAGGGTCTTGTTTGTTCACCACTAATGTAGAATGTTGATGGTTTTCTCACCATGAGATTGACCCTGACAGATTTTGACTTAGAATGTACTAATAGTACATCATGATTTTAACTTTAACACCTATATTATTACCTCAGTCTTTACCTCCTGGTCTGGAAAGTTTACATAATATGTTGTACTGACTGCATCATGGATAAATATAATGGTTCAGTACAGTTCTTGCCGCACAGCCATGGCCCAAAAAGGCTTTTTTGAAGCTGGTCATCCATCAGAAGATGTAAACACTGAACACAGTTTTTGTACCCCACTCCCATTGAATAAAGTTCTTGTTAAACTTTTTATCTTGGATAAGAATGGGTTATGCACATTCTGGGAGAAAAGGTCGGGACACCTGGACAAATCTGTGTTATCCTGAAAATAAGTCATCAAATTAATTTTCCTCTTAATTATATGGACTATAAACTGTTCAATAATACCCCACTGCACCCTGGTGACTAATCCAGTAATGTTTCTTACCTGCACTTGGTGGTTTTCACAATCAACTCATGGAGATACAATAATGAAACTAAATATCAAACTTGACTGTTGGTAAAGACTCACAAATATCGACATCACCTTTAATATCACCACCAAATTGCAGAGCGGATGTATGAAATTAATTGTTAGTGTTATGAAAACAAATGAAACCCAAATTTGGGCAATTAAATACGTAAGTAAAATTAATTACAATTAAATAATTAAGTAAAATATAAACTTAATCACACATTTTTTTTCATGGAACAGTTAACAATTGAAGAAAGTATATGTTCAATATATGAAAATCTGTTCACAGAAATCAAAAGAACTTGACTGTGTAAACTAAAACAGTACAGGACATTCTTATTAGATGCTGTGTTACATTGGCATGTATCATTCAACAACGAAATACCTGTCTGTATGGGCAGATAGGCCAGCAAACACGGAAAAATTATATGTTCTTGCCATTAAATAGCAATTAACCTGCATAAAGCATTGACTGTTTAAAAAGTCATAGTCGTGTTCTCCAAACACATACTGCTCTTGATCGATACAACGAGAAATCATCACATATGGAATGAGTATTCTTTATGCGAAGAAAGGCTAGAAAAACACTTGGTTTTTTATCAGTGTGCCATCATGACAGCTGATTCTGCATGGCTTTGCAAAAAGCACCAGTTTTACGGCTAAAAAGGTCTTTGGACCGATATAAAACGCATATTACTAACATGGTAAGGGATAGTTCAACATTATCATCATTTTTGAATTAGTACTTAGGGTACTAAATTTCATGACCCTCCTCCCTCCCCCCAAATTAGTACTTTAAAAATGATGATTTTCCCCCCAAATCATAGCAAAATTGCACAAAACAGGCCAAAAAATGACCATCATTTTCCATATCCTGTGAAAGTGTACAGACCCACTTAACCCCCTCCCCCCTTGCGTACTGTAAGTACTAATTCAAAAATGATGAAAATGTTGAACCATCCCTAAGGTACAGGGGCTTTTGAAATTTAAGCCAATTTCAGCAAAATGACTGATGAGCAAAGATTTTTTGCAAAGTGTGCTGATTGTCACCACTGCTTAACAGCAAGGTTACAGATTTCAGCAGGTAATTAATATGCATGTCCCATATTATTGCATTATAGTTAATTATAAATGGGCAGGGAACAAGACGGGATTCAAGGACAGATATGAAAAAAACTGTACAATTTTGTTCACAGAAATTAAAAGAAACAAAAAACAAACAAAGAAACACAATCAACACTCATGCCACTCAGTGATGACCCGAACATCCAGGCATGCCGTAACAGCATGCAACTAGTAGCTCCATCTGGTGTCAGCTGCTTGTACCTTCATCTTCAATAAAAGACAACTGTCCTCTGTAAATTTTACATTTTTTTAGCATTATACAGTGATACATGTATTCATCTGCCAATCTCAATCATTATTCTCCTGCCTTGTACCATCTTAATATTTAGAGTTCATATTTAACCCTTTCCTGCTCAAATT
The DNA here is from genome assembly GCA_964020975.1 of Hermodice carunculata. Taxonomy (NCBI): domain Eukaryota; kingdom Metazoa; phylum Annelida; class Polychaeta; order Eunicida; family Amphinomidae; genus Hermodice; species Hermodice carunculata. The sequence continues at coordinate 271,880 of CAXHWN010002752.1, read as the reverse complement.
GCCCAAAAGTGCCCAGATATAAATTGTCATCTACTTTGCTGTTTTCAATTAAGTTTTTCATTACTAGAAAACATTTTTGCTGAGATTTGTACACAAGACCATTCATGATGGCACACCCTAGGTAACTAACTTTCCTTGGTGCGAGTTTAGCGCAATGTGCCCAACCCACACCAAGGAAAGATGTTGACTGAGTTGTAGTCTGACCAGGAATGGGTTAATAATTAATGCAGACATGGTAGTAAGAGAGAAGCGACTTGCAAGTATGTAGGTATGCCTTATCACAACTTTTATGCTGCAGCAACTTTTTTTTCTTCCAAAAGAGTGCACATCTCCTATTGACCAAAATGTGACTACATGTTTCTCATATTTATCAGAGAGATGCTGCCATTTGTTTATTGAGCTGTATCTGTGCATTTAAGCGTGTTCAATTTCAAAGTACTATATGGTAAATTTTTCAGAATTTTGTGAGTCCAAAACACACACACATACACACACACACACACACACACACACACTGAAGCTAAAGTCCACTGGTTCAGTTGTTGAATTTGCCCATAGGCATTATGTGTCTCTTGATGAATATGATTACAATTGACCTTAAAATATGGTAGAGCGATAACTCTGCGTTCTCTCATTGACCGCCATGTGGCGCTGCGGACAGCTTTCATCCGGGTATTCAATAGCGGGTCAACCTGAGTAGCGTCGCATACTATGATGTGTGAACGCATGGTGCAAACTGAGCGTTTTTCTTGGCGAATGAAATAACCAAGTGTAACTCATAATCATGATAATGTTATCACTAATAAATACTTTTTGTAGAAAGTAATGCAATCAAGGAATCAACTCAATACACATTGTTGTGGAGTTTGATTTTAATTTTAATTTAACTTATTTTTAACGCTACCTGCCGACCCCCCCCCCCCCACGCACACACACACATACAGTAACACTGTAAAACTTGGGAATTCATCTACAATAACATATTCTGATGAGGTTGTCTACTTGTCTTTATTTTTGACACGATGACAACACACCCGGCAAATAAAATACAATCGACTTCTTAATCTTAAAATGCGATGACCAATGTTGTTTTATTCTACTCGATCCTCCATTATCGCCCGCGATGAACCGGGTCACATTAAATTCTTGCAACAGGAGTCTTACGAAATCCTCACGCTGTTGAGTCCACATTATGTGCTATGTCGATATTTTATCATATGTGATCATTGCATTATCTTAATAACTGTCGAAGAATATTCTTTATTATTGCATTTCTTTCGACCATTCACATAGTCGAGTACGTGGCGCTACGCAGGAATGTAACAAGCAGAATGCGGTTACCGGTCACCGCGGTTCATATGGTTTTTCACTTTTTTAACACAACATACGAACAAATGCATTCATGCTCTCCTATAATACAATCTTATCTTTCGTGTGTGTAAAATTTATTAGCAGATATTACGTGAAAAGGAACATTTTTGGCACTTTGATTGCCGATACGTACAATGTTATCACAGTGTTTGCAAATCCGCCGACACCAATGTTTACCCGCAGGCGAGTACTCGGATGAAAGCGATGACTCGCGCCATGCAGTGGAAGTTTCTGGAAACTTAAGAAACTGCCCTTCCCTATTGCTTTAACTTGGAAGTTCATATCAAGGTTATGTAATTTACAGACACTCCAGAATGGCCTTTGGTGCCAGTAAAATTTATTACTTGTGTTTTTCCAAACATTTCAAAATTGACTGTACAGGCCCTGTGGTTTGAGCAATACAAACAAAGGGGATGTCTTTCACAGGGCCTGGGTTGTGGAATTTTACAGCCACAGTCAAATTTTCAAACTTCTTAAGATATTGCTCAAAGTCAAAACATGTGTTTTAAACAGTAGGGGGAAGTTGGAAGCCCTTATAGTTCTCTCAGGCTAACAATATTTACACTGTCTGTACATTGTTGTCCCTTGCAAAATAATATAATTTTTTACCCGTGGCCCCAATGACAAATTTGTGTTAATACACAGCATAGAATGCTGCCACAAATGAAGTCCTTTTGAAGTGAGGGTAACATTTAATTGGAATCATGTATGTTTACACATCCTGTGAAAAATTCCAATTCAACTATTAATTTGTTAAACAAAGGTACCAGCACAGCCCCGTACTACTTCTTTTTTTCTCATTTCGCATTTCATTCATACTTCAAAAAAGAGCATGTTGATGTAATAAAATGTGTATGGCAAGGATATGGCACACACAACACTGTGACATTTTCATACTATTCAGTCAACTTAATACTTTTCAAGAACTCATGTCCAAGCTGCTGTCTGGGTTGCTAAAACACAATTAACATACCCTTTCCCCCCGGACTTAAGACTCAGTCAACATCTTTCCTTGGCAAACGGGGTTGGATGCAAAGCACCAAACCCATGCTCAGGAAAGCTGTTGACCTTGGACATGTATCTTGATAGGTCTAATCTATAATTCTCATTCAAACTGTTACTCATTACAGTTGAAATTAGTTAACATTTAACATGTTTAAGGGGGAAAGGGTTAGGACTTAGTAAAAAACTGACGTGTATGAACAAACTGAAAAGTAGCATTGTCAATCACAGCTAATCATCATAGCTCAACAAATATAGCACAATTATTAGTATATGCAAGATCTGCTTTGCAGTATTATCTGCAAACTTGACCACAGGAAAGCTGAACATATTGTTATCCCACCATACAACCAGGCAAATGATTAGTTTGGTAATCAGCCACTAGATGGCAGCAGCAAAGGGTCAATGGTTTGCAAGCATGTTGTCAAAAATGGTTTCACGATGGAATAAAAATTAAATCCTTTATAACAATTTCACTGAGATGCAGACTCAGGTCTACATTTTTATACACCAAATGTGCTAATAGTTACAGATATACTTGACATCTAAAATTTGATAATGTAACCAACCTAAATTGAATTTTATTACCACAAGTCCAAATCATACACTTTGCATATACCACCAAACTGCTAAGATATACAAATCTGAGAACTTCCATAAACAGAGCACATCTTCTACAATTTAACCGTTTTGAATTGCCCTATAAATTTAGACCCAATAATTATTCCATGGAGAACACGCTGCACTTTGCCCATCTCAAAAAATGGTCCAACTTCAGCGCCTACAATTATAACAAAATTGCCCTTTCTAATTGAATGAAAATTATTTGTTTCACAGGTCATCATATCACATTATCCATTTTGTGGAGACAAAACTATGGCTGTATATACAAACCTGCATAGAGTTGCTAATGGCCTCTCGCTCAGATAAAATGTCTGAGAGATTTTTGGTGCCTAGGACGTTCCTCAGGGTGGTCTGTGCCAGGAGTCTAGTGGAGTGGTGGGCATTCTCCACATTGGCCACGGACACTGTGGCATTGCTAACCCTGTAGTACACCACTGCGTCCACCGACACTGTCACGCTGTCTTTTGTCAACACCTACAACACACACAATAATACTTTTGTATATCTAGGTTTCATTTCTTTTCCTTTATTGTTCTCCACTTGTAAGTCCATCTGTGTGCCAACACAGACTTTCTGTTTACCTACAAATACTTTATTCTCTCTCTCTCTCTCTCTCTCTCTCTCTCTCTCTCTCTCTCTCTCTCTCTCTCTCTCTCTCTCTCTCTCTCTCTCTCTCTCTCTCTCTCTCTCTCTCTCTCTCTCTCTCATCTAAAAATTTAGATGCTTAATATATTTGAAACTATTAAAGGTAGAGCTACCAATTTTTTATACCTCGGTTTGTGTTGTAAGCACATCCAATTGACTACAAAAGCTGTAGAATTTTAATTTATGCAAATTAGGGGCATTTGAAAAGTTTAGATGTTTAATATCTTCAAAGTTATTAAATATAGACGTGCAATTCAAATTTAGATTCGTAGGTTAGTGCTAAATTTTATTTCTGGTCCATTGGATGCACCATCAAATGGACCAGAAATAAAATTTGTAGAATTTTAATTTATGCAACTTCTGAGAATACATGAAATTGATATCTCAAATAACTTCAAAACTATTACAGACAGATGTGCCATTCCAACTATAATTGATAGGTTGGTGATATAACTGCACCCAAAACCAAAGTTGTTGTATTGAAATTTGTGCAAATTAGGCTAATTCCCAAAATTTAAATATTGAATAACTTCAAAACTATTATAGATAGAAGTGTCACTAACTTCCATTGAGAGGCTTGTGAGATACATGTAGCTACATCCAATGAACCATAAACCAAAGTTATAGCAATTTGATTTGTGCAAATTAGGCAAATACACAAAATCTGCAGCTCGAATCACTTTGAATAACTTCAAAACTAGTATAGATAGAGGAGCTATTCCAACTCCAATTTATATGTTTGTGACAGAGCCTAGTTGTATATGTCTCTTTTGAACAGTTCAGTAAAAACTATTGTGGCAGGAGTTAAATAAATACTAAATAAGTAATCTTTAAATGTTTTCTGCACTGGTTTGCTGATAAGCAAATATTTTTTTTTTTAGTTTTTGTGGTGCACTTGTACACATCAAACTTAACTGTCATTATGTTATTTGCAGTCACGCATTTACACTGCATTTTTTTTTTTTTTTTTTTTTTTGAAAATTACTTATCATCCCAAAAAGATAACTTAGAACTTTTGAAAGTATGGAAAAATAGAATATCCATGCATCGAAAACTTTTGATCACATAAAACTGCCAACGGATGTCACAAGTACGTTTTCTCGTGCACACCAAAGCAGAACCTCTTAATATAAATAAAAATGCTCAAAATTTGTAACAAAGAGTCGAGGGAAAAGATGCCTGAGCAGCCTTTACATACATGTACCTGTCAACATCCTATGGCAGGAACCAGGGAGATTTTTTTCCCTCCCATGGGGGAGATTTTATTTTTGACAAAGAAAAAAGAGGTAATAAAAGGATCTTTATAGGGAAGATTGTCTAAAATTGCCCAAAATTACACTGAAAGGTCTGAAAATGGGGAACAAAAAGTGAGAGAATCCCACCAAATGGTGGGGGGGGGGGGAGTTGACAGGTATGCCTTTGAATGTTACCTGCCCAAAATATGTAGATAAAAGCTGTACATGCAAAGAAACACCATCTGACTGAAAATTCACACATGATAGCTAGTTTCAGCATACTAACAGATTGTACAAGTCCCACCCTCAAAGGCCAATTGAGGTGTAGACAATATCTTTGTTCTATTTCCCTGTGTTCTCTCATGGATGCTAATTAAACGAATGACTACACATTTTCCCACCAGGGGGCTCATGGTTGCTGTGACACATCTGCTTCACAATCAAAGTGTATTGTTCTGTCAGTAAAACTGTTTGTCAGTAAAAGAAAGGTCCCACAGGGAATTAAATGTTGTATATGAAGTACAAAGTTCCATGCCTGAATTTGAGGGACTTCACCAGCATGAGCTAGAAGTAGTTGACTTTAACCCATTCCATACCAAGACCTGATTTTCCACTATACTTTCACTGATTTATTATGAAGACAACACATAAGTTTTTCCCTTGCATACAAAGAGCTTATACACTCAAGTAGCCATGTATCTAGTATTCGGGTCTTGGACCAGTAACCTCTTAAAGTCGGGTCAACTGATCCACAACTTTTGATGGAGTACTGGACAGTCTGTTGCTGTGTCTACTAGATGTTAATATCACAGGAGCAGAGCATCCTAAATTAAGTCCCATCATCATTTTGGATAGAAAAATACTTATCAACTGCGAGTTTTAGAAAGGCACTGCTACTCTAGAAATATTTTAAATCATTTGACAGCTTTTTGTATTTTTGGAGACATGTTTGGAGCGGAGCAGTCAGTCATGGAGGTAAGGTACACAAATGCACCTGTAAACAAAAAATTTTATCACATGACCCCCCATTTTCTTGGTTTTACCTTGTTGCAATTGGTACAAACTTCAAGTAGAATGCAAAGGAAGTTGTGATTTTACGTTTCAAATAGGAAAAATAAGCCAGCGAATGTCGCTATTTTAACATGTAAATGCATTATAGGCCTGGGTTACTGGTCCAAGACCTTCAGTGGTTTTTGCATTGCCTGCCAAGTCATGCTGCTGCTGTTGCAAGGCCAGCTACAGCATGACTCTAGCCAGGCAATGCAAGAACCACTGACCACATAACAGTAAAATAACTTTTGCAAAAACCTGGTAAGTCCCCCCACCCCCCACCCTCACCCTCAAACAACTGCGTAATGCTATCAGTGTGAACAATGTCCAGAGCTGAGAACATGAGAGATGTCTAGCTACTACTAGATGGGATCAATGTGAGCAAACAGTGGCAAGAGAAGACGAGTCCATCACTTGCAAAAGTAATTGCTCAATTGCGTTGAGTCAATTCAAGTCATCAATACTGTCCCGCTGAGGCAAAGTTTCTTTGCAAAACTGGTTTATATGTACACTCTTTGCAAACATCGGAGCATGTCACCATTTTCAGCTCTCGAGTCTTTGCACAAAACTTCATTATCCCAGATTGCAGGGAGTTGTAAACCTACATTGTATCTTGAGCATGAGAAAGTAACATGTGATGCTTACAGTTTCAAGACACTTCACTGTGGACTACACCAAACAGCTAACGACTGCACTTGAGTACACATAGAAATGACAAATCATGCTGTACCAGCCGGCTGTGGTCCAAGGTTGTTTTACCTACAATCGATGATAGCTTTCCTGTGGTGCCACCTGTGGTTGAACTTCTAAGGTTGCATAACTTATAATTTAGTGAGAACAGCATTTCAAAATGCCTCATAAACAGAGTTTCCCCAATGCCTATTCTTAACTCATTCAGTGCCAATCACGTCTAAAGTCAATCTACTAAAGTTCAGCTAGTAAGGATGTCAGATTGTATTCCTCATAAAAAGGCCTTTCATTCAAGTACCAGTATGTCTATAGTTCCAGAGAAAATATCTCAGGTCAACAGCTTTTCTCGGTGCACACTGCACCCAATGTGCGCCAAGAAAAGCTGTTGACTCAGTGCAATATTTAGCACTTACAGAGTTAATTGTGGTGTTTGTTGCATTATATTCCAGCTGACTGGGCAGATGGAGGAGGATCTGCCAGGGAAATGAAACCAGAGGCCCACGGGCCTAACGTTCTGTTGACATACAATCAGTTGGCCATTCATTTCCTGAAATGCATTCCCTCCATGACCCTGAGAAATTAGTCAAGGTCATTCACATGATGTAACACCACTCATACATGTACTTCCACATGAAGACACATTTGTGGTACATTTGGTGACATTCTCCATATTCTTGATCAACATACATGTACTGCACTTAGTGTCCTTTTCTTAAGTACTTAATGACCGTGAAACAATTTAAGGGCACACAGCACATTACAAAATTTGACCATTGGGCTAATGCATATATGGTGTAAGCTTTGCAGCTTCATCTAAATTTGCATGTATTATGTCATGGGCATCACAATAAAATCATCTCCTTCCCTGACCTTGAGAAAGCAGATCAAGACCCATATTATATAATATCAAATTTCTATACATAAAGCACATTTGAGGTAGATTTGGTATTGTCTGCCTTCTTATTTCTTAACACACTAAATTTAGTGTCCATCACTACATCCATCCTAATGACCTTGAAAAATAGGTCAAGGTCACCTAATTTTCCCCTTTTTTTTCAAATTTGGTTATTCGCCTGACATGCATTTGGTGTCAACTTACAAATTCCATCTCAATCTATAAGAAAAATAATGAATTTAATATACTTTTAATACTAGTTATGCTAGTTCCAATTAATACCACCTGTGGTGCTACCACGACTCCACATCACCTGTCTGTATAACAGTCCTGCGAAGGTTTATTGATGCATGTGTGCAAGTCCAGACGTAATGACCATAAGGCATCACAAAAACATCCTTTCCTGACATGTATTCCCTCCGTGACCTTGAGAATATAGGTCAAGGTCACACATATTATGTAATATGGAACTTCTACATATGATACAAATTTGTGGTACATTTGGTCATACTGTTTGCTTCCTTCTTTCTCAACATGACATATTTATTGTCCTTTATGACATCCTTAATGACCTTGAAAAAACAGCTGAAGATAACCCAAAATTTTATAAAAATTGATCATTGGCCTTGTAATTATGCCAGTTTGGTGTAAATTTAGAAGTTCCGTCTTGTATTTAAAATAAAAAATTTATTATCAAAATAGTGGATTTGATGTACATTTAATACCCATGATGCTAGCTCCACTTAATATGACAAGTGGCACTGCAATGACTCCACATCATAGACCTTTGTCTGTATAATGTTCCTGTACTGGTATATAATACATGTGCACAAGTTCAGATATAATTAGGATAACAGAAAAATAATTTCCTGTAATGAGCTATAAGACGGGGCAAGTGGCCTCGATGGAAGAAGTCAAAGTTCGACCAGTTTCGTTCGAACGAACTTGCCAGGAACTATCGGAAAACCTCTGAGGGCCCATATATATATATATATATATATATATATATATATATATGCACAGGAAACTTTCCGTCGTCACACAATACACGTGCATTGTGATGACGTGAGGACAGGGTGTGCATTGGCTGTGCATGGTTATCACGGTCAGTCCATTTCAAATTGCCTGCTTGAAATGGAAGTTCCTTTCGAATAAGGAAAGGTAAACAAGTGGACCCACCCAGTCACTTGGTACACATGTGTATTGGGCTTTATGATCCAGTAGAATTTCTCTTCTATGGATGCCCTGAATAGGGACAATCAGAAAAGAGCTGATGCCTTTCCTTTAATGTATTTCCTCTGTGACCTTGAGAAAGTATAGATTAAGGTTATATTATGCATATTTCCACATATGATACACATTTATGGCACATTCGGTGTTGCCACTCTTCTTTTTTTTTCACAAAATGAAGAACTTAGCCTCCTTTACTATGTCCTTACTAACCTTGAAAATTAGGTCAAGTTCATTCAAAATTTGACAAAATTTGACCCAGTGCATATTTAGTGTAATTTCAGAAGTTGCATCTCAGTTCATAATCATAATAATGAATTTAATGTAGCCTTTCCACCAGTATTGCTAGTTCCACTTCATACCACTAGTGGCACAATCATTACCTTGAGAAAGTAGGTCAAGGTCATCCATATTATGCAACACAAAACTCTTCATATGATACACCTCTGTGGTAGATTTGATATCGCTAGCTTAATTATTTCTTAATATATTGAATTTAACATGTTTTTAACATATTTGGTCCATATCTTTTGTGATACTGCAGGTGGTGCCATCAAAGCTAAACACATTTTTGTGTTTAAGCCTGAATGATATTCCTGCCAAGTTTCATGACAATTCACGAAAAGCTTCAAATTTCCAAATCTTGGCCCATTTATTATGTAATACTACAGGTGGCATCACCAATATCAAACTTGACCTAGATTTCCGTACATGTACACTTGGTATGTAAGTCCTGAAAGTTACATGGGGGCTAACTTAAACAAGAGGGCTGTGTGAACAGCCCATGCTCAGCTGACCTAGACATTCATCACACTTGCAGCTCTGTGAACTAGGGATAGGATCAAGGTCACCCATGTACTGAGTAGTCTGATCTTTATAGAATAACACTACCTCGTGCAACATCAAAGTCCCAGTTCAAGCAGCTCTCAAGGAATAGTGAAGAGTAAAATTCATGTATGTTGCACTGTGACCCCAGAAACAAGGTCAAGGTCACTCATGTACTGTCTAAGCATAACCTTCATAGAGAAACATTAACACGTGCAATATCATGGTCCTAACTCAAAACAGATCTCAAGTTATCAAGTGAACAGTAAATTTTGTGTCAGCTATTCTGTGATCTTGGGAATGAGGCCAAGGTCCAAACATCACTGGAGCATGACCATTTGCACAAAATAGGTAGCCACATTCCTACCAAGTTTGACACAAATCTGGCCAAAATTATTTAAGTTATAACCATTACAAGAAATTCCCATTTTTAACTTTCCTATTAAAACTTTTTAACAAATTTTATGAAAAAAAAAATCATAAAAAATCAAAATATCCCTGGAGCTTGACCATTTGTACAAGCCTGGTAGAAACCTACCCAAGGTACATCACCACAGAGTTTGAAGTAAATCTGATCAGCAGTTTCTTCAGAGAAGTCCAAAATGTAAATTACCATTAAAATGCATTAAAATGCCCATTGACTTAAATAGTAAGCAATAGAAAAGGTGCATTTACCACTAAGTACCCGAATTGAAAAAAATTATTAAAAATCAGGAATCCACAGCAGTGCTACCTAGTGAACATCTTTGCTTGATCCTTTCACAAGGTACATATCCACAAAGTTTCAACTTAATCTGACCGACGGCTCTGGACAAGAAGTGAGAAGTAACGAAAAAAACACACAAAAATTCATTAAAAAAAATGATAAAAAATTGCAGCACCACCTGGTGAACAAATTAAGAACTAAAGAGTCCCTAGAAGCGTTCTTCTGTAATATCAAAGCAATTGGGTGAGCGGTTGTGCAGAAGAAGAATTTGTAAGATTTGTCAAAAAAAATAGCAAAAAAAAAAAATCATTGAATATCCAAATATCACTGGAGCATGACCATTTGAACAAAGTTGGTAGATACCCTCCCAAGGTATATTCCCACCAGGTTTAAAGTCAATCTGGAAGACGGCTTAGGAGACAAAGTCGAAAATGTGAATTAGCATTAGAAATCCCATTGATTTGCACAGTAATCAATAGAAAAGCTGCCTTGACTGATAAGTACCCAAATTGAAAAATCGTTAAAAATCAGGAATCCACAATAGTGCCACGTGGTGAATAGCTTTGTTGGACCCTTCCGCAAAAAAACATTTCCACCAAGTTTCAGCTTAATCTCAGTGACGGTTCTGGAGAAGGAGTCAGAAGTAGCAAAAACACAAAAAAATCATAAAAAAAATAGAAAAGAATCGCAGCACCACCTGGTGAACAAATTTAGAACTAGGAGTCCCCGGGAGAGTCCCTGTGCCATATCATGGTGGTTTTGGAGAAGAAGTCAAAAATGTGAATTGTGGATGACAGATGGCTTTTCAAAACAAAAGCTCAGCTGACTGACAAGTCCGCTGAGCTAAAAATGAGGGCTGTATTGCATCCACAAGCAAAGCTTTATGGATGGACAGACAGACATGATTGAGTGATTGCATAACTGCTGCCACCGTTGGTCTGCAGAGCTAACAAAATTGTCAGAGGGTAGCACCTAAATTCAATTGATGTCTGTCTGTTACAAAAATTTTGGGTGACAAGGTATTACAGTTTCAGAGAAATGACCCGACAGTAAAGGCAGATGAAAAAAGGGATCTCATATTATATATTCCCCCTCCCACTCTTTGGGCATGAGATAAAAATATCACAGTTCAAATGAGTGAAATAACATTTACTTAGGCAGAAAACATGTATATATGATGGACGACCACCAAAGACATCATTACTCCAAATGAAGTACCATTGCCCAAGAGTTACGCACTACCCTCAGTCTGGTTTAATGGACTTACTTTGTCTGACTCCATGGTTATAGAGTGACAACACCTACTTTTGACTTTTGCATACTAGTTCCATGAATTGTTAAATAGGCCAGCCATTGCATTAAGCTACAACTGAAGTATTATGTCAACTCACTAATATACAGCATTACTTTCGCTCTGCCTACTTGTGGAGCATCAAAGTCATAGCTCTCTGTCTCTGGGTTCCCTATGGCAAGAAGTTCCAGAGGTGGCCTTAACTCTTTCAGTGGCCATTATGACTAAATTTGATCTACTTACATCAAACTAGTCCGAATTATCATTGGAATCCTAGATTCGTATTCCTCACAAAAAGACCTTTCATTCAAGTACCAGTATGCCTATAGTTCTATGGAGAATATCCCAGGTCAACAGCTTTCCCTCAATGCATGCCAAGAAAAGCTGTTGACTCAATCCAAAGTTTGGCACTGAAAGAGTTAATCTCTTTTCCTGCTCACATACAACCTATTTGGCTGTGGGGCTGTTGTACTCCACACATCCCTCAGATACTTCCTGTATCATACAGGATGAAATCTGTTGCAATATTTGCAAACAGAACAAGGCAGCCTTTTTTTTTTTTCTTTTTTTACTGTAATGTACTTGTTTTCACATGTATAGATTTTCATGGTGTTGGCATGTTTGGTCTGACAATCCATGCATGCTGTTGGTGTCTCAGGGGCTCACTGGGGCATGATTTGCCAGGACATTAACAAAATTAATGACTTAACTGTCACCAGCACAGTTTGGAAAAACTTAAACAAAAGGAATAGAGATGCTTACAAACTGTTTAACTGGTACAGACATGGATAACGTTTACACTTCCTGTTTTATGTACCGGTATATTAATTTTCAGCCCAAAGCAACACAAACTGTAGATGTATATATAAGCTATATCAATGTCAATGCATCTTTTTTCAACTTAATTGCAAAAAAAAGGGAAAAAAAGTCCTAATCTTCCGCAAGGTACAATATAAGCACATTATACATGCTTTTAGCAGACAATATTTACTAAAAAGCTTATATCCTATTTGTGGATAGTCTCTGTGCCAATGGTGGTTTTACTGAATGGGTCCATTACCTGGTTAGACAAAGGCTGAGTTTAACTCTTTCATTGCCACATTTTGGACTGAGTCACCAGCTTTTCTCAGCACACATTGCACCCAATACACGCCGGGAAAAGCTGTTGACCCGGGATATTCTCTATGGGACTTATAGGCATACTGGTACTATAGGCATACTGGTACTATAGGCATACTGGTACTTGAATGAAAGGTCTTTTTACGATAAATACGAATCTGGGACCCTAATGATGATTCAGACTAGTTTGACTTAAGTAGATCGACTTGAGTTGTGAGTGGCTCTGAAAGAGTTAATAGGAACTTTACTTGGTGTGGATGGGGTGTAGCTGCCCACCTGCAGAAAGCCACTGACATATGGGACATGTTAATTCTGATTGGCCTCGGTTACAACTCTCCTTCACAGTGTTTTGTATCAACCAGAGATTCAATAGACCTTTCCAGTACGATAGATGGCGCTGGCGTTGTTTTCAACAGTGCTTTGCGGATTAGGAAAATTGGGGTGTAACACCTCTGCATCATACGGCCAGTGCCATATGCCAACATGGGGAAGCGAGACCACTGCTGTGTACCAAATTGCCAGAATAATCATACTAAAATACCAGATCTAAGATTTTTTGCTCCACTTTTACTATCCTAAGCATGGATCAGTTTAATTTGTGTTTTTATCGGTGTTTCTCAGTGGTATTTGGCCAGGCTTGTGGCTTTGCTGTACCCTGAATCAGCTTTGCTAGCTGTGCATGTTGATGCCGATTAATGTTGCATTTAAAAGGTTGATAGATATATTTCTCCCATATTCAGTCGAACGACGTCTCAAATATGTATTGCCGCACTAATAACGTAAAGCCACATGTGTAATTGAGAGCAATTTTGTGGGGTTCTTGGTGGGATGTTCAATCGCGTGGCTTCGGCCGCCATTTTGAAAAACTTGAACGGCTTTCTCATCGAAGATTGTGTCCTGTGTATTTTCGGGACAAAACCCTTTGTATACTCATTTTATCAAAAGTATTCACAAGCAGAGTTATGTGATAAGATGTGACCTCCTGTTTAGTTTATCATCAATGCAACAGTGGCCTCAATCGGCACAGTTCTGTGCTCTATAAGTACTTGCTGAAGAAACCATGTTTGTGTGTGGCTGCTTCTTGCCAGCTAGGCTGGCGTGATATTTGAATATAGCACTAACCACATTGTAGTCGACCCAAAAATGTTTCTTATGCTAGAGTTCAACAGTAATTATGCATGTATGATGCAGACACATATAATCTAAATTCTCCCTTTCAACTGCTCCGCTTTCTGTTGCAATCGCCTCCATTTCTAAACCAGTGCTCAATGGTGACCGGAATACCCCGATTACAGGCAGAGCCACCACCGCTGACAAAATGTACTAAACGTTCTCGATGCCCTCTAACGTATTGAAAAGGTCTATTAAGATGTTAATGTAAACGTCACTTTAACATTGGGCTACTGTTGGGTGGTATGACTGCAAAGGCACCATATTGTGTCGCAAAGTATTAGATGTGTCCTGTCATATATCCCAAGAGACTACAGTACAATGGCATACATACATACATACATACATACATACATACATACATACTGTACATACATACATACATACATACTATACATACATACATACATACATACATACATTTATACATACTGTACATACATACATACATACATTTATACATACTGTACATACATACATACATACATTTATACATACTGTACATACATACATACATACATACATACATACATACATACATACATGAATGTAAATTGCATATTGTTTACTCACACAGGGTATGGTCAAAGTAATCATAATTACCCCTTTTGAAATGACTGGCAGGATATACCAATGGTTATATGGAAGCAGAGACCCATATATATAACTTATTCATGAATTGATTCATAATCTATCTGCATTAAGCTTTACCAGTTTGTGCCAAAGAATGGAGACAACAGTTTCACTCTACAGACTCTGGGCTGGCACTTGCTCCCCTGAATGTGCATGCTTAAGGCAGAACTGTTGACAAGAAGCGAATCAACATGATGGCTTCCTCTGGCGCCTTCATTCGATCAGAGCATTTGAGCAAGCACATTAACATTAGCATGACAAAAGCAAATGCAGACAATATCTGAAATAACCAATGAGTGATGGCTGGTTTAAGTGTGAAAGGGCCGGCGGGTCATGGATGTTATCTGGTGTCTTATATAATACAGCAAGCAGTGTTGCAAATTGTCCTCATATTGGTGCATCACCTTAGTAAACTTTCATTTCCCTATTTACCAAGCTATTTGCAGTAATGGGATTGCTGGTGATGGTACCAGACAAGTCGCCTAAAATGTCTCCGAGCAGCAGCCAGTCAAGCAGGCAAGAATACCCGTATGAATTGCCTGCATTGCCTTACCTCCTGTGGTGGGACATCAAATGATACCGTCCTCAGATCCACTTTGGTGTAGCTCTCAATACAAGGCAGAACAAAGAAGATACCTACAACATAGGAATGTTCATTCAATGTAACCTGCAACATAGAATGTTCATTCAATGTAACCTAGGCTACAATAAAGGAACATTCATTTAATGTGACCTACAACACAGGAATGTTCATTCAATGTAACCTACAACATAGATACATTCATTCAATGTACCCTACAACATAGGAACATTCATTCAATGTAACCTGCTAGATAGGAATGTTCATTCAATCTAACCTGCAACATAGGAACGTTCATGTAACCTGCAAGATAGGAACGTTCATTCAATGTAACCTGCAACATAGGAACATTCATTCAATGTAACTTGTGCTGATCTTGTTTTGCCACATGAATCAACCACATACCTGCTCTTGCCTGACTCTACATACAGAATTCCTAAGCTCACTGCAACATTATTCAATGAGGAAAATTTTAGCAGGGACGTGTTATAGATGGACTGCCAACGGGAGCGCTAATCCCTTTAGAGGTCAACTGGGCGCGACGACTACAAAGCCTGTTCAGTAGCGCTGCTCAAGTTAATCCCCCTGCTCAGTCCGATTGTTGTTCCATCTATGTTTCCGCGTTCGGTTGCATCGGGTTACTTACATCGGGTGTACTATTGTACCAAGTTCAAAAACGGAGAGTTTTATGCGTGCGCAACCAGTCTCATCGTTTGAATCAGAACCGTGCGAGTCCATCAATGTGTTTTTCATTGAAATCGGCCGATAAAAGGGCTAGTTTTTGCATTTTTTCTGTCCAAAATGATGCAAATTTAGACAACTTGCTTGCGTAATAACTCCTTACACTGTAATCAGCAATAAAAAATGTAGTTTTAGATGCATATGGATAGTGTATGCCGGTAGGATCATGATGATGGTTTCATTTCTTGTAGCTGAGTCCGGCGTAACACTAAATTTTGACTTTAAAATGTGGAACACGGTGAAAAATTGTGCACATTTCAGTCGGTGACACGATTATTCTCGCCTTTCATCGTGTGACCTGGCCCACGAGACTGCCAGCGGCCAGCGCGGACCGTGGAGTTGTGTTTGTTCAGCACTGAAGGTGCTCGCTCAAGCACCCGATCACTTGAGCAGCAAAAACATAGATGGTACAAAGGGGGACACGCCGTTGGTAGTCCATCTATAGTACGTCCCTGATTTTAGTAACAACCCATACTTCATAGAACACAATCATGCTTGACAACCACAAACACATTCTAACACATTTATGTCCCTTGTACAGTGAAAACTCATTATAATGACACGATCTGTTCCCTCAAAAATGTGTCTGATAACCGAACATGTCCGATGAATGAATCAGACAACAAAGAAAATGAACTTTTCCAATTCAAAACTTGTGTCATTATAATGAATATGTCAAATATCTCAGTGTCCTTATAATGAGGTTTCATTGTACATGAACATCACAAAAATAACGTAATCTCAGCCAAAGGACCAGTTGACCAAACAATATTGACCAAACAATCCATCTGTATTGCATTGACAATTTTGTAATGGTATCAATGTCAGTGCCATGCTGGCAGTTAATCATGTAGACTACAACTTGGGCACAGAGGTGCCACCTATGAGAGTACATTTCATTTAGTTTATATAAAGACAAGTGTATGGTTCAGTATCAAATTAAATAATCTCTCTGTCCCCTGTGACCCTTTGGAGTCTAGATTGTTTAGTTTGCTTGCAAAATCAGCAGTCCACATGATTTTGTTTGATCTGTGTTACTGCAAATCTTTCATGTAGAATAATTGTACGTGCTGGACAGCGACCGACGAGATGAATGAAGCAAACTATGTTGTGGTGTACTGTGTACAGAGGAAGGAATTTATCGAATCCAACACTTGAACTGTGCCCTTGTGTTGAAAAGTCTGGTGGATCAATGTTTCGAAAGTGTCTCCTTTGCCCAGCAGCTGCTTTCATGAGCTTCCATTCTGGCCTGTTACTCACCTGGACCTTTGGCACCTCCTGATAAGAGACGGCCAAGTCTGAAGATGACGGCTCTTTCATATTCTTGTACAACCTGAAGTGATACAAATTGTTACAATTTTATTTGACGCTATCAAATTAAAGCAACTTTTCAAACCAATCACTAAAGAACAGGCTTGAAGGTCAAATACATGTATACACCAAAAGCATTCTGTCACACCCAGTACATCACAATTAAGGCTCATAGATTGATGTATGAATGCAAATATCTAAAGAGAGTATAGTCAGAATGACCTTAAACGCCCCTTGGCCAGCTTTACATCTGCGAGGGTAAATAAAAGGCGACCAGAGATTGATGGATCCAATTGCCACTCCCACCTCATTGACAACCTTGGTAATCACAGGTCTCACTTTGGAATAACTGTTGTCATGAACAGTAAAAAAAAAGGGCCCTTTTGGCCTAATGCTGTGGCCGACCATCATCACCAAAATTATTTATTTAAATGTATTCCCTTCATGACCTTAATCAAAGTCATGATCCATATCATGCAATATCATATCCACAATACACATCTGTGGTACATTTCATATCATTCACCTTATTGTTTTTATGAAGATATTGAATTAAGTGTCCCTTTCTTAAGTGCTTAATGACCTTGAAAATAGGCCAAGGTCACATAATCATTGGGTCATGGTGACCCAAAAATAGGTCATCAAGTACAGTTTTATAGAGAGTCATTGTGTCCCCACAGGTAAAAATATGATGACACCTGATGACCTTGAAAAAAGTTAAAGGTCACTTAGTGTTACAGTCAGCCAAGTTTCTAATGAGAGGTTTCCAGAGTACAAGTTTCATGAGAGTAGGTCAATTTGTTCCAAAGTTATTGCATCCACAAGGGTAACTGATGGATGCATGCTCACTCTCACACACAGAAATGCTGAAGACATTACCTTGTCAGCCAATTTCAGGCTGAAGGGGTAAAAAGTAGAGCTTTTTTTAAAAAATGCATGATCCAAAGTTCAAATTTGATTAAAATTTTAACCTTTTTGGCTGATGCTTAAAAACATTCAGATATGTGACATGCATCTGAAATATCAAGCTCACACAAATTGAACTTGTGTCTTTTTACAGAGTTTAAATAACATTCTGAAGTTGTTCTTCAGAATTTGTGTGTACCAACCTGGCTAAAACAAGTGTTAGGGATTCAATCTCTTTATGTGTATTTATTTAGCGACAATGAAAAGCTGCAATTAATGTTTATATATTTTGGGATCCCTTCAAGTCTGAAAAACCCTGTTAGAGAAGTGAATCAAATAGAAAAACTAGGAAAGATGATTTTCTGCATAGCAAATCAGTGTGTGTGTCTTCAAAACATATTGGTATAGCAAGGTACAACTATTCCATAACACAGGAGTAGAATTCAAGTTGAAATGGCATCTCTATCTATTATAGCTTTGAAGTTATTCAAAATTTAAAATTTATAATGGTGCTATTTAGCATAATTTAAATTGCTACAACTTCTATTTTTAATTATTAGGCGTGCAGTGGTCAACAATCCAATAGTAGAAGTTGGAATGACATCTCTATCTATTATAGTGTTGAAGATATTCAAGATTGAAAATTTTGAATACTGCTAATTAGCATATTTAAATGGCTACAACTTTTGCTTTAGATTCATTACATGCGCAATGGTCAATAACCCCCTATTATAAGTTAAAAGTACATTTCTATCTATAATAGTTTTGAAGATATTCAAGTTTTAAAATTTCCAATGCTGCTAATTAGCATAATTCAAATTGCTACAACTTTTGTTTTAAATTCATTAGATGCACACTGGTCAATGACCCCCTAGTAGAAGTTGGAATGACATCTCTATCTATTATACTTTTGAAGATATTCAAGATTTAAAATTTCAAAGGCCCCTAATTTGCATAATTTTAAACATCTTAATTCCTCTGTATAAAACGGTCAAACTCCTTGTATGGAGGTACAATCATGCCAAGTTTGGAGTTTCTATGTATGATAGTGTCCGAGAAAAGTGTCGGACAAATTTGCTGGTAAAGAAAGAAAGGAAGAAAGAAAGAAAGAAAGAAAGAAAGAAAGAAAGAAAGAAAGAAAGAAAGAAAGAAAGAAAGAAAGAAAGAAAGAAAGAAAGAAAGAAAGAAAGAAAGAAAGAAAGAAAGAAAGAAAGAAATAAAGAAAGAAAGAAAAGTGTGTGTTGACACACACACTTTAAAAATCACTGGGACCTTTCTTGGCAACAATATAGGTACATCAAGTCCGTGCACTTATTTTAGGACACGATTTATTCTATGATGAATAAAGATTAAATAGCACCATCTGGACCTCCACAATATAATGACACCCTCCGTGCACCTATACACCACACTACACAAACACAGAAACAGAGTACCCAGGAGCCAATGCACCATAAAAAGTAGTAATGCATACATAGCCTGAGGTAATATGCAGAAAATCCCTACATTTCCACTGCTGATTTTGCAGCCTTGACGTACTGCCGTTTTATAACATGTACTTCAAACCTGGAATGCTTTTTGAGTTTTATATATTTGTTGCCTGGTGGTAAAACTTAAGTTGCTGGAACACTTTGATTTTTGCCAGACTGTACGCAGTCTGGCATTGTTTCAGTTTGAGCGATTATGATCTCCGCACTAAATGATACTAGTTACAGTTTCATCTTACTTTGTCAAAGATACAGTGCTAAAAATTCCACTTCAGCCCATGTACAAATTTTGGTACTCCATCGCATATATTTTCCACATATTCTCAATAAAAGTACATCATCTTTCACACATCTTTCTTAGATTTATGGTAATTTGAGCCAATCACCACACGAAAAGCTACGTACAGCATCCTTGTTTGTTTGACCATGCACAGAACATAAACATGCAATCCCGCGCGCAAAAGGTATAATCTCAAAATGTCCCTGATGTCCGCGATATATCGATCTACAACACGAACATCGCGGACATTTTCTGGCTTTGTTTTGAGATTAAAGCGGGTGAAGCCACCTGTGCATAGTGCATCATTATTATTTATCATTTATTGTTTATCAACTTAACCCTGTGACAAATTTCACTGACAACTCAAAATTGTACCACACGGATGTCATGAACATTGTCAGACTGTACCTCGCGGACATCGCAGACTTTTTGAGATTGCACCTGTCTATGTCCGATTACTTTATAATCATCACAAAGATTTCAGGCATTTGTATGGTACCGATTGTATACGAACTTGTCCCAACCAATTTCTACACTTTCATACCAGTCCAGTCTGGTTACTTTTTAAAAGGAAACATGTTTTTAATAGTGTGTAGACAAAAATGATAATATACAGTCAGTGCCCGCATTATTCCAGATCTGGAATATGGGTCCTGAAATGTGCACAATTCCTGCCACCATACATGTGATGTTCCTTTGTTTACTGGGTCTAAAATGACACATAAAGTTTTATTACATGCATCCAACTTGCTTGGACCTGGCACAAACCATGTTTTGACTGTCTGAAGCATAAGGCTACTTTGCAAGTGCAACAAACTTGGGTACAGGTACACGAAAAATATAATACCCTAACAGACAACATATTGATTTTAAAGTTTTCGTTTCAGTCCATATGCCCATTCCACCAAACAAAAAAGACAAACAAAAAACAATAGGCCCATGGGCCTAATGCTCTGATGGCCACCATCACAAAACACTCTTTTTTTTTTTAAATGTATACTAATCAGTCCATGACCTTGAAAAATTAATCAAGGTTAGCCATGTTATTCCATATCAAACTTCCACATGATACACATTTGTGGCACATTTGGCATCATTCACCTTATTCTTGATCAAAATATTGAACGAAATGTTCTTTTCTTAAGTGCTTAATGACCTTAAAAATAGGTCAAGGTCACACAATCATTGGGTCATGGTGATCAATGGCATAGGCCATCAAGTAGAGTTTTATATACAATGTACTCAAGTGCACTTTGGACCTACAGGCTCCATTCTCTTTGCCACCAATGTCCAAATACACCCTACGTTGACAAATTCACCTCTCTCAATTTAACAGGTCTGGTGACCTTACAAAAATAGGCCAAAGTCACTGATTTTATACAATATATGAATAATTAGCAATGGACATGATCTAAATATTCTATAAATTTAGCTCATCTAATTCAATTATTTTTCGAGATATAGAATTTTGTATCTTTCAAGATATTTTTACTCATAATTTCTGTCAAATTATCGGTAATACTACTAGTATCACAAACAGCAAAGATTTTGACCTCTTCTACAATCCCACAATTTTTTATAAAGATCCATCAACAATGAAGGATGCTGGACTGGTGACAAGACTTTCATGTTTTGACCTGATATTACATAATACTATCAGTGACATCACCAACATTGACCATGACAAAGAGTTTCATACACTTTATAACCTCTAAAAGTTATATGGGCCTAACTTATAAATTGGGGGGGGGGGGGGCAGAGCATTCACAAAATGATCCCTATATTCAAAACTAGCCATTGACTATGACCAATTAACTCTGATTAAAAAATTGTCACTGTTTAATAAAATATGCACCGCCAATTTCACCTTTCCATACATGGTCTGTTTGTTCAAATTGAGTAAAATCTTTTCAAGTTACTAAAGAAAAACAATAAATTTGGACAAGTGCAAAACTCTATAATTACTGGGTCCAGGTAACCCCAAAAGTAGGTCACCAAATATAGTTTCATGTGCAAATGTACACAAGTGCAATTTTCATTTGGAGGCTCAATTCTCTTTGCCATTGATGTCCAAGCTACACCCTGCCATTACAAAATCACCTCTCTCAACTTTACAGGCATAGTGACCCCACAAAAATAGGTCAAGGTCACTGATATTACATAACATTCTAGCATTGAATATGGTCTGCATGTGTATACATGTATCCTATAAATTTGGCAAGTCTTATCCAATTGCTTACCAGATATGGAATTTTATATTTTAAAACACATTTTGGCTCCTAATTTCTATCAAATTATAGGTGGCACCACTAGTATCATTAGCAACTTAGACTTTGACCTCCCCAACAATCCCACCATATTTTATGAAGATCCCACACAAGTGAAAGATGCTAAAGTGCAAGCCTTTTACATATTGACCTCTATATTGCATAATATTGTATGTGGCACTACCAATATTGAAAGGGACTTAGATTTTCATACACCCTGTATGTCCTAAGTCCTTAAAGCTATATTCGCCTAACTTGAAAACTGTAGATGTGGATCCTTGATGCTTATGAGCAAAAGTTTGCAGATGGACGGACAAACATGAGCGGTTGCATCAGCTCTGCAATCTTAGGTCAGCAGAGCTCAAAAAAAAAAAAAAACTTTCCCCAATAGAGAGAATTATTGTCCTTGTATAATAGCTTTTAATAACGATTAGGAAATTTTCATCATTCTTGGAGTTGTTTCATCTTTTCCAGGCTTATGTTAACATGGTAATGTAAAGTCATTTCTGTGTTGAAACTATTTCTTTACATACACCTTTTCCCAGATTTAGAGCCAAGATTGCAGGTTTAAATTCCTCACAAAAACAGTTTTTATTTAATCACCAACATGCCTGTAATGTTTGTACCCAAAGACATATAAGTCACATATTTCGTGGGTGGTTATGAGACAACACTTTTTGTTCATGTGACAATGAATGTATTTCATTCTCTTGCTTACGATGGTAAAAAGTGCAGTTCGCCATACATACCTTCATACAGACACAGAGGGATAGAGGGAAGGTTATCGCCACCATGAACCATGATATAATAGTCAGCAACCATCCGCAGCAGCCCAGACCCTCCGTACTGTCATCGGCTAAAAGTAGATAGCAAACAGGAACCTTATCAGTGTATTTGTTGCAGATGAAACACAGGAAAAACATGGTCAGCTCAAATGTTGGAGGGGGGGGGGGGTACAGGCAATAATTTTTCCCCAGCACTGTATACAGAAAATAAGAATGATCCAAAATAATGGCCACTAAACTGTACCAAAAAGTGCATAGAAAATAAAATGCCCCTTTAGGCAAATACAGAAATACCCTTTAACCCCCTAAATATACTCTCTACTTAGACCACCTTCACAGAAGCAAAAAGAACATGTAGGAAAGGCTGATCAAAAATGAAAAGTTCAATTCATTTAACTCATTCAATACCAGTCCCTGATTTTTCTGTATATTTACCTAGATTTAAGACAACAATTGCATATTTAAATCGTTCATGAAAAGAGCTTTCGTTCAAGTACCAACATGCCTATAGTCTCAAGTCAGTGCCACAACCAGTGACCAAGGCCTGTCACCATAGTATGGAATGAGTTAAAATGCTGTCGGAAATGTTTAAAGAATGAACGCTCTTGGCATATCACCGTGTACCCAGCTCACTAACAAAAAACAACAAACAAACAAACAAAGATGCTCCCCCAAAACTCTAGTTTATGGATCTACTGCTCCACAGTTTACATAATGTCATTTCTCTTGCAGGCCTGCTGATTCTAGCATCTTAAAACAACTCAAGAAACGGGATTTGTTTGGACCATTTTGTGAGTCAAGGGTCAAGTTCCGGGAGGTGTTGTCATCACGCTGGTCCCCCTTAAGGCTACTCATTGTCAGGCACTGTCTCTGCAATAGAAAAGTGGCCAGACCAGAGAGGTGGCCTTTCTTGCAGGGAGCAAAACAGTATTTATGCACAAACACTTTCCACAAGTAGACAGTGGTCTGATACGAGGGGTATTCTTGGTGAGGCACGGGACCACAGATCTAGCATCACTCAGATAGAATTAGATGAAGTAGGAGAGCAGACAAAGACTATACTTTAGATAGAGACGTCTGTGCCGCTGACAACAGGCAGACATTGCTTGCTTCCTACTTCAACTCTTTCAGTATCAACTGCCACAAAAGTCAAACCACTTAAAATGAACTGCTTGGAATTATAGCCAAGGTGATAGATTCATGTTCCTTGTAAAAAACCTTGCCTTCAAGTAGCAGCATTCTTACAATTACAGAGTCAGTATTCCTGGTCAACAACTTTCCTTGGCACACTTGGGTGCATTACGTCCAAAGAGTGTTGAGTATAGCTCTTGACTCAGTCCAATACCTGGCACGGAAAGAGTTAACCTCATGTCATTGATTGCCACTACGCTCAAGAACTCGATGCCGCTCTCTCCAGATCAGTTCCGCAGTTTCGCAAATACATCTACCCAGATTTACGACAACGTTTGCTTATTCGTGTTCTACTCAAGGAGAGCTTTTACTCAAGTAGGAACATATGCCCAGTCTCATTATCTCTGTGAATGCAGATTTCTGACTGAATCAACAGCTTTTAATTCATTTGCACACTTATTCACCAAAAGCATACAAAGGAAAGCTGTTGACCCGGACAATTCTGGTCTCTGCAATGACAGGCATGCCGCTTCTTGAATAAAAGGTCACTTTACAAAGAATGTGAATCTAGTATTGCTGTATTAATTCACAACACATCAACCTTTGTCAAAATGGGTAACAAAAAACTGGTAAATTAATAGAATTTGCACTACCCAACAATGCAAAAGCCAGAGAGTCAAGGCTTTATCCCCATTGTATATCATATGGTAGGATCTGAGTAAAAGGACCCCACAAGAGTTACAATTAATGCCCATTGGAAAATATCAAAGTTCAATTGGCCTCCGCTTCTTCTGCACCTCATCAGGAACTGTGATATAGTTTTCATTAAAATACTATTATTATGTCTGGGTGTCAACCCAGATATACTGTTTTTGTAGGAGTTCTTTAATCTTTCTTTATTTCTTAATTCCCTTTCCGCCACATTTTTGTGATGCAGCGTTCTCAGCCATTATACAAGTTACAACATTGAAATTTTACATACTATAAGACCCACAGGTGAAATTGTGCACTTGGTGTGATTTATTGATATGTTATAAATTATTTAAGTTGTTGATAAATTTTTTTTTTTTAAATTGCTATTCAGCTATTGGCTGTAAAAACACTGGTAGTTGGATTAGCCAATTACATTGCATCGATAGACAATACACCTGTTGCCTGGTTACTCTACTGCTACTGTCCAGGAGATTGTACCTGATGATCCATGATTGATGACATGTCAAAAACTGTGTGTTATAATGTAAACATCATACTGTGATGTCATTACCTTCCCTTAGCAACCCTACTCAGACCTATAAAATGGCCAGACACACAATGCAGCATTCAGTTTTGATCAAATCACAGAACAGTGTAGTGGAAAGATGTCAACACTCTAAATAATATTATCACGGTTTTCAAGGGAAAAGACCACGTGTTCCTGAAACCAAATAGATGAAAAAAAACAGGTAGGAATCAAGGCTTCTCGCTCAAAGAACGGTCCAACGACTCACTACCCCACACTTATCTCGATCCTTGGGCGACGAGTTGCTCCGGCAGTGAAAACTGCAAAAACAAGCCGATCTTGGGGCACTCCTGTGATCACCACAACAACGTGGGCGGAAGCCAGGAGAGAAACTGGTGAGCATGCGCAAACACCGGAAGTTGTACCGGAGGCCCCTTTGGGGGTTTGTGCATGTAACCACAGGTCAGCCATAAAAAGTTTCAGGTTGAAAAACCTGGCTGGGAACCTGATAAGCAGGGGTATAAGCATGAGTGATTGAGAGGGTAGTATTACACCATAGATAATATTATCACATCATAGAAACAGGGCAAAACAGTCAAACTTAGGACCGCAATTGGCACCCAGACAGATTTGCTTGCAAATCTATCCATTCTAGTATAGCGCTTTTACTTTCACAGTTTTATGCGATCTGTGAAATATGTGGAAATAAAAATACATCAAAATAAAGCACATGTGCAATAAACCGGACGGTAACATTTCTGTTGCTATAAATGTGAAGCATGTGGTTACATTCACATAGCACCCAGCACACTTTTCAATCAAGTCACACTGTGCCCTGGTCGTCAAGGTAAAAGTACAGTGTGTGGCTTGCAGTCAATGTAGAATCTCGGTGGACTTGAAAAGGTTACAAGCATAGCATTTCCATTCCTGGGGTCACCTTAAGTATACTGCCTATAGCTGGAAGGTTAATGGGACAACTGTATCACCCTTAATTGCCCTAAATTATTTGCTGGAAATAGTGCCAATTCCTAATTCCATATGGAAACATTTGTAGTTCTCCCAGGTTGTTGTACACTGCTCTGACAGTAAGGGCAGGTGCATATGGGGCGGAAAAAGCTCCAACAATAAAGTGGAAAACAAGAAACCCATGGGCTGGTGCTCAGCTAAATCAAGGTCAGCCATATTATGCAATATTTATTTTTACTTATGCTGCATATACCCTATAAATTTGGTATGAATAGCTATAATTAAATATATTCTTTGCTGGAATAACGATTTTATCGAAGTTTGAATATATTTTGACACATTATTTCCATATAACTGTAGGTGGTGCCTCCAGTATCACCCTTGATGGAGATTTCCTCCACCTTCCGACCGAATTTCATCAAGATCCATCAAAAATGAAAGATGTTAGAACATTCAGAAGATTTCCACATTTTGACCCCTATATTACATAATATTGTAGGTGCTGCCACCAGTATCATACTTGACCTAGTTGTTTTATCTGCCTTTATTTCTGAAAGTGATACGCTTTTTGCTGAAAATTGTAGTTGTTGCATTTACAACTCATTTTGATGTATATGTGTTGCACGGTGACCTTGAAAAATCAGTCAAGGTCATTTCTATAAACAAAAAATAGGAGTCCTGACCCAATGTATCTTTCCTATGAATTTTGTAAAGTACATCTATTTGGCAAATTGTCCATAAAATACAACAGGTGGCACCACCAGTACTTCATGGACAAGAGGGATTTGTCTCTGTAATGAACATGTAATGTTTGATTCATATTATAACTGCAATTAAACGTACAAGGCACACCACTAGCTACTCACCTCTATCAACTTTATAGTCCCAGTGACCTTGAACAAGTGGGTCAAGGTCATCCATAATGTGTAACATTCCACTTTAGTCATGATACATATATACTATAAATTTGGTAAGACTAGCCGGATTCTTTGCTGAAATTATGAATTTGTATAAGTTTGAATACATTTTGACTAAAAATTTCTGTACAACAACAGGTGGTGCCACTAGTATCAACCTTGATAGAGATTTTGACCCCTCCCATAATCCCATCACACTTCATGAAGATCCAATAAATATTAAGGATGCTACAGCAGTATTTTCATATTTCGACCTTCATATTACATAAAACTGCAGGTTGCACCACCAATATTGATCATGACCTAGATTTTTATACACCCTGAAAGTCCTGAAAGTTATACTGGGTTAAATTGAAAACTGTGGACGGTATCATGCTAATGAGCAACAGTTTACGGACAGATGGAGAGACACAAGTGGTTGCATAAGCTCGGTGACTTTACGTCAGCAGAGCTAGAAAAATGGGATGAACAGAGTTAACTCCCTCAATGCCAACTGCAACTGAAGTCAAACTACTTAAAATAGCATTCAGAGAACAGATTACCCTCATCCCCCCCCCCCAAAAAATACATTGGATCATTGTTGAGATATGATGGTAACGTTGTCCCCTTGTGCACCACTCAGACGGCCTTGAACATAAATACTTAAAAGTTTCATAAAAAGTTAATGAATGCAAAGACCACACTGTTTTTACGTAGAAAACTGGTCCATTATTAGATGCATCTCTGACAAAAATTTGGTAAAGCTATGGTCAGTATTTTCTGAGATATCATGGTAATGTTGTCAGAGTTGACACCATGCACTCTGACGGCTTTAAAGCAAATACATGAAAATTTTTCATATAAAGTTTTAAAATAGTCAGAGGAAGCTGGTATTTTATAGGAACCTGATCCATCATAAGATGCATCTCTGGCACAAATTTGGTAAAGTTGTGGTCTATTTTCTGAGATATCATGGTAACATTGTCAGGGTTGATGCCACTCAGACAACTTTCAAAATAATACATTAAAATTTCATGAAAAGGTAAAAAATTATTAGAAGAAGCTTATTTTATATAGGAATCTGGTCCATCATAAGATAAATTTCTGACAAAAATATGGTAAAGCTGCATTCAATATTTTTTTTAGATATCCCGGTAATGTCGTCAGGGTTGACGCCACTCAGACATCCTTCAAATAAATACATTAAAAGTTTCATAAAAAGTTTAGAAATGATCCGAGGAAGCTGGTTTTCAAGAGGAAACTAGTCCATCATAAAGTCCTTCTGTGCCAAATATTTGGTAGAGCAATTGTTAACATTTTATGGAGATATTGCGGTAACATGGACAAGATGGATAGATGATGCAGGGGATGACAACACCCTCCGGCACTTTATGTGCCAAGGGTAAAAATGAACTGTTCCAATAAGGCTGCTAGATTCATGTTTGTTATAAAAAGATCTTTCATTCAAGTACCAGCATGTCTCTAGTTACATAGAAAGTAATGCTCCAGGTCAACAGCTTTCCCAGGCTACTTTGGGGGCATTGTAGGAAGGTTGTTGATCAGTCCAAAATGTGGCACTGAAACAGTTATGATCCAAAACAGAAAACTGTCAGTGCATCTGACGTATCTTTCATCAATCTTGAGGGTATTTTGGGTAAATTTTGATGAACTGCATAAGTTATATACACAGCTTTTTGGGAAGACAGCACGTTGCATTTTAACAAAGAGTACATTAGTTTGACTTCATTACATCACATCTCAGAAGTTTTGTAAAAGTTTGATAGCTCATAACCCTTTTCTATACTCACACCCAAGCCAAATTGCTCAGATGCTTAAATGTTGTCTACTTCAATGGCTGAAATTAATCCTTTTAGCATTATAATTAGTTTGTAGACTGAGTCAACAGTTTTCCTCTGAACAACAACATGCCCAACTGAACTACAGAAAGCTGTTGACCTGGACCCACCCCAGAACTACTGATTGACTAATCAAACTGGCACTTTGACCTGGACCCAATCCAGAACCACTGACTGAGCAATCAAACTGGCGCTTTGACCTGGACCCACCCCAGAACCACTGATTCAGCAATCAAACTGACACTTTGACCTGGACCCACCCCAGAACTACTGATTGAGCAATCAAACTGGCACTTTGACCTGGACCCATTCCGGAACTACTGACTGAGCCATCAAACCAGCACTTTGACCTGGACCCACCCCAGAACTACTGATTAAGCAATCAAACTGGCACTTTGACCTGGACCCACCCCAGAACCACTGATTAAGCAATCAAACTGGCACTTTGACCTGGACCCACCCCAGAACTACTGATTCAGCAATCAAACTGGCACTTTGACCTGGACCCACCCCAGAACTACTGATTCAGCAATCAAACTGGTATTTTGACCTGAACCCACTCCAGAACTACTGACTGAGGAATCAAGCCGGCACTTTGACCTGGACCCACCCCAGAACTACTGATTAAGGAATCAAACTGGCACTTTGACCTGGACCCACCCCAGAACTACTGATTGAGCAATCAAACTGGCACTTTGACCTGGACCCACTCCAGAACTACTGATTGAGCAATTAAACTGACACTTTGACCTGACCCACCCCAGAACTACTGTTTAGCAATAAAACTGGCACTTTGACCTGCATGGACCCACCCCTGAACCACTGATTGAGCAATCAAACTGAGAAAGGTCTCCTTATAAGGAGCTTCAATCTGGAACCACTATGACAATAGGCCAGTTCATAGGACTCGGGTTTATTTGGTTCACTTCGGCCCAAGTTCGCGAAGTGCACCCTGCTTGTTTACATTTTGTGCTGGACCACTCTGGCCGGATTTAACGTGGAAGGATCAGAAAGTAAAACACAGGATGTGCTTGGGTTTAATAAAAAAGATCACACTTTCAGCAAACTAAACATACACATTTCACCTCTGATGTGACATTTTAGGTAAAAGATTTTCACTGTTCAGTGCAATCCATGCTGTAATCACTAGCGTTAACAGTGGCATCCGTTGTGAGCATATGAAAGAGTGGGCCCAACTCGGCCACTTGCTGATTGGACAATCAGGCCAACAATGGGATGCATTATTAATTAGGGTCCGGAAAAGTTTGGTACAAGTCGGTATGAACAGTTCTATTCCAACGTGCAGGACTTTTCTCACAAATATGTGGCCCAAGACTAAGTCTATCATCAACACAAACATCTGGAACGCTAATTGCAGATCACGATTATGCCCTAAGTCAATAACTTTTCTTGACATGATTGCAGAAGTACATGCCTAACCAGGGAGGCTTGTTGACTTATTCTGGCAAGGAATGTTCATACATATTGATAGTCATGCACTGAATTAAACTAGAAAAACAATTTAACACCTGTTCAACCATGGTGAGAATAACATGCTGGCCCACCAGTTAAAAATCTGTGCATGGAGTGGAAAAGCCTGATGGGATGAAATGCAGTATTATATCTGCCAAAGGAATTTATTATGATTATACATTAATATTGTACCTGTTCATAGTTCCATAACACTGATTTATATCATATTTACCTGCAGGTGAGTCTGTTGCCATGGCAACCAGCTTCCAATGACTTAAAATCAAGCGCCTGGTGCATGGTGGCTCTCTTGGGACGAGCCAGAACATTTTAGCATGTTGTCTCACAAAGAGTAACTATGTGACTATATATACATGAATATTCACGCTGCCGCACGTCTTGACCACAATTCAAATTGAAATTTTTTTTCTGTCCATTAAGTTTACACCATTTATTTATTACCAGCCTCCGAAACTCTGCAATATCTCATAAACACACCCACTGAGATAGCTGTTTCAGTTGGCCCGTCCAATTCATACTATTTACCATATTTTATATGATAAAACCCGTGCAAATTTGCCTCACATTTTCGCACAGGTAGGTTATAGGATGCCTCATCATAGGAAACATGCTCCGCTAATAGTCTCAATAAATCCAAATTTCTACCAGAAAATTTAGTAAACAGTCAGAATGCTAGTCGATTAATTGCGCTGTCTTCCATTTATATCTAACATGCCATTGGTTACATCTGTCTCTGTTTAAGATTGTAAACGACATGAAAAATGCTTGCTGTCTAATATTGTATGAAGCCTTGTCCTTTTTCACCATGTTCTTTACCCGTAGTGGCAACATTAGAGTCTGTAGGGGGCACATAACCTGAGCCTATATGGGTCTCAGTTGCCGTTGTATCATTGTCATGACTTTGTTAGTGGCTGCATGTCTGCTACTCAATATATTTTTGTGACAGTGAACATATATGTACATAGAAAATGCACGTACTGTACATTCATATTTCAGAATAAATTCCAAGTTATTCAGTCTTGCAGGCTGATGATTCATGCATGTAAAGGCCACATGCAACACCAAATATTTAGTCACCCTATTTATGCATACAGAGTTCCGCAGTCGTATCCACCAATTATGGTCGTTTCCAGGTTTACCACACATTTTGCAACAGATATGGATCCCACAAGGACAACATGGCCATGTTACAATTTGTTTGCTTTATCTGGGACTGCTCTGACCATTAACAACATTATCAACTTCTGATGTTTCTTGAATTTGACTGAAAAAAAATGTGTAAAGGCCTAAAATATTTTTAAATGAATTATTAACTCATGACTTGCCAGGCAGTACCAGAACCACTGACTTACGACTACAGGCATGTTGGTACTTGAACGAAAGTTCTTTTCATGAAGAATTGAAATACGCAATTGTCATCTTAAATCTAGGTAAATATACAGAAAATCAGGGACTGGTATGGAATGAGTTAAAGGGTGGTAATAGAATTTTGGTAATTATGCCTCCATTTCAAATTTTAGCAACAGAGGTTTGAAGTCAAGACTGCTGGTCTGCAAGAAATTTTAGGCAGCAGCTCAGATGTACAGTGGAGGACACAATCATTCAGGTGAACTCTCCCATACATATTCACGACAATTGATTATTCATACAATCCATAACATATGCAATATGGACTATATTCAATAAGAACTCCATCTTATTCAAACCAAAGGCAAAACTGTACTATCCATGGTTACAAGCATTTACACTCAGGCCACGTGACGTCACATTTGGCCAGACTCACGTGTCACCTGCACCACTGCTCTACGTACACAGTAGACAGTTGTTGACTCAAATTTACTGAGCGTCACAACCCTACGTGATCTACGTAACTAGGGCCGGTGTTACCGTACGGTATATAAAGAGTTGACGCATCCGTTAAATTCAGTCTCTGAAGAGCCCGGTAACAGGGTGAAACCGGTCAGACTGTAATAAATAACAAACCGGCACATCTGCCTCCAGGGCACTCGCCTGGTCTTACATCAGATGTACAGTGGTCCTCCTCATCAAGGCACTGGTATTGTATTCATGCAAATAATGAAAGTTAACAGGCTGAAGCCCAAATACAACCCGATCCCTCTACTTCACACTGCAGTGGCAGAGCACTTGGTCTGTATTTTTATCTTTTTTTTTTTTTTCTTTTTTTTTTTTTAAATTTTGTGCATTGCATTCTAAGTCCATTTTTGTATCATGTGGAAAGGTTGTTTTTGGATTGTGTGGCCAGTGACTTTTTGTATTGTGTGGCATGTGTGTTTTTTTGTATTGTGTAACTAATGGCTTTTTGGATTGCGTGGTGAGTTTGTTTTTGCATTGTGTGGCCAGTGGCTTTTTGTATCATTTGGCAAGTCCGTTCATGCAGTGTGTGGCTAGTGGCTTTTTGCATTATATGGCATTTCTGTTTTTTGCATTGTGTGGATAGTGGCTTTTTGTATTATGGCAAGTCTGTTTTTGCATTGTGTGGCTAGTGGCTTTTTTG
The DNA here is from genome assembly GCA_964020975.1 of Hermodice carunculata. NCBI lineage: Eukaryota > Metazoa > Annelida > Polychaeta > Eunicida > Amphinomidae > Hermodice > Hermodice carunculata. The sequence goes on along the minus strand of CAXHWN010002752.1, from coordinate 238,963 downwards.
TATTGTATCGCAAGTCTGTGCATTACACAAGTCTTTTTTTTCTTGTATTGTATGGTAAGTTGTTTTTTTAATTGTGTGGCAAGTCTGTTTTTGCAGTACGAGGCAAGTTTGTTTTGTATTATGTGGCGAGTCAGTTTTCACAATATGCGACAAGTTGGTTTTTTGGCATAGACAGGCATTAGTTTGTTTTGCATTGACTGTCAAGTCTGCATGGTGCCATGTACTTGCTGATCTAAGATTGCCGATCGAAGCATCATGCAGGGATTCAGCTTCCTATATGCTTTTGCAAACTCACAAACAATCTGCCACTCAGCAAACAAGCTGTCAATGCTCCTGTTTAACCCTTGCCCCCTTAAACTGGCCAAAACTGGCTGGTGGTCAAATGTCGTCTGCTTCAGCGTTTTCAACTGATTTCAACAGCAATGAAAAACAATTTGACTGAGAATTGAAGATGAGACCTGTCAAGACAACATGACCCACGTCAACAGCTTTCCTCGGCATGGGTTGCACACTTAGTGCCCAACCCATGCCGAGGAAAGCTGTTGACTCAGTCTTAAAATAATGGGGAAAGGGTTAAACACATCAAGAAGAGCAGCAGTTTTTATAAGCATACCATCATGAAGCTACTGAGCTACCGTTTCCCCTTGTCAGTGTTTCCATTAGAAATTTTTTCGGGGGGGGGGGGTAGTCACAAGAAGGGAAATTCATGGGAGAAGACTAGATTTTCACTAACATCATATGTAAACATGCAAGACTCATGATTCTTTAGAATTTTCTCAGCGAGTATTTCAGGTTTTGAAATGGTAATATTTCCCATCTGGGGTTTGACAGAAAAACTTCATCGTTTCCACAAAGAAGTCTCAGCTGTTCAGAAACTTAAGTATATACACAGTACTCTCTGATCTCAATGTGCTCGGCCTACACATAATTTGACTGTGTTCACTGTGGTTGAAAGACAGTGATTCCAGCGGTCAGAGCAGTTGCAAGGAAAGGACTAAATATCATGATCACATTTTTAATAGCAGTACCTTTGAATATTTCAAAGGATTTGGTTTAACCCTTTCCCCCTTAAACCAGCCAAAACTGGCTGGTGGTCAAATGTCGTCTGCTTCAGCATTTTCAAATGATTTCAACAGCAATGAAACACAATTTGACTGAGAGTTGAAGATGAGACCTGTCAAGACAACATGACCCATGCCAAGGAAAGTTGTTGACTTAGTCTTACTTATAATATAGGGGGAAAGGGTTAAAAGCCATCAAATATACAATCGACTTTATATTTACCAACAGTCAATGCAAACAAAAATACATTGGTGCCACTTACATCTGGCTCCCTGAGAATATAGAAAGAAGTCCAGGTTGAAAACCTGGGATCCAGTTTATTGACCTTGATGAAAATAGTGCATTCAGCACTGTCAGTTACTATATACACAATCATGTATGACGTACAGAGCTGCTTGGTTTGTTGTGAAACTTAACTCTGCTGGAGACAATGTTTGAGATGCGGGCTTACTAGATTAACTACTTATCACAGGTTGGGACAGTTGATAAGGTTTTTCTTGAAGAATCTTCATGTGGAATGGCACGAAGCCTATGAAAGGATTCTGTGCAACACAGGTACCTTGCAGGTCCTGCTCTAATGCAACAAACAGTTTATAAGACAAGTCATTGTGCACCACAGAAGTCTGCTGCACCCATCTGCTGTTTTGGACCTGCAAGTCCAAGAACCAGGGGTCATCTCGCTAGAGATGGTAAAATGTTCTCTATGAAAATTTAAGCCTCTTACATTACTACAGAATGGAAAATTTTAATGCATTTCTGTGGTCTCTACTTGTACTATAGGTTTTTATTTTCATCTTCAATACAACATCTGTTGAATTTCCTTGTTCAGCAGTTTCCTTGACAGTCTGGATATGAAATCTTAGGCTTAATATTTAAACACAGTTAACTGTTTCAGAGCCACATTTTCGACAACAGCTGTCCTGGGCACACTTTAAGCTGTTGACCTGGACCATCATATTCTATTTAACTCAAGGCATGATTGTACTTGAATGAAAGATCTTTTTACAAGGGACAAAAGTCCAGCAGTCTTACTGTAATTCAAAGCAGTTATTTTTAAGTTAGTTGCAGGTGGCACTGGAAGAGTTAATTCGCCACCAGTATGGCATGACAGAACAAGGTTTTCTGTATGAGAAGTGGGTCTAGCACATCAACCTGATGATTTGGGAACGGAAACCTGACAAGCGAACTGTCGCTGTTCATTTCAATCACACATCTCTTCACATGGCTCCACTGTGGCATCACTTTACATTATCTAGAACCACCACTCCATGTAATTGGAGCACAGACACTGCTATGCCAACAGTTTGTCCTCTCCAATGGTATTTGGGGTTAAATTTGGAAAGAATGTCTTGCTTATCTTCTTATGTATATGAACGCTTCAATCAAGGAAAGTACAAAATAATCTGGAGGAAATATCTGCCTCTGATCCGATCCGTTGCGTGAATGATCGTGCTTGGCTGTCCGTTTTGGTATGCGATTAGGAAAAAGGTAAAACTCACTGAATCCACTTTTCAGTGCATTTTGGTATCTGTTTTTACTGGTGATTTAGGTTTAAGTCTGTAAATATTAGACAATTTTAGTAGCAATTAATGCTCTGTCTTATGGCTCTTTATTTTTGAAAATAATAGAAAATATGTAACATTCAATGGTTATCAGTACAGCTGATGCAAATTTGGATCCCAAGCACTGCAAATCAAACAAAAGGATGCCATCACATCTGAAGACACAAGCAGAAACGGTAACACAAATGCAATGAGTTTTGATGGTTGGATTTTTACATGTTTCATTAATAACGCAAACGCAACCTGAATCTGACACATCAGATAGGATTTGATCAAGTGGAAAACCACCCTTAGAAAGGCATTGTCTGTTGTAGAGTAGTAGAGTACCTTAAAGATACACCACGACCACGTGTTGGTAGGGTAGCAACATATATTATGCTAATGTGTATCAGCATCCCATCAGAATCGGGAGTCACGCCATCTTATACTATGAAGCCTATGATGTAGCTTAATAGTAGCTCGGAATAAATCTGCTATATTACAACTCCTGCCTTTACTTGAATACCAAACATTGTGTTGCACCACCTAGCTGTGATGGAATATTAAGTAACTGCAGTTCCCTTTGATCTAGTGTGGTTCTTCTGGACGGAATTTTTCTGGCAAATGCAGTGCTCATGAATGCCTTAAACAAAAATGATCCCAAGAAGTAAAGTTCCATTAAAATATTTACATTTGCAAAGATTTCCCTTTTTTTTAAGACTGCAGGCAGGGGAATATAAAGGCACTTTCATTTGTTCACAAGGTCCCGAGTACAGTACTCTTGCATCTGATCTATTGTCCAGAACAGCATGCCTAGCTTTGGATGAATTTAACTCCCCATACCAGTGAAATATTAAAATGATGCCTTTCATCTTTTCTTAACAGGAATTTCATCATGAAAATGAATGCAGACAAGTACATGTAATGACCTTTTTTGTGTTTTCTGTATTACATAGACAGCATGAAAGCACTGACTTCATGCATATATTTTAAGGAATTACTTAGTTTCATATAATTATAATATGCATGTGACACCAGTGTTTTCATGCAGCCCACAGCATTGAGGAAAACAACCTTCAACTAGAACAGACTGATTTTCCAACAGAAAATCAAATGTCTCCCGGTGGAACACTTACGTCTCTGAATAAGCTACAGGTGATAACAAATTACAAATGACCAAGTTTGCTTGAAAATTACAATCCTATTTTAGCTCTCACCTAGATACATTACTCCAACAATTTTCATCAAGTTCTTCAAGACTTATTGCAGAGAAACCAATTTCACGTAAATGACCCTGTGACCTTGAAAATTAGGTCAATGTCACCCAAATACAATCCCAACCTTGGTCTCACCTTGATACACAATCCTGCCAAGTTTCATCAAATTCCATCAAGTTCTTCAAGATTTATCGCACGGAAACCAATTTCACATAAGTGACCCTGTGACCTTGAGAATTCGCTCAAGGTCATCCAAACACAATCTCAAGCTAGGTCTTGCCTAGATACATAATCCTACCAAGTTTCATCAAATTCCATCAAGTTCTTCATGACTAATCGAACGGAAACCAATTTCACATAAGTGACCCTGTGACCTTGAAAATTAGGTCAAGGTCACCCAAATACAATCTCCTCCTAGGTCTTGCCTAGATACATAAGCCTACCAAGTTTCATCAAATTCCATCAAGTTCTTCAAGACTTATCGAATGGAAACCAATTTTACATGTGACCCTGTGACCTTGAAAATTAGGTCAAGGTCACCCAAATACAATCTCAACCTAGGTCTTGCCTAGATACATGATCCTACCAAGTTTCATCAAATTCCATCAAGTTCTTCATGACTTATGGAACGGAAACCAATTTCACATAAGTGACCCTGTGACCTTAAAAATTAGGTCAAGGTCACCCAAATACAATCCCTACCTAGGTCTTGCCTAGATACATAATCCTACCAAGTTTCATCAAATTCTGTCAAGTCCTTCAAGACTTATCACACGGAAACCAAGTGTTGAAGAACCTGAACAAGAAGAAGAAGAAGAAGAAGAAGCGGAAGAAACGGGCACTAAACCAATATGTCCCCCGGCTTCCACCGGGAGACATATTTCTTAATGCACCTGGATTTCCCAAGTCCATGCACAGTTTGACCTGAGGAATGGCGGCCAATATATGTCATATTGAATTTTAAGGTTTTAGCCTTTAAAGTAATTCCAATGGTATTTTTTCCTGAAATTTTAATACCAGTTCTCACGTTTTAACTTCTTTTCAAAAATGCCTCTGTATGTTCATTTTTGTTTGACCAGTGAAATACATGTAAGTGTAAAATAAAACAACAACTAGAAGCCAGTCAGAGACCGAAAACCCCTTTGCCATGGTTGATAATTGGGAAATGGTACAGTGGCTGCAAATTGCTTTAATTTCGCTGTTTTCTTATTTTTGCTTATTTTGCTGATGGCGCAAGACCTTGAAAATAATAAAACAATAAAATGATATTTTAACATTGTTTGAATGGGAATTATGTCCAAAACAGTGAAATTAAAAAAAAACAAAAAAACTACAGTGAAATATCAATAATACAAAAACCGTTAAAAATATACATGCGAAAATAAAACGATTTACAGTACTTAACTGGGAAATGGTACTTGAGATAAAGACCATGTACCTGCAGGTGAGACCAGGAGGCTACTACTGTTTAACCTAATGACAAAGCTAGCTTTGGTATAAATGCAATGAGCAGAGATATCAAGGCAAGGCCATTTTTTCAATGCAGCACTGTGACCAAAATATGTGACCCAGTGACCTAGTTTTCACCAGGTTTCTGAGGCATCCTTCGGACCAACTATTATAAATAATTGGTGCAGCTACATTGAGTAATTTATTATTTGGGCATATCATGGTACAGCCATTTTTCTTCAATGTAGCATTGTGATCTAAATATGTGACCCAGTGACCTAGTTTTTGATAAGTGTCTGAGGCATCCTCAGGAACAACTGTCACAAATAATTGATGAAGCTACATTCAATGTTTTTTTAAGTATTGTGTTAACACCGTTTTTTCTTTAATGTAGTACTGTGACCTAAATATGTGACCTTGTGGCCTATTTTTTTATAGGCACCTGAAACACCTCCATGGTCCCCTGTGATAAAAATTTAGTTTCTGTACAAAGAGTACTTTTGGAGATATGGCATTAATACGGCATGGGCAGACGGACATCTCTAGTATGATACACTTATGTAGAAAAACATGACCCATATTCATAAATATCAAACCCAACAATGACAGCAAAGAGATTCCAAAGTTACCAAAGCATCAACATTCATCTTCCAATATCAATGTGAAGAAACGAAATTCACTCCTGACTTAATCTGGTCCTCTCAACCTTTGAAATATTCTTCATTAAATACAGACTACAGTGTTTCCAAAATGTATGGGCAAGTAGGCCTATATTGTTTTTGTGATATCTATGAATCTGGAACATTATGTAATTAATAAGTTAAGTGACTGAATCACTGTTATAGAGTAACAAATGCAACAAGAAGACTTCTACAGACTGACGGATGCATAGGTGATGACAATACCCCTCTGTCCTATGTAAGCCAAGGGGTAAAAATTAAATCAGTTCAGTAAAATAAGTAAATTCACCTTGTACACAGTGTGCTGGACTCCTCTGATCATAAAGACTATTATGCCAGACTTCCTGAAAGTACCTTGTAAATCATTCGTTTTGACACTAGGCACAACTTAACCCTTTCCCTTCAGACCCAGTCAACACCTTTCTATGCTAGGGACTGAACAAAAGCACTTAATACCCAACCTGTTATGATATATTTTTAAAAATTTAACAACATATGTTATTAATTTTTCTACTACCTTATAGCTGGTATTGATAGTACCGGTAATCCACTGCATGACTATCTCATCTACAATGTGTACAAACACAGGTTTCTACCTGGATTCTTTTCCCCTGCCTGAGCACAGTTTACGTTATGAATAATGACTGATCCCCAGGGAGCATCTCATCAACTGTAGGTTGTGCTCCCACTCATCATGTCATATAATTATGTCCCAGCATATTTTCACATTGCCATCTCTTTCTCTAATGACTTCTATAATGACTGATCCCCAGGGAGCATCTCGTCAACTGTAGGTTGTGGCCCCGCTCATCACATATAAGTATGTCCGAGCATATTTTCACATTGCCATCTCTTTCTGTAATGACTGAACAACACACGTCAAGAGTTATATCAGTACCGGTACAATACATGTACATGGCAGACTCCCCCCACTCGATTGGTCAGAAATACAGCAGACACCTTTGTGAAGGCACACTTACCAGTACATTCATAGTGCAGATCACCCAATACTATCCCCAAAATGGTAAACAAAGTAAAGAGTTTAATTGGTTTATATCGTATGCATGCTGCCTGCAAGTTAATGCTGCAATTACCCTGGCTGCTGGCAGCTAAGGCACAATTTAGCTGACAGACAATGCAAAAACCACCAAGTTCCAAATTGCCAATTTGTTGCATGTACATGTACCTGACCATTTTTTGTGAAGAATTTTAATATCCAATTTTTACTGGCAATCTTTACCCATAGAAAAATCAAGCATCCTTAAATGGAACGATTTTCTTACACACGTACCATTGACTTCAGATGAGTTGAACTTTAACCTTTCCATGCTGATCACAACGAAAGGTGGTCTCATCCAAATTATAATACTGTAAATTCATTTGATTTTACTGCAATTATATTTTCATTTATTTAACAACCTGATGAGACAAAACAATGAAAAGTAAAAACAAAATAGGATAGCATTTTACAACAGGTGCAGTAGGAATTATGCCAATTTCAGGACGATTAGAACTTATTAATGAGCTTTAAAGCCAAAAATGCAAATACCATGAAAGTTTATACATGTGAAAAATATGAACATTTACAGTTATGAGTCTGGCTTTAAATGCCTTGGCAACAGACCTTTAAATTAACCCTTTCAAGGTGAACATAATACCGAGTCAAGAGCTTTTCCTGGCATGAGTTGGGTGCAATGCTCCCAGCCCATGCCAAGGAAAGCTGTTGACCTGGGGCATGCTATAATTATAGGCATCATAAACACTGCTTTGCAAAAATGTTTGAATTCACATTGACGAGAATTTTATAATAATTTACATCCAGGGGCTTTTGGGAGATTTGAGCTGGGGGGGGGGGGGGGGAGGAGGAGGGTTAGCTCAAGTGCAAGCATGGCTGTAGTTCCTGAGAATGACTTGCCTCATCTGGCAGCTTTCCTCTGCATCCTTTGGGCATAATTAATGCACCCCAAGCACGAAGATGCGGGAACCGTGCAATTTATTTCTAAAACCCATCAGTGAAAGAGATAACGTTTACGTCGTCAATCCAAATTGTTTGCACCTAGAGATGCAACAATGGACACAACCTGTAAACTTAAACATTCAAGGCAAGGGAAACACATGCAATAACAATGTTTAACTTGAGCGTATCATCTTCCCACTTCCGCAAAATTAACAGATTCTTCTGTGGCAATTGCAAGATAGACACAGTCTCCATTTCTCACATAACTTTTAAAAGTACAGTTGATGCATGGCTATTGTAATTTGAAACAAAAGGCCATATTGCTCCGTTAACCACCATCACCAAAAAAATTCCTAAAATGTTTTCTCTCCAAGACCTTGAAAAACTAGAAGCGAGTTTTTTGTGCGAAAAGCATTATGCATCCCCCGAGCAGGTGCCTCTCACCAGAGGCCACCCTTCAAAAAGGGCTACCATTGTTCTGCAGAAAGTTTGACCTTGACTTTTGATCTGAAGGTCACCTCTAAGCAAATTCAAGAGAAGTCTCACTTGGGTAAATAATGACCAAGTTTGATGGACTTCAATCATACCCATTTGAGGATGTGGCAGGGAAACCATTTTATTTTGCAAGGCATTGTGACTTGACCTATGACATGGTGGTCATCCACAATCATATGAAAACAAAATCCCAAAATCTATGGAGTATCTCTACCAAAAGTTTCAAGTGAATCTGCCTTACAGTTTTGAAGAAGTCAAAATGTGAACTACCATTGCAGACCCCTAGTTTTGTTCAGCTATTGGCTGTCACTTTTTATATCTAAACTTGAGCTAAAGACGTCCCAAGGCAACAAAATTTAGTTGGCACTGTTGCTGAATATACATCAGATAACGCAAGAGATTGCGTGGAAGTGACGTAGGCTATAATCCCCGTTCATATTGCTAAGCTTGCCTGCTGAAGCATCAAAACAATAACAACATTCTATTGACTCGGAGGTCGCAGTGCACAAAAAAAGTATCAGATATACATCTACTGGAGGCTGTAAACAGACCTGATGAAAATCATTCAAGTCTGCAGGACATCTGCCATCTGCGGTAGATGATCATCTGAAAAAAAAAAAAAAACAGCACCACCTCTTGTCTGGATTATCTTTGGGGCAGCCATGACATTTGCACCAATCCTCGTCGTCCTCAACAACATTTGCTAGTTCTGAGCCTGGACTTGAGGCACCTTCCAATGCTTCATCATCTGATGACTCTGACTCTTGGACCAATCTTCAGTGGAAAATTCTGATTTGGAATATTCCGGCTCTCACGTATAGCCATCCAAACCTAGTATCTCATTTTCTTCCACTCCTTCCAACCCTTCCAATACTCCCAGCGTAATGAATGATCAATGAAGTTTTGTATGTGTCTTCTTGCAATATGGCGCTGTAAACAGCCTCTTTCACATCTCCCCATCTAGAGAGCATTTAATTTTTTGCCCTTTGAAGCAATAACAGTAGTGGAGGTCTGGTGTTACACTACCATCGGCGACTTGATCAAAATGTTGATCTCTGGACTGCTGAAAATTCATTGTTATTTTACCTAAATAGATAATGTTACAGATACCATAATTTAATGAAATAATGAAGCATGATACAAAACAAAAAAACAAAAAAAAAAAACAAAAAAAACAGTCTGAATTAATTACTGGAGTTTGGAAATGTTGGGTTGTCTTTTTCTTTGTTAAAAAATTACACCAAATGTTGAAACAATAGAATGACAAGACAGGCATTGGTGTGAGGAGACACATGATATGCCAAGTTGTGGAACAATGTTGATGCAGATAGCATTTGAAATTTGCTTTTGGCAAATGCACTGAATGTCATGTAAGTAAATTACACGATTGTACCAGGTATGTGTCATAGACAGGACTATGAGCCTGAGCGTTAATCCCTTTCACAGTTAACAAGGTGAGAAAACTCCCAAGCAACATCACTGATCCCTTTAATCCACTAATCTCGAGTTGACTGGTGTACATTCATGGTTGCTGACCTTGGGGTCACCACGTCTAGCTTTAATTGACCTATTGGGTTAACTATTTTGCCATTTGTTTTGATGCTACCAGTTATCTGCGAATCTTCAGTTTCAATGCTTTCATTGCAAAAAAGTGATGTCGGTTGGTGTTAGTTTCAGGGGAATCCATAAATTTGAATGCAGGTTATTGAATTTTGTAACTTTTTTTTCATGAAAATAGCCAAAAGATACAATTTTGAAGCGCTGATTTTCTATTTTGTGCTGCCACTTCCTACCAAAGGTATTTAAACCAGTGGATTCTCATGATGTTAAATCACATTTACAATGCTGTTAGCATCACAAGTGGGCACAGCCGCCAACCTGAATAATTTGGTTAACAAATGTGACAATTTCATAAGATTCAAAGGTTTATGACAGATGGCACATGAGACAGTGGCAGAACTATCAACAAACCAAACATCGTGCAAGCTAGATCTCCCTCACTAAACAAGACTGGCAGAGCTGACCAGGCGGAAAGCAGTGTTTATCTAATGATAAGCATGGGCAATTAATCAAGTAATCACTGGAGCACGTTGCAACCATGATAGCGTGAAGACAGAGAAGTTCGCTCATGGTCCATCTTAATAGCAGGTCCATCATTGTACATATAAGTTACTAAAACATTCACTGTAGTCGCTAAAAGCTTAACCCATACTCCACCAAAAGATGGTGATGCCCTTGCTGTGCCAGCCATATCTGAATTGCCAGGTAAGTCATGCTCCAGCTGTGCTGAAGACAGGCATGACTTCAAAGACTACACAACACTGACAACAAGTACATTGGTATGTGCGTGAAGGATCTTTTCATCAAAAATTTGAACACGCAATTATTCCTGCTTTCAAATACCAGCAATAAACACCAGGGGAATCAGTCACTGGTTGAGAGACGGGTAAAGGGTGGAATTGGTTCAGAGCAGACAGATGGTTTGGGACTATGAGACATTTAACAACCAGTTTAACTCTTATCCATTCATATACAGCATGTAAAATGCTCCCTTTTATAATGTAGGTGGTAGAGTCCCCAGAGTAGACCATGTTACAACAAAATAGCCTTATAACGAGGGGACTTTTAGCATGGAAGTAACATGACAAAAGTACTTGTAAGGAGGAATATTATAATAAGGGATCACTGTGTATGTATAGGACAGTGACTTTCCCTGACATGCTCTGGACAAGTATAGTACATTACCAACAATAGGCTGAGCATTAGCTATACTTTGATAGATCAACCCAAAGGGATTCCTCATGCACTTTCATTCAAAACTTCTGCTGAAATTGTAACAAAAAAAGCAAAAAGGCAAACCAGGCACTGCTCGACATTGTATTGCCAACCACTGCTGACCAGTTTCACCAGCGCAGTGTTACTCCTGCAGGGGCTACTTTAACCCTTGTTTGGTAGGAGACAAACAGAGTCAACAACTTTCCTAGGAGCAGGTTGGGCAGAATGTGTCCTACCTGTGCCTTCATAGAAAGCTGCTGACCTGGAACAGCTATCACCATACAATTATCATACATACATGTTTTTTGTTATCATCATCATCATCATCATCATCATCATCATCATCATCATCATCATCATCATCATCATCATCATCATCATCATCATCATCATCATCATCATCATCATCATCATCATCATCATCATCATCATCATCATCATGAAAAGCGAGCAGAAATTTAAGGAAAAAGGGTTAAGCAGGCCACAACATCAGGAACACAAGTCTTGGAAAATTTTGACACAAAACATTCCTTTTGATATATACTACCACCATAGATCTTACCTACAATTCTCGTCAAACATTTTTTATTAATGAAAAATTAAAGAAAAAAAAAAGATTTAACCAGACAACAAATGACATCTTGGTATCGTCAATGTACCTATTCTTGATATGATCCTATTATGGATAGAGCTGTAAAAACAGATGCAAATATTGCTTGCCATGCAATTTTAGTGCGTTATTGATCACATGCTTCAGTGTAACACTACTTACAGAAACAGCTTTGAAAAGTTGTTTCTAAGTGTCTGACTTGTGCTGTTCAATGCAAATCTGCTGCCTTAAGCTAAGAAATATGCAGATAATCAAAATAATGCTAAGTATCTCTACTTTATCATCCTCTGATCCTACAACATGCATAGCAGGCAAAAAAGGCTTTTTATTGTGAACTATTCAGCGTAATATTTTGGCAGCCATTCAAATATTTTTCTGCTTGATGTTTCTGGAGCCTGTATCGACAATAGAAACACCCATTTGATAGGGTGGAGAGTTTAATGATATGAGGCGCACGCAAAATACAGATACGCAGTGCTACATCAGCAACAACATATTAAATACTCTTTGGTACCAAAGTTCTACTAGTTACACACTGTAAGTAGTAAAAGTAAATGACCAGTTTGTCTGAGGTAACGAGATGTTCTGATGAGTTTATGGCCACGCAGGTATTAGTATGTCAACAACTGGTACATCCTGGATATTTTTTGCGGATTTCAGTTGGGCCGGACCAATTTGGAAATTTGGTTCCAAATCCCCATGAGCCTAAGTTTGGAACATAGATGAATTAGTTTAAAAGAACAGTTGGGACTTTTACTTCTGTGGCAACAAATAGTCTCATATGTACACAACTGCCAAAAACAATTTCGCACATCAATTGCCTTATGAAAGTTGTTTAGTGTAATGTAATCATAACCTACATGTATGTTGTCGTATGGACGGAACGTCTTCTGTGAGAACTGACCCTGGAACAGTGGAAGGAATTTGCCCCTTTCTGTGGTCCAGAATATTGACACTGCTGTTGTGTGGCATTATTATGAGTCCTTTCCAGGTGCAACTTGAGCCCCTCTCCACACAAAAAGTAGACAGTCAGTTAAGCAAGTCACAGAATGGCTAATCAATGTCCGAGCCCCATGTGATAGGCATTACCTGGGCTTATTGTTATCCTACAGTATGCAGGTAGCAACACCATCCATTAATTTCGGTCTCTGAAGAGCCCCATTAAAAGGCAAAACTCTTTAGGTCTGGTACAATATGAAACAACCAGCCACTTAATTCAGTTTTTTTTTCCACAATGGGCACAGTTGCCTTTTTTAGGTACTTGCCAAGTATTCCATATATGTCTGCTAAAACAATATAAGCTTTTGCCAAATGTATTACACAGGAAAAACACACCCAACATATTTTGTCTGGGAGATTGCACGATCGAAGGTAACACCTCTAGGCCACACACATTGAGATATCGTCTGGTATGTTGGGGGAAACCACACCAGGCAGGTGCATATACTCAACACCCGAACATCCTTTGGCCAAATCTATGAATGCATCCAAGTTCCTCTTCCTGAATATCTCAGTCACAATATGGGACATTTCTGTAGTGTCATGTTCGTTTGGTTAACTCTTTCAGTGCCAAGGTTTGGACTCAGTCAACAGCTTTCCTTGGCATACTTTGAGGACAACAGCTTTCCTTGGCACACTTTGAGGCCAACAGCTTTCCTTGGTACACTTTGAGGTCAACAGCTTTTCTTGGCACACTTTGAGGTCAACAGCTTTCCTTGGCACACTTTGAGGTCAACAGCTTTCCTTGGTGCACTTTGAGGTCAACAGCTTTTCTTGGCACACTTTGAGGTCAACAGCTTTCCTTGGCATACTTTGAGGTCAACAGCTATCCTTGGCACACTTTGAAGTCAACAGCTTTCCTTGGCACACCTTGAGGTCCACAGCTTTCCTTGGCACACCTTGAGGTCCACAGCTTTCCTTGGTACATTTTGAAGTCAACAGCTTTCCCTGGCATACTTTGAAGTCAACAGCTTTCCTTGGCACACTTTCAACAGCGTTCCTTGGCACATTTTGAGGTCAACAGCTTTTCTTGGCACACTTGGAAGTGAACAGCTTTCCTTGGCACACTTTGAGCACATGCAGTGAGCCCAAAGCATAGTCAGGTAAGCTGTTGAAACAAAACAATGCAATTCTCTGGAACTGCAGGCATGCTGGTACTTGAATGGTCTTTTGACAAGGAATATGAATCATGCATCCTAATTATAATTGAGAGTAGGTTCATCTTAAGTAGTTTCACTTTAGTCACAGGTGGCAATGAGACAGCTGAAGCATTGCATGGTCTCTGGTTTGAACTTGTTCAGTGCCAATCATGTCTAAAGTTGATCTACTAAAGTGAAAGTAGTCTGAATTATCATTAGGTTCTCAGATTCGTATTTCTCGTAAAAAGCATCCCAGGTCAACAGCTTTTCTCAGTGTGCATTGGAAGCATTCCATGCACTGCTAGCAGAAAATCTGTTGACGGAGTCCAAAATTTGGCACTTAAAAGGTTTTCTATTTTCAGCAGTCCATCTGCGGACGCAACCCACTGTTATAGCTTACTACACATACATAGAAATGATAAGGAAAACTCTATACAATGTCCAGGGAAAACGAGTTTAGTGACTCTGCTCTTTTTTAAGGTTTACTCCTTTACATTGTATAATGATGATGCCAGATCCAAACTCCTTGCAGCATGCCCACATTTTCCCTGAAAAGAACAGTGTGGATCCGCGGCTCTCCCCATTGCATCATAGTCATATAGCACCCAAAGCAAGCTCCCTAAGAACATCATTGACTCAGTTCTCTCACAGGAATGAGTTTAACTTACCATACAGTTACCCCCAGTTAAAAGTTAACAGCCAAACGCTTGTTTTGCGTTTTGCTGATGTTTGGCTTGTGTTTGGAAACGTTTGAAAACGTTTGGAATGTGTTTGGAAAGTGTTTGGAATGTGTTTGGAAAGCGTTTGGGAAAAATCTCAAACACTTTTACAAAACGTTCGAACACTTTCACAAAGCTACCGAACACTTCTCCAAATGCGTTCAAACACTTTCCAAACGCGTTGAACAATTACCTGAACGATTTCAAACGCATTCAAACACTATGCATTTCAAACACTTCCATTTAAATGATGAAGAATCTCCAAACGTATTTTCAACAGGTCCAGCAGTATATGATGTACCTACATGTAAATGTGCACTTATCCAGCATTATAGGTTGCATATATTTATATAAAACATGATCCAAATACGTTTACCCAAGTATCGAAATTCAACTGAAATTAATTAAAGACTTAATTCTTCATTTAAGATGTCATGAATACTTCATCTGTCAAAAACTGTTTCGCAGTAAATCCATATATCATGATCAGATCATGATTCATGATCTGATCGTGATATTGCCTATAAATTTACTCTGAAAGAAATTAGTTTACCTCCACTGAAGCAAATTCAGTGGGTAGTGTCATGTACATCTTAGAAGGTAGCTTTTGTTGCGTTTTCCACTGTATCACAGGCATAAACCAGTTGCAATTTGTCACGCAAACAAGAAAACAATGATATAGCCTACAATATATACACATGCATTGTAAGTGATACATGTACAAACTGTTAGATGAAACTGATTTTTTTGAAAAAGCAAATTTCAACTTTGTGTAAAAAAAAAATAATTTCAACTTTATTGTGAAATATACATAGTAGAGCTTTTTGGCTGATCCATAAATGAAGGCATGCACATGTTGTTGGGATTTTTAGGTGCTGATCAACTTTTTAGACACTTGTTAAAAATATTCCTGTCATTAGAATAAGATTACCAAGTGTACACGTACATGTATCACATACGTTTGGCACAAAGTGTAAAGTGTTTGAAAGCGTTTGGAAAAGTGTTTGAAAACGTTCGGCTTTCACCAAACACGTTTGGCAAAGTGTTTGAAAGCGTTTGGAAAAGTGTTTGAAAGCGTTTGGCAAAGTGTTTGTAAAGCATTTGGAAAGTGTTTGTAAAGTGTTTGCTATGCATTTGCAAAACGTTTGACTTTCACTGAAAGTGTTTGGGAAACGTTTGGGAAACGTTGGTGCGTTTGGCGTTTGTTAACTTGAACGCGAGCGTAACTGTACATGCATATACCTATGACTCATGTAAGGTTTAGATTTTACCCTTTTGGTTTCATATATGTGACAACAATTATGGGTAGAGTTGACAATGGCCATTGTGACATTCAGTAGTATTTAGTGACATTTGGTGACATTTAGTGACCTTCAGTGTTATATTAGAGGACCTGGCACTTTCTCCTGTTGCACATATGCATCCACAGGTAATCCTGTGACAAACCTTCTAATAATGACCGTGGTCACCTCACACTCTGGTCAATATGTATAATTATCTGCAACCCAGCCAAGAAATGCCATAATACAGTCTACTGCGTGACCAAGATGAGCTGTACGAGGCCATCAGAATGGTCAACTGATGCCGACTGGCTCCTATAACAAACAGAAATCACCATAATGCTAAAGGACCTTCAATATTACATGTACACAGCACATGCAAAGAATAAACTACAGCATATGAGCCTGTCAGGGTTAAGGGGCTGTCTGTACTCTCTTCTCAATCATTTTTCATTGTTGTTA
Source organism: Hermodice carunculata (assembly GCA_964020975.1). NCBI lineage: Eukaryota > Metazoa > Annelida > Polychaeta > Eunicida > Amphinomidae > Hermodice > Hermodice carunculata. The sequence goes on along the minus strand of CAXHWN010002752.1, from coordinate 222,578 downwards.
TTGTTATTGTTGCTGTTCTTCTTCTCCTTCTTTTTATTATTTGTATTGTGCTAGAGAGAGAGAGATAGATAGAGTGAGAGAGGGGGAGGGAGAGAGAGAGAGAGAGAGAGAGACAGACAGACAGACAGACAGATAGAGAGACAGACACACCGAGAGAATTACAGTTGGTATAGTATACTTAGACCAATGAAAACAAACAGATCAATTGAGATATCAGATGTCGACGTAGATCGCATCACAAATAACCTTGGGGAAGTGCACATGAACTCGCCGCTACCGTCCAGCTCAAACAGCACTCCGACTACATTGTTGGCGGCTGTCGATGCCATCACGCCACCGAGCATCCCCACGGACAACTTCAAAACACCTCAGACTACTCCTGAGGGTTCCAGAACGTCTTGGGCGGAGCTTTCCGAACGAGAAAATCCCACGAACACTCTAACGGTTCCTAACATTATAGTGCAAGACACTTCCAGTGTTCCCAGTACTGACAACAACTTCGTACAGGGTCGAGGACCCGGGGAAACGCCTCTCCCACAAAGAGGCCACAAAGGAATGCGTCACCATACTCATGCAAATGAGCCAGACGAAACTAATCAAGTGGATCCACAACCAGCCAGTCCCAGTTTGAACATCAACAAAGATGATCGCACAACTGATGTGGCCACACGTGCTCAAACGCCCATAAACTTTCTGACAAAGCAGAGAAACAGATCCCGTCCAAAGCAGTCTCAAACTTTAGAGCCGCTCCGAGAATCATGTCAAAGCTTGCCAGAGTCAAGCTCAGGGCCGATTTTTACTCTAAATGCATCGACATGGACATCAGATATTACCCAAAATTTCCCCAGGGAGTCACTCCAACCAGGATGGCTATGGAAACCTGGAAGAGCAAGGCCCATCAAGCCGAGCAGGAACAATAAGCTTACCTACTTGAAACACAAAAAACAGCGATTCAGGACTTGAACAATCAAGCCACCACTGAGCTTAGTAACCTTCACTATTGCTACGCCAATGATGCAGCCAATTTCAATAAAGCTAAGCTGTTTCTCGCGAACCTTATTGCCTGGGAAAAAGCTGACATCATAACCAGACAAAATAAAAAATTGGAATCTTTATGCAAAGAGAAAAGTGAGTCACAGGAAGCTGACACGGACCACTTTTTTCAGTGGGCGGGGACTCGCAGGGGAAGCCCATCCCCAGCGCGTGCCCGGGCGCCTCCCACCGGGGATCGAGGCCAAAACAGTTTAACAACAAGTTGCAGTGGAAATCCCCTCAACAGGGATCGCCACGCATGCCCAGCAGATCACCTCAACAGCAGGAGAATAGAAACCAAAACCAAAGCAGCTGGCATCGACAACAAACGTCCAGCCGCCATGCTTCACCACGAAGACAAACCAACAGAGGTCTGAATTTGACAAACAGTCAAACACAGGCATTGACCAGTATTCTGGCAAGCCTGTCGAGAAATCAGGACAACAGCTCACGGTCGTACAACTCCCGACACCGTCACCGACCGTATCCAAACAGAGGAAGGGGCGGACGCAACTCTCGTCCATACGGAGGGAGAAGGAGACGCTAAACTCATATGCAGCCAACAGCCACCCTCGTTACAGTTCAGCTAGATTATCAGTTTTGTTCTACTTCGTTACAAGTTACGTCGTTACAATGTTCGGATTTTATCATGAATGCCACAAGTTCTGAACTTTCATTTGATGTTAAATTGGACTTATCTATACCATAGCTCAACACGAGCGATCAGCAATATGATGAACGTGCTCACACTGTTGACACTTATTCACATGCAGACTGTACAACAGCAGAAGCACCAACCCCATTGACGCATCAAGGGGTAAGTAAAGTCCTTTTTGTACATAACTCTTACAATAGCTGTAAAGTTGAGTACATACATCCCCCACTTTTGAGCATCAATAGTTCAAACAACAATGTACAGGGCTTAGACACAAAGAAACTAATCCCAAACAACCTCAGAGGAGTGTACTCAGCAAGGGTTTATCCTTCTGCCCAACCCCCAGAGAACCAAGTGCTGGGGAAATAGGCTTAGATGTAGACAGGTTCCTAAGACAAGTCAAATTTAGTGCATTTTTCAACAGGGAAAACGCAGTCCAACTGGACACAGGTTCAGACAACAATATTGATCCAAATTCATTGGATCCTACATTGTCTACCCAAGACAATACTGACACTAATGTGTGCATTTCAGCCCATTTAGCCATAAGTCCTTCAAAAAAGCCAGTACTTTCACCACCAGTGAAGCTCAGCTTAGTGACCCAAATATCACAGCTTTTTGTAGGACAATCAAACACGAAGTAGCTCAACATCCTCCTAGAATTCCCCGCTCAGACAACCTGACTAAAGAGGAAAGACAGGGTCTAGAACAACTGCAAACCAATGCAGACATTACAATCAAACAGGCTGACAAGGGATCAGCCATTGTAATCATGGACACCCCAGATTACATTGCTGAAGCAAACAAGTTACAGTGGTACCTGCAATTTAAGACCACCTCTAATGCCAGACAAAAGTGGTCACATATGACAGGTGGTCTTTCATTGCAGGTAAATTAACAAAGAAATAAAAGGCCAATGTCTTGAAAGGGTGGTCTTAAAAACTAATGTGGTCTCTCACGAGATGTGGTCTTTAGAGCAGGCACCACTGTACTTCAAAACAGGGACCACTACAGACCAGTAGATGGAAACCTAACATCCACCAATAATGAAAGGGTTAGGGCTGCATTGAGAGAAATGGTTGACAACAATTCAATTACACAGGAAACATTTGATTCCTTGTATGTAGACGAACCACGAGTTCCGTGCTTCTACATTTTACCGAAAATACATAAGAACATTCTACCACCACCAGGTAGACCCATCTTGAGCGCAAACAACTGTCCTACAGAAAGGATTTCAGGTCTTGTAGACTTTTTTCTACGACCCATTGTAGCTAAAATCCCAAGCTACTTAAAAGATACAAATGACTTTGTCAACAGGATTGAGACAATCCCTCCTCTCCCTGCAGGAGCGATTTTAGCCACTCTTGACGTTAAATCACTTTACACCAACATACCCATCCAAGAGGGCTTGAGAACTGCAGCAAGGGCACTGTTACACAACAGAGACCCGGATGAAAAACCAGCCACCCATGACATTATACACCTTTTGAGACTGGTTTTATACTGCAGCAACTTCGAATTTAATGAAGAACATTACCTTCAGACAAGGGGCACAGCCATGGGGACCCGAGTAGCCCCATCATATGCAAATATTTTCATGGCTGATCTTGAGGAGAATCATCTCCTTTCGTATGCACTTACTTACTTACTTATTTATTACAATGGAGGGGACCCCAACCCGGGATCCCTTAGCTTGCTTCCATCACAATACTCCAAATTTAGGCATGCAGGCAAGTTTGCTTGTTTACATTCCTTGGAGACTGCAAGATCACTGGAACTACCCAGCAATAGTGCATCAGAACTTGTGACATCACAAGTACAACATGGAAGACACGTGCCAATTTGGACACTGCTTTCCACACCATGTCACTGGAAGGGTGGACCAATTCTCAAATGAAGCCAACTCAACGATCAGCGTTGACGTAGCCTATTTACGTTAGCAACGTCAATTGTTGATACCTCCTATATAAATACCAGGTAGTCTCGATAGTCCCACAGTCCCTGATGATGCCCCACTAGAGGTGAAACCGGTCGGACTAACTGTGTTGTTCGCTGTCAGGCCCTTGCCTGGCTTTTTTCATTCACAAATCTTGTACAAGTCATACTTTGCAGAATTTATTTTCCATAAGGTATATATATATATCTATTTATATCCAAACACAGTTAATATCCTTACCAGTATCCATATTATGACACTGCATCAATAAATTTCATATATTTGACAAATATGTTCATTTTTGCTGTTTTAACAACCACAACTGCATGCCAGCTTGTCTTAGTAACCAGTCTCGCCTGGTGAGACATGGGTTGCTGCCTGTTGCAGGGAAGTGGGATATTACTAATAATTTGGGAATAAAGAATATTTAGTGCCTTGGCAAATGGAAATTTATTCTTGTAACCAATTAAGGAAGCACTAAATGAATGTAGCCTTGGTATTTGCGAACTTAAATTTCTCTGACAGACCCACATTTTGCGAGTGGGGGGTGTCAAGCCCTGTCTATGACAACAATATGCCCCGTGTGTCCTCCATGACTGACAGACGTGAACCCTGTGCTTCATAGCAGAAAATTAATATGCATGTCTCATATTTGGTAGTCAGTTGCCTGGTTGGTGAAATCACACACAGCTAGTGCTCATGTCACTTTGATGTCTCGCATGCCTTATTCTACCTGCAGTCTGCCCTTTGTGATCTGAAATTCTAAACACTATGTATTTTGCTTTCAAAATACAGAAATTACCTTACACATTTACACATCAAATAATATCAGGTTTACATTAACCCAAATATCGTAATTCCAAAATGTGCATGTATGCAGTACCAAACATCATGCTGGCAAAGGCTGAGCAATTAACGCACTGAGATCCAATCATCGAGGCCTATGTGTACTCCAATACATATATATGCATGTAGTGAGTGTTACAAGCCTGGCCTTAGTAGGTTCATTCTTCTTGTGTGACAAAGGCCAGAAAGGTAACCCTGTTTGCCTTGAACATTATGTACTGTACAACAGGACATCTGCCTGCATGCCTCATTTCATGGAGTTCATGTGCCATTTTCAGATGGAATCTGCCACACATTTGAGGTAACTTTCAAACTGGTACCTAATACATTTACAATGTATTTTGTTCTCCTAATTAAATATTCATTAAACATACCATGTTACATCAACAGCCTTCCAATTTCAATAATGAAAAAATATGAGCACCAAATATATATATATATATATATATATATATATATATATATATATATATATATATATATATATATATATATATATATGTTTAATTATATGCATATTAATATTAAAAGCAATTTTTTAGTCTGCCACTATTTCGGTTACCTATTTAGTCAGCAAGTCACATTTACATGCAGGCCACTTTATATGTGGATTAAAAAGATACACAGTCCCATGATAATGTCAATCATCACTATAGTCTCAGTTACAGTGACCATTGCTTGAAAGCTGCTGGGAATCAAGCAACATGGCAAAAAAAAAAAGCATTTTTTGTTGTTTCGTTTGTATGTCTGACTGCTTTTGTGTTTTTCTTTCTTTTGTTGTAAATTTGACCAAACTATCTTTTCTTTGACATATCAATGAAAAACCTAATATATGCAGTTGGATATACAGACTTAACAAAGGCCTCGTATACTTTGTGGTCTCGCATTACAATACAGTAAAACCTGGCTAATAGGGATACTGTTGGGAGCGAGGAAAGTGTCCCTATATAAGCAAGGTGTTCCTATTAGCTGATTACCAAGGTGCAGCACTTGAAGTACTTATTGGGAATACAGGTACATGTATCGGTACCACATGAAACAAGCTTATATTGACCATTTTTGACACGTGTACATACATGTGCACTCCCATATTTACCTTAAGTTAAAAATAGCGTTCAGAGAACGGATTATCCTCGGTGCCCACAATCTTTTTTTTCTCTCAATTTTCTCAATTTTTTTTTTAATTTCCACATTACTGTCTATGAAATAAAAGAAAAATTTTGGATGGGTTCTTGCAGTATGTTCTTGTGACAGAAACCACTGTACAAGTAAAATAACTGAAGAAAATCGTTCAATGGTAATATGAAAACATATTTTGCAGGAATGTAGTAGTACTTGCTGCTTCATCATTGCTTATATGAGGTGATCGAAGCTGCGATGGATACTTGTTGAGATATTACAGTAATGTCGTCCCCTTTTATGCCACTGAGATGGCCTTGAAATACATTAAAAGTTTCATAAAAAGTTTAAAACAAATTTAAAAATAATAAGGGGAAGCTGGTTTTCAATAGGAATGTGGTCCATTCTAATGTGCATCCCTGATAACAAATTTGGTGAAGCTGCAATGGATCCTTGTTGAGATATTATGGTAATGTCGTCTCTTTGTGCACCACTCAGACGACCTTGAAATAAATACTTTAAAGTTTCATAAAAATTTTACAATACAAAGAAGAAGCTGGTTTTATATAGGAACCTGGTCCATCATAAGATGTATCCCTGAAAAAAAATTTGGTCAAGCTGCGGTCAATATTTTTTGAGATATCACACCAATGTCATCAGGGTTGATGCCACTCAGACAACCTTCAAATAAATACACTAAAAGTTTTATAAAAAGCTTAACATGACCAGAGGAAGCTGGTTTTCAATAGGAACCTGGTCCATCATAAGTGTCTTCTGTGACAAATTTTGGTAAATTAAGCTATGCGGAACATTTTTTTGAGATATTATGGCACCGTCAGCCCCTTGTGGGGCACTCAGAGGGGCTTAAAATAAATACTTTTAAAAGTTTCATCAAAAGTTCCAAAACAATGAGAGGAAGCTGGTTTTCAATAGGAAGCTGGTCCATTATAAGGTGTATCTATGATAAAATTTTGGTACAGCTACACGTACAGTGAATACTAGCTTTTTGAGATATCGCATTAACATTGACAAGATGGACGTACAGACTGAAGAACCCGCAGATGGGGGGGGGGGACAACACAGGGGACAAAAATACCCTCTTTCACTTTAGTTTAAACATATTTTATTGTCAAATTTACAAGAAAAATCCACAACATGATCATTCATAGTAATAGGGAAAAGGGCATGCCCTATATGAATCCCTCTTGCAAGAAGTGAAGACAAATATATAGGACAATACTGAAACACACACCAACAAAATAGGAAAACATGAACACTGACAAGACAGATAGTGGGCCAATATCTACAGTGCAAGTGATATACACTTCGAACCGGGTCGGAAATTAAAATATATAGTAAAGATTGCTGTGTATTGAAAAACAGAGTAAAAAAATTTGAGGAGCATAAACCAAACCCCGAAAAATGATCACTAGTGGTTGGAAATCCACAAGTTTAACCCATGCCAGTTGGTTTAAAGTGGTCAGTTGCAGAAATGTAATCATGTATAGCTACTGAATTATACCTGTTTTCTTGGAGAGAGCAGTCAAATGAACCATATAATAAAGTTTGTAACGTAAAAGGTGCGAAAGTGACAACCATGGTGTGCAAGTGCAATCGTGTTACAATATATTTCATACAGGAAAAGAAATAGTGCCATATATCTTCGTTGGGTGCACCACATGAACAGGCAGGGGAATCATTAATACCAATTTTAAATAGATGAGAATTTAAGAGGCTGGCGCCAAGACGAAGACGTGTATGCTGAATAGCTATAAATCTATCTCAGAGATTGAATAATTCTGGAAATTTCGTAGGTCGTATAATTTGTTTAGCAATTTTCGATTTAAATATTGAGACGGATGCAGAGTTTCTAATATCGACAGGCAACTGGTTCCAAAGTCTAATAGTAGAAGGGAAAAATGACTTATCAAAAAGTTCAATACGAGCTCTGAAATGAGGGATATCAAATTGTCGTCGGGTACTGTAAGTATATGTGTCTGTTCTGGGAGACTTAATAATAGAACACAAGGTTTCAGGTAAAAGCTTGTTCACTATTTTATACATCAAAATTAATTTAGCTGCAATCCGACGGTCTGAAAAAGTTGACCATCCAAGTTCTTCATAAAGTTTCACATTACTTGTTCCATGCATTGCACCAGTTACAATGCGAGCAGCTTGCAATTGAATATTCTCAGGTCTTGCAGCATCTGATTCTGTACAACCACTCCACACTGGACTACCATACTCAAGAATCGGTCTCCTTCACTTTATGTGCCCAGGGTAAAAAGTATGAAAAGACAAGAATAAATTCTTCCCTTTTACAAGTTTATTGCATTTATATTAGGCTTTGGCTTGATCTCAGGATTAAATTGCTCACTGAAAGTGCTGCTTTCATCCCAATGGCCTTTGATTGTGATTAAGCATTGATGTGTTTATCCAAGCATATCAGGGGAGTCCCAAAGTACAGGGAGCATGCCTGGCAAGTGTCAGATCAAAAACAATTGAGTTCATCGACCTGTGACTGTGGAATGACAGGTGTCTTCAGGTAGGGGAGGCAGCTGTGCACACAAATGCTTGAAGCCGTTTTTCTGTAGCAGATTCGTGAATTGCCTGCAAAGCAGACCAAGCTCTGTGTTACTACACTTGGTCTGCCCTTCTTCGACAGCATTTCATTAAATAGTAAGGGAAACAAAACTGTACAATGACCCTCCCCCTAGCTAGACTGATTGTATTTGTGTCTTTTTGTCCAGAACCACTTCCTAGTAGTCATTACCCTATTCTGCAGTTGGAACTCTTTACTCTCCATAAGCTAACCTGCTATTGTCTGACCTATATACATATGGAAGTACTATTGTCCATATCGTGCACGTTCTTCTGTAGAATTTTGATAAAAGACTGTATTAGCTCAAATAGATTAAAGGGTCTTCAGCGGGTAACAACTTCGAACATGTCTATACCTATACCTGTAAGACACCAAGGAGGAAGTTCATCATTATCGCCTAGACCAGTAGCAGTCTCTGGTCCCTAGTGTTCTAAAGCCTGTTACCATAGTTAGCATACTCGGCCAATTAGAAACTGAGTCATTTTTCCAATGCTAAAACGGTGACTGTGTCAAAGAATGGCTGACCCTAACGGAGTAAACAAAATATGCAGCTTGGGCCTGCTTTGGAGGCAAGTTCATGAATAAACTGTAAAACTGACTCAATGAGATAAAGTATAGGTTGTTCCCACTGAACAAAGTATAGCCTGTCCCTATTTAAGAGACAAGTATCCACTTGGGACTGAGATTACAGTCCCTAATACACAATAGACAGGTGCCCCCTTTACTGAGGTAATGTTAATATGAAAATGACTTTAAAATATTTGGTTCTGGGAAAAAGTGTCCCAAGTGAGGAGGTGTCCCCTTTTTAGGTATCGCTATACTGACAGTTTTTTACTGTAATTTTTTTTCAATTTGTTGTCTGTTGCTTGAGAGGAAGTTTTACAAATCATGCATGCCACTCCTTTCTGACACATTAATGTCATGTTCTGTTGAACATTAATCATTAGCACAACTGTGCATCACTTATTTCTCGACCATAAATACTCTTCTAAGCACTACATACACAATTTACTGATTGACTGTACTTGTCATATTGTTTTCACATGAATTAATTGTGGTCTTAATGGTTTAAGCACCAAGTTTACAACAGATTGTGAAGTTGTGTGGGTTTAATCACATCGGGAAAAATTCAGTTGTAATTCACCCAGCAGCTGGCAGCCTCTGATCCACGCTGATTTTGATGTCCTAATTACAAGGGAGTACAGAATACTATCGCTGATGATGGCCTTTTTTATCAAAAATATGTGTGACAAGTCAACAGCTTTGCTTCACAACCTCTTGACATGAGGCACACACAGTGGGCCAGGAAATGCTATTGACTTTGTCCCCAAAGGGTTACGTTATGTGTATATAGTGGTACAAAAATGTCACCCCCAAATCCATGACAGGAAGACTTATTTTTCCCATTACACACAAAAAGAGGCTGATTGCCGAAACGATAAAATGTAGTAATTTCTCAGCCTTCCTCTGACTTGGTTATGGGAAGAGTGCTTTTTATTAACCTTTATCGGCTCAGACCTAACCTTTAACATGCATAAAATAATTGGAAATAGAGATAAATGATTTTTATATCTCTTAAAAATTTGACTGCAGCAAAAAGACCTGGCCTTTCAATAAATCCTATTAGGACCTCAGAGTGCAGTGCTTGAAGATGATCATTTGCAGCATCGTCCTTCTATGCATAAAAATAAATTTCCGTAAAGCTTTTTTTTAAGCACATAATCAAATTTATGTAAATGAACATCACCCAGTGCTGCCATCTGGAGTCCTAAATGCTACTATCAAGCTGCTAAAACCTTAAGTGGTCTCTATGGCAACATGCTGGTGAACATTAGCACCTCTGCATGAAGTACTCCACATTTATCTGCATTTGAATACTGCCTGAATGCCCCAAATTGTTATTGGTCTATTTCCTCCATAATTCCTATCCAGGGCCTATGACTGGGTCATAAAACATTAGAGATGGCTTTGTGATTTGCTACTTAAGATACGGCTGCATGGAAATATACTGATGACCCTGAAGTGCTCCCAGAACACAATATTCAGACTTCAACCCTTTCTTTCCTTTATTGAGACTGAGTCAACAGCTTTCCTTAGCATGTGCTGGACAACTGGCTTACCAATGTACACCAAGGGCAAGCTATTCTGAATTAAGACTCGTGTATAATTCTCTTCCAATTTGTTTACCAAATATTGGGACTAAGTGGAAAACATTACTGCAGGTAACATTGATCTCCTCCTGCCACATTTGGTCAGTTGAATCCTTTCCCCCTTAAACTGGCCGAAACCGGCTGGCTGCCAAATGTGATTCTGCATCAGTGCTTTTGACTAATTTCAACAGTACTGTACATTGCTTTAATTTCGCTGTATTCTTATTTTCGCTTATTTCGCTGGTGGCACAAAACCGTGAAAATAAAAACACAGTGAAATAGTATTTCAACATTGTTTGAATGGGAATTATGTCCAAAACAGTGAAACTAAAACTACAGTGGAATGTCAAAAATACGAAAATCATGAAAATTTATATTCGCGAAAATAAAGCAATTTACAGTAATTAAAAACAAGAGGCCCATGGGCCTAATGCTCTGCTGGCACCATGGCTATATTGCACCTACATCTTCCTTTCAAAGTTGTGAGCCCTCAAGTGGCTTAACCCTTAAACGGTCAGACCGGTCGTTAACGACCGGTAATCACATGATTTTATGCTGGGCTAACACTGGCTTAGCTTAACTTGTGTAAACAACTCATAAACCATCACCAAACTTGACATAGACAGCTGTTGTGTTTCCCCTAAGAAACACATCGATCTATTTATGTATACTGCCCCCTCTAGCGTCTCTGCTTGTCATTTACGGGATTCCCGGTGATTCCCTTGAGGTGCGTGACATCACAAATAGGGCAGCATCCAGTACCAGTTCAGCTGCAGGTGTCCGTCAATTACATACAAGTGCCCAGGCTATTAATCTTATTCGGGAGTGGGCAGGGTGGGATTATGTAGAGGAGAGGGACAGTGAAGTCGGTGTTGGGTGTGAGGTTGTAAGTATTTTGTTTTTAATGAGGCTGGAGCCCACAGATGTCAAGCGTATCAGTGGACCATGCATAGTCCATGTGGTTTCACAGTGGGTCCCAAAGCAAAGGCATAGGAATAGATTGCCATTCAGCCCATCAGTTACTCAATGATTGAGTCAATGCCTGCTCTTACCAAGTATCCCCAAGTCTGTTTCCCTGTCAAACCTGTGTTCAATAAACTTTATGAACATGACCTTTTGCCTTGGCCCAGTAATGGAACCATGCATTCGAACCTAAACCATTTCTCCGCACTCAGTCAATTTACACGGATTGGGGGGGGGGGGGGGAGGGTAGGAAAGGAGCATGGTAGCAGACAGACACATGATAATATTGTTGTCTGTCTCAGAGATTGTGATAGGCAGCCAATACCAAAGGCCTACTTTGCCTTTTGCATTGAAATAAATAACTCTATTATTACATGTAAATTGTATGCATGCATGTCATCCACATTTGCAAACTAACTTTCAGTATAAGGCATCATATATATATAATTGTGAATCCAATCACACTTTGTTTCCATGGTAACATATTCAAATGGGGAAAACACAAATTTTTCATAAAGGTACAGCAGTGTTATTTTATTTCTGTCATTTCTTGCAGAATATTTAACCTGAAACATAATCTATGAATACTTATGGTGACTATTATGCAAAGTAGCTGCTTTCTTACTGGTTCTGCAGATCTATAAAAGAATGCAGTTTTTCCAATTTTTAGCCAAATACAGGCAATATTTAAACCGTTGCTATGGAAACAGGTCATGTGATCTATATTTTTTTCGAAGTTTGCTGAAAGTTCGTATCTCCAGTTATCCAAATACCATGCATATTTGGAGAGAAGGGTGCTTCACATAAAATGAAGAGATACTTTGTTCTCTAATTCAGCAGATTTTTAATGATTTTTTGCCATTTATGAGTGATTAAAGTGGTTGCCATGGCAACCAGTCACGTGACTATTGGCAATTTATTGCACATAATGAAACTTGGCATTCCAGCCATCACAATGATATATAGTTTTGGTATGCTTCAAAGAAAACTGTTTCCACTGCACCGTGTTCAATGAACATTGTCACTTTTATTTTTCCTGGTATAAAAAATAACCTGACCCTTTAAGGGTTAACATATAAAGCTTATGTCATTGTAGTGTCTGATTTATCCACCAGATGGTACTTTGTTCCACAGGTAATCATAGCTTATTTGTGCAATTCCTGTCGTTGATGGATATTTTTGCATGTGCCAAGATAACAATAAGTGAGTCCTTAACTTTATGTCCTCAGTGACCTTGAGACTGAAGATTAAGGGCAGCCAGATTATCATGTTATATAAGAAAAATCACATGATATACATTTATAATGCATGTACACCTACAATCATCTTAGTCTCATTCTTTCTGACACTGAATTATACTTGTCTCAAAACACATTTCATGTTGACAAGCAAATTGTTTACAGACAGACAGACTGAATGCTGGTCAGCCAGCCATGAGTGATCACTGTCTCTGCCACCTATAGTCAGCCAGCCATGAGTGATCACATAAGCTCTGCCACCTTTTGTCAGCAGAAATAGAAAATGAAAGAGAATTGTAGGTGCCAATTATCAAGATAACATGACTCAGTCAACTGTCATCCTTGGCATGGGCTGATTTGGCACTTTTACACAACACAAAAGTCAACAGACAATAGGTCGAATTGACAGATGGGTAACAAGACTGGACAAATTGTGTAATTGACAAAAGCACAATTTGTGTCTCCAGGCTGAAAAAATGTCGATATGAAAAAAAAACCCATATATATCACACTACCTCATTGGTTTGTCATCATTTTATTCCCTAAACTTTCTTGTATTTCACCAGCCATGGCAGATGAATCTGAGTCAAGCCAGGCTGTTTCCTTCCTGTCATAGAAAGGAAAAAATATAAGTTGACATGGGCTGGCTGTTATTCTTCATTCCCTTACAAGCACCTCTGGCTGTGCCCAGGTAACAAATTAAACTGACATCAAAGGAAGAAATGTGTAAATGGGGAAAGAACATCCATTTCAAACATGTTTCAACAAATGTTCAAGTTACCGCAGGTTGAACAAAAATATATGCGTGGTTCAGGCCAAAACCCCACTGAAAAGGCACAAACCTAAATAATTTTTACAAAACATTAAAAAAAAAAATGTTTCAAGCAGCCCTGCCCTAATGAGAATTGATCAACCCTAGCTGAAAGATTTTCGAGGCAGTGGCCATCCTGTGCCGTTATATTTCGCAGTAAGGTCAACTCAAACACAGCATTTCATTTAAACTTCTCTGGAGGGTTAACTTGGGCCGGGGAAACCACATAGCAGCATAGCCATAGCCACAGCTGTTCCGTGAAACAGCGTAGCCCTGGTTGAAAGATTTTATCAAAAAAGTGCTGTTGTGTGCCGTCATTTTGCAGTTAAGTCAACTCAAACACAACATTTTATTTCAGCTTGTCTGGAGGGTTAACTTGGGCTGGGGAAACCGCATAGCCATGGTTGTTTGGTGAAACAAGCTACAGCATAGCCCCTGCTGTTCGGTGATCCATGGACCTGATAGGTCCATGGGTGATTGTTAACGCATTATTTCGCCCGGTTCCAGTGTCTGTTCTCCAACTTACCTGGGCAAACGGTCGTCAAAGTACTTTTAAAACATTGCTTACTATCTTAACTTTAATCTGTATGCTTGGTAATGTCTGAAGCAGTTGTCATCTTAAGTTAAAAATCCAAATGCGACACAATACCTTGACCTGGCAAATCAGTTGGTGAGCACCCTTTTGAACATGGAGCAATGCATCGCGGGACAGTCGCACAAAAATACATTGGATTTAGATATCAAAGTGAATCATGGCCACAGCATATATCATATCATTATTGATGCTCTGAAATATTTATAAAATATATACTTTCGGTGTTATATATTATAAACCCCCCATGATCGTCCCCAATACTATCTTTATATACAAACCATTGCGTGCCAAATCGACAATTTTCAAAATGGCAGCCAGGTGCCTGTGGACTCAACAACTGGATATTTTTGAAGAGGTAGTATCCAATATATGTGTGATTAGTGTTAAGGGAAGGTTAATTTGTCAAATAAATGTAATGAGCAATATGTAATGGATTTTCCAGAGTGAGCATTACCTGAAAATGTAAATACAATGCCATACAGTTACTAGTTGTAGGCAGCGGTGGGCCCCAGAAAAGGGATTTTGTATCAGACACTGAAGTCACCCCCAGGCTATGAATTAAGTAGCAGCACTAGTCAGACCTGCCAAGAGCCCCTGCTAAGTGAAAGATGGAGCTTAGGGGAGAAGGTAGCTCGGATAGTGGATACAGGTCTGAAAGAACCCGCAGGTTTTTATACAAGTGATAATAAATGCATGGTATGTGTAGTTTATAAATGTGGAATTGATCAGCGTAATCTGTGAATCAAAGTGCCTGCCTTGATGTGCAGTGAGATGCTTCTTTCATCATGTGCGCTATAATTTATAATAATTCATTCCCATCATTCATTCAGTTGATATATACACAGAGCTGCCATGGCTCTTTGATATATATATATATTATATAATTCCACTTTATCTTCAGTAAAATATCTAACTTTAAAAATTAATGATAGGGTAAAAAGCTCACTTTGCATGAGCACCATGAGAACTGATGTGTATTATTTTCAAATATTTATATTCATGTACATGTACATGTATGAGATGAATATTAGCAATATATGTCCATTAAATGTTGTTCAATAAAACACAGCAAGTTTCTAGCCATTTTCTTGGTATTCAAATGTTTCATTCTCATCAAGTGTGATCCCCCTGAAGCTTGCTGCATGCAGCCAGAGAGGTTTTTTCATGTGATGTCATTTTAGAGCATGGTTTTGGTGTGAAGTCTCAGAAGCAAAGTTGCAAAGCATTCAGTGAGAACCTGCAAGGTAATTCACTTCAAGCCTAGGCATTTAATAAAGTTTGTCGATATTTTTCAACATTTTGACTTCTAATCGTTTAGCAATTGAGTCGCTATGCCCTTATATTGTCCATTGTACATTATGCCCTATCAGGATCTTGTCATGAAAACCTTTCGTCCGTTGAGCTTATGTCGCGGACCCTTTTCTAGCACCAAACCCATGCCATGGAAAGCTGTTTGACTCAGCCCTCCCTCAAGATTATGGGTTAAGGTGGGTGCTGTAAACGGATCGAGCAGGCGGCACATCAAACTTTTGCAGGCAACTGCATCAATGCTCAAGACCACCAAAAGGTTCAAAGCCACTTCATTTGAATCAACCTGTGCTTTATTTATTGATCTGCACCCTCTTTAAGCAATTCACTGCTTGTCTTTTGACCTATTGTTCACATTTTTTCATGCAGAAATGTTTGGAGAGCTTTCATAGCATGATATGCTTTTACCAAAGTCCACTGTGGTCAGACTGTGACCAGTCAAAGCACTTACATGTATATGGAAGGGCTATTTCCCAGGGTCTCCCATCAACTGAGGTCACCCAGGATAAACTGGAGGGCCATGTGTGCAAGTGTCCTGGGAATGGGCATTGATTGTCACATACATGTAAATGAGAACTGACTATCACTGGAAATGGCATTTTCTTCATGTTCCATGCATGGCATTTCCTCTGTGTCCCATTTCTTAATGTTTGTGCAGAATGAACATGCACTGACATTGTGATAATGTAAATCATCTTTCATTTTAATTTCACAATACAATTTAGCCCTATATATATATATATATATATATATATATATATATATATATATATATATATTTATATTTATAGTCCTACGGGACATGGTAAACCCATGCAGCTCTTACTGCCATAATTTTGTGAATTTTCAGCATGGAAAAAGTTCATGTTTTTTTTCAAAGTAGGACCAAGAATTGTTGGTGTTATTATATGCAAAATTCTATAAGTTGTGGGAGGGACCCTAACTTGTATCTCTGAAAAAAAAAGATTGAGATCACCAGACCCATGGTGACCGCAGTCTGACTGAAAAGTGATGTAAATTGTACACTAATCTGTGTCACAACAACCAAGAGACCCCCAGCTGGTAAAGTGACTCTCCTAATCAGATTAATTAGCATCAGCAAACAAAGCTGACTAGATCCAGGCTATATTTGCTACATCCTAGGGGGCCTTCCGAGTACTGGAGCTAAAGGCTCAGTACAGCCTTTAATTGAGCATGCATGAAGCACCATGCTTCCATCATTTTTGATGGTTGTTGCAGTTAGTTTGAGGTACCCACAGGGTAACTTACACAAATCATCGCGACCAACACTCCCTTTTGCAAGTTGAATGATCATATTCCAACTGCCCTTGCAAAGCTGCAGAAGCTGTGGCATGACCAGGGCTACAGGGTATTTACCAATATAAGCAAATACAGATGAGGGCAAGGCTAAAACCGGGGGGGGGGGGAGGGTACTCCCTTTACCGAGCATAATGGGGATGTGCCGCTCTGAAGGGTAACTTTTTGCATGCATTTTCCCTAACCAAGATATCAATTTTGCCAAGAATCTCCCTAGCGAAGGTCCAATATTTAAACTAGGGCCCCTAACTAAGGTCGTAAAAAAATCAAACGGCCCTTATCAAGACCCCCGGTCAAGGCAATCACTTTCATTCGCTTCCCGCCATCAAGTTGCATGCTGTGATAATTATAATTACGCTGCTAGTCTATCACATTGGCCACCTGGCCGCCATAATAAAGGTCCAGGATTTCTTGGAATGGGGGCCCTTATGAAGGGTAGGTTTGTGGAAATCTGAGCTGCACACCCCTATCCAAAAAAATACAGAGTACCCCCCCTCCCGGGGGCTAAAACTGCTAGTTCCCTCTCCAAAAATGCTCTGACTGGTTTCAACACCATTGTGTCTCATCAGAGGCTAATGTAACAGCTGTGTGAGCATGCTTTATACACTTGGGTGTAATGTACATGCAACTAACGTCCATGTGTGCAACTCACGTGTTGAGTCTTGCGTGCGTAATGTGACAATTAATACAACAGCCAAATGGGCCTAACTGCAAAGTTTAATCCTGTTTGCAATGCACCTGGGGGGGGGGGGGTGCAAATGGGTGTCACGATTGTGATGCTCAGTATACCTGGTTGACCTCAGTTCATCATCAAAGGACATTTTATTGAGCAGTGGTGTAATATGACACCCTCCACCCTCAAAATTATTTTCACAGCTCATTATTATTGTTTAAATATATCACTAGTAACTTGTTTCGGCATTAGTGGGTGCGATTCATCATTTCAGGGTGGTTCCCGGTGTTACACAGCATTTGCCAGCATGAGACAGCGTTAGCCGGCGTTACAAACACTGGGAAATGCCGACTAACGCTGTCTCATGTTGGCAAACGCTGTGTAATGCCGGGAACCGCCCTGAAATGCCGAAACGCACCCACTAACGCCGAAACAAGTTACTGGTGTGTGTGTATATACATATATATATATATATACATATATATATATATATATATATATATATATATATATATATATATATATATATATATAAGCTAAAAGACGATTCTAGAGCCTAAAATAGCTAGAGGCTTGTCCGACTAGTTTCGGTGTCTTTGAAATATATATATATTTACCAATTTAGCAGGAAATGAGCTAAGAGCCACTGACAGATGAACCAGTATTGAATAATACTGTTTAATATTGTTTGTATTGGTATTGTATAATTTTGCATAGTATTACTCAATTTTCATACAATTATGCCATTTCACTAGTGACCTGACTTTGAACCCGGGACATCTCATCATTACTCACAGTTATATTTCTTTCTTTTTTGGGGGGGTGGGTGGGTGGGGTGGCTTCTGAACAATTAATGGATTGTTTCACATAATACATGTACTGGAGTGTTTTTACCAGAAACATGGAACTTATTCTGCTTACAACGTGGCTTTGTTTTCCTGTTGTGTAAACAGTAGCTGCCTTTTTATTGAAACAGGCCAAACATTATTCAGATTCCCTGACAGTTATACTCATATTATGAGGCTCAGCACCCTCCAGCTCACTTACATAGCAAAGCATTCACCTGGGTACATTTTACCTGTTACAAATGAACTATCTTTCCACCTGACAACAAACTACCTGGGTGGCCTTGCAAAATGAGAGGGTGTAATTTACCACTTTACTAACAATCTAACATGCTGAACTTATTACCAGGTTTTCTCATTCCCCAGTAGCCTTCACTATTGCCCAGAGCTGGTGCCTGCTCGGAATGACGACTAATGTTCTGATTTTCTGATATTAGATTATTACATGTGTCTTTTCACACTAATCAGAACCCCCCTTCACTTCAATCAGCCAGACTTCCTCCCTGCTGTCATACACATGCCAGTATCAAAGCGATGAGGCTTCCAGGGGAGAAAAGATTATTTTGAAATTAAGAGTCCTATTGCATATCAAAGGGAATGTTTTGCTGTCAAAATTTTCCAGGACTGCTGTGCCTCACACAGCTATCCTAATAACAGGGGGGTGCCACTCCAGGAGAGTTTCCATTAACCCTGCATGGTTCTCCAAACAACAAACTGAAATTTTAAGGCTGTACTTGCAGTGTGATAAATTCCTACACCCTTGGAAGAAGGGGGTGGGGGGGGGGTTCGGTACGCTGGTACAGATAATTATTTTTCTAGAGTACGCAGTATGGAAAATAAAAATCTCTCAAAATTTTGGATAGTACGAAGTACGTAAAACAAGAGGGCTTCCAGTACGCCAGTACGGTAAATAAAAAGCCCCAGTACGCCAGTATGGGAAACCCTTTACCGACCCTCTTGGAATGCTTGTCATCTGTTTCTTTCTAGCCTGATTCATGAGGAAAAAATGTCTGCAGTTTATTATTGATCTCTGGCTGAGCTTTTGATTGTATAAACAACAGGTCTTTGATCGGAAATTATTCAGTGACACCTAGCTGTGACTCAGGTCAAATCACTTACAATGAACAGCTGTAAATTATAGTGAGGGATCTAGGTTTAGGTTTCTTGTACAAGATATCCTTCATTCAAGTAGCAGCATGCCTGTAGTTGACATAGAATATAACAGTCCAGGTCAACAGCTTTCCTCGACATGCTTTTGGCACACTGTGCCTAGGGTAGCTGTTAATTCAGTCTAAAATATGGCATTGAAAGTGTTAGTTGGATTAAGTTGCACATGTGTACATCAGCATTAGCACACTTAGGGTAAATATTTTGGTCCTGAGTCCACACCATACGGGCCAGCAATCACCACAGTGAGGCCCTAGTCGGTCCCAAATGGAGGCAACAAGTGAAAACGACGACATCGCCCGGCAATGGCCTCCATTGTTTGCCGTTCTATCATTGATTGGCTGGGGCTCAGAGCAGTAGCCGAGTATTCTCCTGCCTGCCTGGCTTCCTCCACAATCTATCACTCGAATACTCAGCCATGCATACTACAAGGGTAGGCTACACTCTATTATACCCCAAGTGGCTTGTAATTAACGAGGCACTTTTTTTTTTCATGCAAGTTCATGATTTTTGTGGCCAATCACTGCGTGCTTTTTATTCCACTGTGAAATCATTCAATGAATTGGTAGAGTGATCGCTGAAAAACAATTGTGTTGGTATGATTAATATCAGCCCTGTATGTCCTATACCAATACCTCTTATGGTGCCTACGGGACAACATTCGAAAACAAAGCGCACTTAAAATTGTTTGCGCTAGCACGGCAAATGGCACTGTGAGGTACACGTACATGTATCTACCATGATCAATCAGGTCGTTACCTGTTGTAATAGCGAAAAACTGCAGTCAGTTTTTTGGGGGTTTTTTGCATTGTATGAAGACTGAGGTAACCCTAGCTGCCTCTGCAGAAGGTGCAGCATGACTTGTCATGCAAGGACGCCCAGGTAATATAAACAAGGCATGTTGGTATTTGGATGGAAGCTCTTTTTGTTACAAATTTGAATATACAATTTGTATAATAATTCCAACAAAAATAGTTACTTAACTCTTTCACTGCCACGTTTTGGAGGGAGCCGCCAGCTTTCCTCAGCACACTTTGGGCCCAATGAGCCCGATGCACACCCAGGAGAGCTGTTGACCTAGACTACTATATTCGATGTAACAACACTTGTACAAGGAGCATGGCTCTGGCACCCTTATACTTCAGAGCAGTTTGTTTTAAGTACACGTAGTGGGACTTAAGTTGCAATTGGCACGGAGAGAGTTAAAAAAAAAGCGTTTGAGGAGATAAATGTGGTGAAGAATTTTGCCGCGTTCCGTGCTGATGCAAGTCATTTTTTACACATAGGTGTAAACATGAAGTAATCAATAGTCACGTAGAAACATGATATATTTACATGTGCAATGCTCTTGAAAGACATCATAACATCATGGCACGGCTATGTACATGTATGCTGTTCACATATTTGCACAAAGTGCTATAACAAGCAGAATGAAGACACCGCACACCTGAAGTATCAATCCAATTTATAAATATATGTACACGTACCTGCCTAGAAGTTTTGGTCACGCCCACACTGATCATGAGCTGGAGGAGAAGCTCCCCAGGGTGAATTAAGTTAATGAGGCGGGCAATACATGAATAGAAAATGTGCCTAAGCCACACACACGGAAAATGAAGCATACTCAGTCACCGCAACTTGGTTACACGTAGCTGATGAGGCTAGCCTATGTATGACATTAACCTCCTATAAGCTCTTTGTGATTGTAACACATAAATGCATGGATATTCTGCCTACCTTCCATCAAGGCATGGTATGATAACAGGGCGCATAACTCATAATAACACTGGACAATGTCAATTAATTTTGCAGGTGACTCGAATTGTCCACATTACAATAAATGCCTGAACAGCCTAAGTGTTCTCCACAGCTCAAAATCATGCAAAGATTTACCCTTGCCTTATTTTCTGAGTTCGTTTATAAGGTACATGCTCTGGCGTTATTTGATTTCTCAAATATGAAACTTTCTTGATATAGGTTTTTTTTTTTTAAACATGCATCAAAGCAGCTTAATCACAGTATCAGGCAAAATTTGGGAATCTGGGTATGCAACTGCATTGAAAGACCACCTGTTCTAAAAGACCACAATTTGATAATGGGGGGGGGGGGGAGGAGGGGGCAAAAGAGAATGCACCACTGTACAAAACAAGAGCTTGAACTCTTTATAACAGCTTTGGGGTCAGCCTGTGTTTTGCTGTAGTCACATATTACACCTAAAGGACATGATCTGGACAGTAAGCCATTTCAAGCTGCTCCAATTATATCATTACTATACTTAACTGGTATCTCTTCAGGTATTTATCATTTCATTACATAAACTAAACTTTCATATTGACGAAAGTTTTCTTACAAAATATCATTGCTGTGGCCTGTAAAACCTTCTTGCTTTATCAGCTCTGAGTGTCATTCATTATGCTACCATGAACCATTTAACTAAACCCAACTCCAACCCCAATTTCATTAAGCCCATAGAGTGTTACTGAAGACAAGGGTCCAACTCATCTGAATTGTTATAATGCATGGTTCTACAATCAAATTGCTCACATCAAGGCCTCTCATTCAAGCATCAGCATACCCAATCTGAAATTGGCTGTAAGTTAAATACAAGAGGCTCATGGGTCTAATGCTCTGCTGACCACCATCAAGAAAAAAACATTTCCTGAAATGTATTCCCTCCACGACCTTGAAAAATTAATCAAGGCTATCCATATTAAGCAATATCAATCTTCAACACGACACACATTTTTGGTACATACGTCATATTCATTGTTACGATATTGGATTCAATGTCCTTTTCTTAAGTGTTTAATAACCTTGAAAAAAAGGTCAAGGTCACAATCATTGAGTCAAAGTGACCCAACAAATAGGTCATCAAGCAGAGTTTTATATATTGGAACCTGTTTTGAGAGACCACTGTGATGAAAGACCACCTGCCCTGTAAGACCATATATCCAAAGTCCCTTTCACCATTCCTTCCATGTTATTGCGCCTCCATTGAAAGACCACCTGCCTTATGTGACCACTCTTTAGCTTGCCCTGGGGATGGTCTTTTAAACAGGCTTCACTGTACAATGTTGTCAAGTGCAATTTTGAGCTGGAAGGTCAATTCCTTTTGCTACTGATATCCAAGCTGCATCCTACTATCACAAAATCACCTTTTCCAACTTAACAGGTCTAGCAACCTAACAAATAGAGGTCAAGGTCACTTAATCCTATACAACGTATTAGCATAGAACATGATCTCTATATCCTATAAATTTGGCATGTCTAATTCAATCACTTTTTAAGATGTGGAATTTTGTATCTTTCAAGACATTTTTCTCATAATTTCTATCAAAGTATGGGTGGCACCACTAGTATCACAAACAACCGAGAAAATTGACCTCTTCAACAATCCCACTAAATTTCATGAAGATTCATATAAAGGATGCTGCACTGCATGGTCACAAGACTTTTATATTTTGACCCATATATTACACAATACTATGGCACCACCAACACTGATATCGATAAATATTTTCATACACTTAAAAAAGTGTAGACCCATATCTTTAACATGGGTTGCGAAGCAGGCCAAGTCTACATTAATCACTCTCCATGGCACAGATGTTGGCGTATACTTTCCTACCAACATGTTTGGTGGAGGAAACCAAAGGATTGGAGAAAAGTACCGTACACTTTATAAGTCCTCACCTAAAAGTTCAACGGGCCTGACTAAAAAACTGTGGGGCGCAGGGCATTCACAAGATGACCCCTATACTTTAACTGGCCATTTGACCTTCATTTTCAATTCGGATAAAAAATTGTTGCATTCAAAATATGTGTCCTGCTTCCAGCTTTCCACACATGGTCTGTTTGTTCAAATAGGGTAATAACTTTACGAGTTATTGAAGAAAAACAATAAACTTGGACATGTGCCAAAAGTCCATAATCACTGGGTCATAGTGACCCAAAAAGTAGGTCACCTAGTACAGTTTTATGTACAATGTAGTCAAGTGCAATTTTGATCGGGAGGCTCAATTCTCTTTGCAATTGATATCCAAGCTACACCTTACCATTACAAGATTTTCTCTTTCAGCTTTACAGGCATGGTAACCTCACAACAATATGTCAAGGTCACTGACATAATACAATATACTAGCTTTGAACATGGCCTATATATATCTTATAAATTTAGCATGTATAATTCAATAATTTTTCAAGAAATGGAATTTCATATCTTTAAACATATTTTGGGTTGCAATAGGAGATATGCATATTCATTTCCCACCAGAACTACATAACTGATTGCCTAGTCTCGCTTGGCGGGATATGGCGAGATACAGGTGGGTACCTGTGGGGATAAGAGGGATGCTACTAATATTTTGGAAATGGACAGTACTTATTAAAGACAGATGAAAATTTTCTCTATATATGGGTCGGGAAGTACTAGATAAACTCCAGTTTGGCATTTGTGAACATAATTTCTCAAAAATCACTACTTTTGTGAGAAATGAATGTTTGGCCCTGTCTGTGACAGTGATGTGATCCTCACGTCCCCTGTGATCGCCTGGCATCAAACCTGCGCATTATGGCTGGAAATTAATGTGCATACAGTGTATTTCTGTCAAATTACAGATGGCACCACTAGTAACATACGCTCCTGAGATTTTGGTCCCCTCCACAATCCCACAACTAAATTTCATGAAGATCTATCAAAAATTAAGGAGGCTACAGCAGTCACAAGACTCTTACATTTTGACCCATACATGTATATTGCATAATACTAAAGGTGGCGCCACCAATAGTAGTGAGACCATAACATGTCGATATTGTAAATAAATTAAGGTCCAAGTCTAAGACCATCCAAATGCTGACATGTCTATCATCATGAATATCACCAGACACAACAGTAAGAATAGCCACAAAACAACTGATTATTCATTGAACATCTACAGAGGATAAGATGTCATATTGACAAGGAAGAATAAATGACAGTCATGAAAAATAGAAGTGGACAACACTATCACTTGTATCAGTCCACGAACACCAAATGCAGGGTGAGGGAAAACATATCTCGCCTGACCAGAGATAGGTATATAGTTTAAATCCATTTGATGCCAGCAACTCTCAACTTTAAAAAATATCTTGCCTCATGCATGCACTGTATCAAATTAAATGTCTGTTACAATTGTTACAGTTTTACATATTTATCACAACAATTATATAACATTACAGAAACAAAAAAAAGGCACGCAAAGGAGTCGAACCCACAATACTAAAATGATAAAGGTTGTTAGTATGTATAGCTGTAGCCATTCGCCACTCTAACTCAGGTGTTGTAATTGTTGTTTTAAATGTAATATTTGCAAACCTCCCCTTTTCTTGTCCATATTTCTGAGTCCATTTTTAAAGTAATCCCTTCACATTAATGTCTTATCATTTCTGAATACAATAGCCGTCACTAAGACAAGATGAAAAATTAAAAATAACTCATAAATCACTTTTGTCATTCCTGCGGGCTGTTGTGGATTTGGTCCCCGCTGGTTTCAACAGTCCAGAAAGCATACTGTCCCAGTTTATGGGTGCAGCTTGGAACTCATTGTGTGGAATTTTGAATCTGAAAAATTAAGTTCCATTAAAAGTAAAGATTGGCACAATGTTTTTTTGCCAGAATATGCTCAAATGAGCTGGTACATATAGGGTCCTTAAGCAGATGCAAGGGGCGGAAATTGTTTTCCCAAAAGTGTATAAAAGTACAAGGCATTTCGGACAATTCTATACAAGGTGCGTCGGCCTTTAGTCCCAGACTTTTATAAACTTGATAGTCCTGTGCTCATGCAGATGAATACTACAGGTCCACAGCTCTCCTCTGTACACATGAAAGTCTACTACAATGACACTATGTGGCAAGTCATGTCCCAGATTTGTGGGCCTGCAAGGCACTAGTCTTGTCATATACACATAAAGCAGGTGGTCTCCCAAAGGAGGTTTGACTCTTACACCACCTGACCTACAACTAAGCATTGGTAACTTTGAATTCTTATCCATAATTTAGACTCAAACATGGTTGACGCTCAATTACCAGACCCCATTCTATCTTGCAGTCACATGTTTACTTGTATTGGTATCATAAACAAAAACATATTTTGGATCTGTAAAAATAAAACTATTGTATCGTATCGTATCGTAAATTGTTTTTGAAAAATTGTTTTACCAATCGTCTACAAAATACATGTGGGTGGGTTTTACTTATCTCAAATTGGGAAATCCTCAGTGGGTAAGTGTTTTTTTTTGGGGGGGGGGGGGAGTATGGAGGGTGTCATTGGTCAGGTTCTGCAGGTGGTCTTTCAAAGGAGGTAAATTATCATTACAAGTTGAAGTTGAAGTTGAAAAAGCTTTATTTGGTCTAGAACATACATCCATACAGTAAAAATACATTATAAATATTTAGACCAGGGAGACTCTACATTAAGACTCTGCAGAGTCGCTGTCATACAGGCCACCCTAGCTTTACACTAGATTGTGCCACATAATTACATCATATGCTTGTTGTTAACAATTAACCAAGAGGATAATAACGTAGGTAGACCAAATATCAATGGTACCAGTACCTTAAATGATTATAATAATGTATAATAAATATAGCAATTTGCGGCATTGCAGTTAGTTTCATAGCTGTTGATGATAACAAACTTAGCATATTGTATGAATCCTTTGAGAGAATGTGTGTGAATTTTGGACAGGACTATCTCAGGTAGGCAGTTTTCATTAATTAAGTCTGGAATTTTATGTCTTATGCATAACCGGTTAATCTTTGTACTCGTGAATGATATTGGCATTGTAGGAGTTAAAATGGGAATGTTGTGTATTGTTACATCATATCTATGTGGGGTGATTACATTTATCCTAGGTCTATCAGTTTGTTGTATAGGGTTATTAGTATTAAACAAATCATTAAAAATAGCCAGGAAATATATTGCTTTTGAATTTGTAATATATTTTTATACAACATAACTTGAATATGTCAGTAACTTTGAGCAAATTAAGTTTTTTTTAAGATTGGAGCGGCATGTGCATTATATTTATTATTACTATTCAGTGTTGCTGCCTTCTGTTACAGTTAAGTAAGTCTGCTACAAGTCTGAAATCCCCATGCGGTTATTCCATAATTCACATGTGATAAAAATAAAGCATTATAGATTATTTTTATAATACCTTTGGGCAATAGACTTTTCAATTTGGAGAGTATACCACATAATCATGATAATTTGTTGCATATCAGATTAATATGTTTATTCCAGGTAATATTTTGGTCAAGTGATATGCCTAGGAATTTGAAATTCTTGACACTTTCAATTGGCTGACCATTAATCATTATATTCAGTATTTGGTGAGGGGGTAAATATTTCTGTTTTGTATGGCATATCATAAATTTAGGGTTTTTTTTCTTTCAAGGAGAGAGCTTATTCACTGCAAGCCAATCATTAACTTTTGTTAATTCTTTGTTTCATTGGATATGGAGGTTTGGGATGTGTCCTTATTAAGATTGCATAATGTACTCAACAGGGTGGTATCATCAGTATACATGATTGTAATAAAGTTGTTAGCTGTGGATAAATCATTTATGTAGATCAGGAATAAAAGGGGACCCAAAATAGATCCTTGGGGAACTCCAGTTGTAATTCTCTGTAAAGACCATTTTGTATTTTCGATTTCAACATACTGGAATCTATTACTGATGTAGCTATTGAACCATTGGAGCTCTGTATTTAAAATTCCATAGTGTTCAAGTTTTTTTAGGAGTATTTCGTGATCTATTGTATCATAGGCTTTAGAGAGATATATAAGTACAGGGCAATTGGATGTTTCTTCTCATCAAGTTCCGAATGTAATCTGTCAAAAAGTTCTAGCACTGCAGTTTCAGTAGAATGTTTTTTTTCTGAAGCCATACTGATGATTGTAAAATAAACCATTATCTGTGAAATATTGGAATAATTGCACATGTATAACTCTGTCAAAAACTTTAGAAATAGAGGGTAGAAGGAATAGGGGTTTATAATTGTTCAAGTCATGTTGATCGCCTTTTTTGAAAATTGGTATTACCTTTGCAATTTTTAATTTGTCTGAAAAACACCACTTTTTAAAGACTGCATGGTTTATGACGGCAGTTAGGGGTTTACTTGTGGGTTCCAGACTAAGTTTGAGAAGGACTAGCGATACATTATCTATTCCAGCACTTTTTGGGGGGATTTAAGTTACGTATCATTTTGTTAATTTGTTCTTCATCCACCTGGGCAAATTTGAAAGTGGAATTTATGTCTATATTTTGAACATAAGATTGAAAGTTTTTTTTTCCCATGCATGTCTATTTTCTGTGCCAGTTTTGGACCAATATTGGCAAAGAAATCATTGAATTGAGATGCAATGTCTTGTGTCTCTGAAATTTCTTTGTCGCCAATATTGAAATATTTTGGGAGCTCTTTGTTCTCATTAGATTTATTTAACACATCTTTAATTGCTTTCCAAGTATTTTTAGTATAATTTTTGTGTTTGTCAAGTTCAGTCTGATAGCAGGTATATTTTGCTCTTCTAATCATAGAGCCGACCTCATTCAATATATATATATATATACATATATATATATATATATATATATATATATATATATATATATATATATATATATATATATATATATATATATATATATATATATATATATATATGTATATATATGTATGTGTGTGTTTTACAATACATAACAGGTACAGACAAAGACTGCAGGCTAATATAACCCATGTTTGATGTCAATTTAGTAACACAAATGTTGCCTTTAGTTCATCACACTAGAAAGAGCTTCTGTAAAAATTGAAGCACCCCACAGCAGACAGTGAGAATGCTACTGACTTGTTCACAGTATACAAGCAATTACATTAACATTACAACATATATGCTGCTTGAAATGGTACCATTTTCAATTTTTTTCAATTTTTTATTTTGGCAATGTTTTATTTCAGTGCTTGTCCATCAGCAATATTAAGTAACACCATGACACTCAGTACAGTGGTACCTGTCTTCAGAGACCCCTCTAATGAGAAACCACATATCTTTCTAAAACCACTCTCTCAGAACACTGTTTTATCTTTTCCATGTTATTATACCTCTAATGAAAGACCAGCTGTTTTGACAGACCACATTTTTACCTGCTGTAGGGGTGGTCTCTCAAGAGAGGGACCACTGTAATAAGTATTACTTGTATCACTTTGGTGGCTCCCAAACCACAGGCTCTGCAGTTCTTGCACTGTGTTCCCTGTTTTACATATGATTATTTTACCCATGCATAATATATTAGCACCAAAATGAATGTCTCAAGGAAAAGTTCTATCTCAAGTCTTTTATTGAATCACATTTTCCTAGTTTTTAAAAAATCTGAAAATTGTCAGACAGTTTTGCAGAAACCATGTTTAACCACGTTAGTTGTCTGCAATCTCTTGGCTTGCATTTCTTTCCTTTGCTGATAATATATACATACATACATGGCCATCTCAACATAAACAGGTATACTGTATGATGAGTTTATATGCTGTAGGTCATTTCAATCCACTTTAATGATTTTGTTGTACCTGCAGAAGATCACTCAGATTATCAGTATAATTACTAAATCAGTCTCTAGAAGGGATAAGATTTATGGTGTTGGAAATTCAACAGAAGCTTTGCTGACTAAATCCATTTTAACTCTCAACCACCCTCATAACAAAACGGAATATTGATATCAAATCTTGGGATTCCCCAAGTGCGCACTGGGTGTCAAGGGCCCATGATTCACAAAGAGACGAGATTGTTCGTGAATTCAGACTCATGGCATGTTGGTACTTGAATGAAAGCTCTCTTATTAATGAAGATTCATTCATCATCTTCAACTGGAAAATAAGAGACTGCTATTAAATGAGCAAAGCTTCCTTCGACATTAAAAAAGAAAACAGCTTCCTCCCAGCCCATCCTGCAGAAGGTCCATCATTAACAGCAGAAGGGCCTTCTCAACAGGTGTTTATTCCATTCCATTGTCAAAGACTCCTGTAATATAAAGCCACTTTGATATCCATATTGACGCAGATTGACAGCGGCGCAATCTCTACGAGGCAGGCTTCATAGACAGCCTTACCCCAGCTGTCAGAACGCTTGCAGATGTCTCCATTGTAAGCTGTAATTGGGCTGTTTGGTACACAGTACACACATCTGTCTTGCATTTCCCCACATGCTGAAATTCCTGCCAAAATGATCTGCTTTTACCTTCCCAGATAGAATGAATATGCTTTCATGGGAACATTGAGAAACAATATAAGAGCTGCTTGCTTTCTTGGCTCAACAAAGGAACATGTTCTTTCAATCTAAACTTTAAAGCATGTGCCTTTCTAACCATTTGGATGTCAATATTAAGTACATAAACTGTATGTTTACTAAATATTCTTGAGGTCTTGAATGTCTCACAAATGCCTCCCGCTGTGCTCAGGTAACAAATTAAAATGATGTCAATAGAGGTAATGTGTAAAAGGGGAAAGGTCATCCATTTTAAGCATGTTTTAACAAATGTCCAAGTTATCAAAGGCCTAACAAGTGTGTGTGTGTGTGTGTGTGTGTGTGTGTGTGTGTGTGTGTGTGTGGTTCCTGTAACCTGACAAACCCTACTTAAAAGGCCCACCCCTAAAATTTATGGAAAAAAAAATAAATAAAAAATAAAAAGGTAAATATAATTTGAAGCTGCTCTTCCCTAACTCAATATGTAAAACAATAAATAAATAATACAATATAAGCACCAAAAGCATCATTTTTATAACACTAAGATACTGAAATTATAAATATATAAAGTAAAGCAGTCCCTCTCCAGTACTCCCATCTGATGGCAGTCATGCATCAGGAATGATTTCACCTTATTTTTGAAAATGTTCTTACATTCACTCTCTCTGATATACCCTGGCAGGTTCTGCATGGTATTATCAAGATACAGTAGTACCTGCAATTACCGACCCCAGTCCCCACCTGGTCAAAATGACCAGTTTTCCTTGGCATTGACGCTTTTGCAATGTTAAATGACTTGACGCGAACGACCACAGTGTTGTCCAACTGGAAACCTCTGCAGCAGAAAATTTAGATTTCCTGGAGCATTTTCTCAACTTCTTCACATGAAAAACACTTATTTTGGGTAAATTCTATGCCATTTTTCAAGAACTGTGATGCAAAATTTTGCTCCAATGCTCTAGACCAGCTGCAACATGTGACCAATGACCAGCAAAATAACCCCACAAATGACCATCCTTAAAATAAAGCGGTTGTTCTAATTAACCGTAACCAAGTTGCAAGTTAACAGAAAAGCTGGCCAATATGCCATTATTTTGCAGTGAAGTCAACTCAAACACAGCATTTTATTTCAACTTGCCTGGATGGTTAACTTGGGCCTGGGAAAAAGCATAGGGCCCAGCTACTGCATATAGCCATGGTGGTGCGGTATTGATATCTAGTATCGCTAGGTTCCAGGTGTCTGTTCTCCGAGTTACCAGGGGAAACAGTTGTCAACATATTTTTAAAAGATGACTTACACTCTTAACTTTAATGTGCCTGATCGGTTGTGTCTGAAGCAGTTATCATCCCTTAGTTATAAATCCAAATGCAACACGATAGCACCATGGCATGCATGCACACACGGTGAGCACGATTTATAAACATGGTGCAATGCATTTTGGGAAAGGAAAATCATAGTGAATTACGGCTACATGCTTTCAGCACACTTCCAGGTGTCCATTCCCTGATTTACCTGGGCAAATGATTGTTAAAGTACTTTTAAAACATGACTTACAGTCTTAACCTTAATCTGCCCACTCGGTCGAGTCTGAAGCAGTTATCATCGCTGATTACAAATCCAAATGTGACCCATACACCATGTGGTGGCGAGCGCCATTTTGAACATTGTGCAATTAATGCAATGATTGCGGGACAGTATCACAAAAAAACATTTGATTTCAATATCAAAGTGAATCATGGCCACAGCATTTATCATATCATTAGTGATGTGCTGAAATATTTGCAAAATACATACTTTTGGTTTCATATATTATAACCCTCTTCTCACCCCCACATGGCAAGATCATCCCAATGATCATTTACAAACCATTGGCATTGGGTGCGGAATTGCAATTTTCATAAAGGCAGCCAAGTCAATTGGTTATTTTGAAGAGGTAGCATCCAAAATATATGTGTAATTAGTGTTAAAGGAAGGTTAATTTGTCGAATGAATGAACTGTACAATATATAATGGTACTTTTCCAGAGTGAGCATCACCTGAAAATGTACATACAACAACAAACAGTTACCAGTTGTAGGCCCCAGGATACCAGTTTTGTATCAGATAGTGAAGTTGCCCTGAGGCAGTGAATTAAGCGGCAGCAATAGGCCGAGTCTCAAGCGTCCCACTGCGTCGAAGGCGAAGCTTAGTCGAGAAGTTTGCCCACACAGTGTATCCAGATCCGAAAGTACCGGCAGGTTTTTATATAAGTGGTAACAAAACGCCTGTAATAATGATCTGGCAGCATTAAATGTGCCATGAAAATGCTTGCCGTAATAACCATCAAGTCATTACAAATATGTACAGAGACATCACTCAAGCTTTTTTAAAAACGAGTAGATTGCTTTTGTAATGCCACACCTCCTAAAGATAAACCAGCACCTGGTCGCAATAAACACAGAGCCTATTACACACAGGAAGCTTCATCATTGTGCTAAAATTTGAAATGCCTACCGCTGTCCCCATGATGGGCATGTTGTCAAGACCACACGACTTATACCCACAGTAGATTACTACATATGAAGGTATAATATAGTGGAATCTCCCTTTGGGAATTAAAAATGTGGTCTAAATAAGGGAGTGGCCTTAATGGGGTATACAATTTAACTAAGGATAAACAAAAACGGGTCTGTAAATTGGTGATTTTAATATAGAAATGGTCTTTTTAAGGAAGTGGTCTTAATTGGAGATTCTACTGTACATCATTTATATTCAAAAATAATCTGTGAACATATATATATATATATATATATATAACCAGCTCTGTATATAGTAAGATCACAACATCCCTCTGCGAATTCCCATCACCCATGCAATGTGCGAACTCTAGACAATAGCTGTAGCATAGTAGCATCTAAATTATAGAACAAAAAGCTGAATTTATTGTTGAGGCAATCAGCTTATACACATATATATATATATATATATATATATATATATATATATATATATATATATATATATATATATATATACAGTAGAACCTGCCTATGAGCCCCTCTCTGCTAAGGAACCACCTGTACTAAATGACCAGTCTCAAAATCCCCATAAGCATATATTATAATTTTACCTGCCTAAAGGGACCATCTGTCAGAAAGGACCATTTTTCACAGGTCCTGTGGCCGGTCCCTGAAGACCAGTTTCACTGTATTATCACATAGGTCAACAAATCATGTGAATGGTTGTCTATGTATCCCAGAGCTTTTTTAACATTCATACTGTACTCATCAAGGCCCCGACCAGTGGGTTTTGCATTGTCAGACAAAATTGTCATTTTAAAGGTGCCACTGTGGCAGCTATAGCATGACTTGTCAGGCAGTGTGAAAACCACCAACTTTGGATCTAGCCTACAAGTTGATACATGTATTTGAACTAAAGCTCGGAATATGAATACACAATCACTATTTGCGAGAGCTCACTGTTACAGACTGGAAAGAGTTAAAGGGGAGATTGCTTAAATGGTCAGACTGGTTTATTGTATGACAGTCCGGCCAGTGGATTACTCTATTGGGACACTTATGGGTTACAATATAGTCATCACAGGAAAGGATTTCATTACCCTACAGCAGATTGAAGATGACGGCAAGAACCTTGAACAGGAAAGTGTGGAGTCGTGACAATAAAAGCCCACTGAAAACATATGCTGGACCCAGGGGCGCAGTTCACATTGACTCAAGATTAACTAATTCTTTCAGCCACAGTGGATCTTTGCATGTATTAACCTTTTACTGCTGTACAAATAGTTATTAAATTTTCAGTGACCATTAAATGTTATTTTTCTTCCTGTGTTTAATGACAAGAGACAACTTATTGCTTGGTAAGACAGACTCTTGCTCCAGGATAATTCTGAGGGCTCCACATCTGTGTCGCCTGCTCAGTCTCACCACAATAGCATAACTGAGCTTGTCTTAGCAAGCAAATGACCAATGAAAATATCCGTTTATGGTGTCTGTCCCCTCTGCCCCGACACCATTTTCTCATGGCCACTTTTCACAGAAAAGACTTCTGTTATTGTTCAGCTCAGTACAGACAACTCTGCTTAATTCTATCAGTGCCAACTGCCACTAAAGTCAAACTACTTAAGACGAACTGCTCTCAGTAACAATAAGGACCCTATATTGGTATTGCTTGTGACAAAAACGTTCATTAAGGCACCACGCTGCCTCTCTATAGTTCCAGAAGAATATTATAATGGCCTGGGTTGACAGCTTTTCTTGTTGTGCTTTGGGTGCAATCAAAGGGCAATCAGGAAAGCTGTTGACTTGCTCTAAACCTTGGCAGTGAAAGCATCAACTCAATCTAACTTATTTGTGCATTATCAGTACATGTCGCCTTAGAACAAATTAAGCAATGATTGCATCTTCTGATTCTTTTCAAAAAAGAGCTTTTATATACGTGTGGACATGTCAAGTCTGAAACCAAGGACACTCAGCTGCCACAAGGTCAACTGCAGCCTAACCTGCTGAACAACGCAGAAAAAAGCCCCACTGCCCCCCCCCCCCACTGCCTTTATTGACATAGTATGCACAGAGTTAACTCTTTCAGTGCCAAATTTTGGACTGAATCAACAGCTTTTCTCAGCATGTATTGATCGCAGTGTGCCCAATGCGTGCCGAGAAAAGCTGTTGAACTGGGCTATTCTCTCTGGAGCTATAGGCATACTGGTACTTGAATGAAAGATCTTTGTACAAGGAATAAGAATCTAATGATAATTCAGACTAGTTTGACTTAAGCAAATTGACTTTAGTCATGATTAGCACTGAAAGAGTTAATGTGTCCACTTGGAAAACTTTTCCCATCACATTTGGGTAGTGAATGCAACAAAAGGTACGGGCAGTGCTGCTGAAGTGAAAGGACTGCGCGGAGAGGCATCTTGTGCACTCTGAAGTCAATAGTCCTCTTACGTTTTCAGTGTATGCTTTGAGCCAACCAGTGGCCTCCTTAATGACTCATATTCATATTGGAGCACACCATTACTATAGGTTATATATGAGTCCATAAGGGAATCTTTCAGCATATACATATATATATATATATGTCTTGGAGCATATTGTCATGCTAAATAATGAATCATTTACAGCGTACATACAATTTCCCGCCACTTTCTCCGATTTCTGGTTGAGTGAAAAGCATATACATACATGTATATATATATATCCTATTGCATGTTGTTATGTTAAATCAATAGATCATTTACACCGTACATACAATTTCCTTCCGCTTTCTCCAATTTCTGGCTGTGTGAAATTATACACAAAACAGTCCCACATGCATGGGTACAGATACTGTATGGGAGGAACTGCAAGCACATTACAGCTCTCAGAACCCATTTCCAGGTGAAAAGCAGTAGCGCTGCTGTAAAATAAGCAGAACTGGCGATCTTTTGCACAATATTGTATGCTCAAAAAGCCTGTTTTCATGCTCCTGTAATTTACAATGGCAACTGACTCAAAGTACTCTGTAAAGTTACCGGCTTTATAATCTGGTGTTAGAAAGTCCAGTATTACAAATTCTCCTTTTTGTCTGCTTCACCTGTCCTCTGTACACATCTTCCTCTGATGTGTGTTGTCTAATAGAATGTTAATTCAAGCAGGTCATTGCAATAGTTTAAAAATCAATTAATAGCTTCACCTTGCCCCCACCCTGTATGTAGTAAGTACAGAGAAAACGGTAAATCCTTCATCACTCAGTCATGACCAGAACTTCAAAATGTTCAGGATTTTTTTGGTAAAATAAATCAACACTCTTTTATGAGTGTATAAATGTCTCAGTTGTTAAATAAATGTTTCCTACAGGAGGACATTGCATACAAAGTACTCACATTAATCCATCTTTCGCCTTGATAAAAGATGAGTCTTTCCGAATACTCCTGGTATGATAGTTTTGTATGCTTATTGAACTATGCCTGTATGTGATACTTTCACCCAATTTTACTTCTTAAAATAAAACCATGCATATTTGCCAGGCTCTTTCTAGTTTGTCATTTAATGTATTCTTTATCCTTAAAACAAAATTAGGAGCATGTCATACTGGTTAAATGTTTGTAGTATAATCTCATGTCATAAAAGTGACTACTCTTGAGCAGTCTATGGTACAATGTCATGAGTATGGCTTGCCTCCCATAGTCTATGGTACAATGTCATGAGTATGGCTTGCCTCCCATAGTCTATGGTACAATGTCATGAGTATATGGCTTGCCTCCCATAGTCTATGGTACAATGTCATGATGTATGGCTTGCCTCCCATAGTCTATGGTACAATGTCACGAGTATGGCTTGCCTCCCATAGTCTATGGTACAATGTCATGAGTATATGGCTTGCCTCCCATAGTCTATGGTACAATGTCATGATGTATGGCTTGCCTCCCATAGTCTATGGTACAATGTCACGAGTATGGCTTGCCTCCCATAGTCTATGGGACAATCACTAGTAACTTGTTTCAGCGTTAGTGGGTGCGTTTCGGCGTTTCAGGGCGGTTCCCAGCGTTACACAGCGTTTGCCGGCGTGAGATGGCGTTTGCCGGCGTTACAAACGCCGGCAAACGCCGACTAACGCTGGCAAACGCCAAAATCCAATTAAGCCTTTTGGGGCTCGGCGTTTGCCGGCGTTAGTCGGCGTTTGCCAGCGTTTGAGACCCTTTCAACGCCGGCTACCGCTGGCAAACGCTCTGTAGTCCTCTCAACTAGCAAACTCAATGGGATACATGTAAAATTTGAATTCAGTTGAACTGGGATTAGAAGGATACATGGAAATTTGTGTCTTGTACTTGTACTAATCATTAACATACTTTTATTTTTTATACTCATGGGCAATACAACATAATTATCTTTAATATTATGATGATGATTTATCCATTGAGGTGTATGTGTATTGAATGACTTTGCTCATGATCACATATATATATATATATATATTTTGGTCACCCCAATCTTGGTTGCAAAGTAAAGACAAACAAACAACCCTGTTTTCAATTTTTATTTAAACACAGCACAGCAATTTTTTATTGTTTGTACCGCACAAGTCAGCAATGCATAGCTTTGTGCTAGCATAGATGTGAATCCCTGTGAATATAATACATGGAATTTATTATTAAATTCCATGTATTATATTGAAGTCAGTAATGTATAGCTTTGGGCTAGCATACCTGTGAAGTCTTCCCCCATAAGGTGGCAGTCTCCCACTTTTTCACCCCAATTTTTTTATTTACAAGCAAAATTTTGCAAATTTGGCAGAATTTCCTGCATAAAAATTTAGTATTTTCTATTATATTCTAAAATACAAATCTCCCCCATGGATTTTTAAAATTTACAAAAATCTTCCTATTTGAGGTGTGGAATGTTGACAGGTATGGATTAGCATAGATTCCGGGTGAATATAATTCATCATCATTCAATACACATACACCTCAATGGATAAATCATCATCATAATATTAAAGATAATTATGTTGTATTGCCCATGAGTATAAAAAATAAAAGTACATTAATGATTAGAGACACAAATTTCCATGGATCCTTCTGATCCCAGTTCAACTGAATTCAAATTTTACATGTATCCCATTGAGTTTGCTAGTTGAGAGGACTACAGAGCGTTTGCCGGCGTTGAAAGGGTGTCAAACGCTGGCAAACGCCGACTAACGCTGGCAAACGCCGACTAACGCCGGCTAACGCCGACTAACGCCGGCAAATGCCGAGCCCCAAAAGCTTAATTGGATTTTGGCATTTGCCAGCGTTTGCCGGCGTTTGTAACGCCGGCAAACGCCGTCTCACACCGGCAAACGCTGTGTAACGCCGGCAACCGCCCTGAAACGCCGAAACGCACCCACTAACACCGAAACAAGTTACTAGTGAATGTTATAAGTATGCCTTACCGTCCATAATCTAAGGTACAATGTTATAAGTATGCCTTCCCGTCCATAATCTAAGGTACAATGTCATAAGTATGCCTTCCCATCCATAATCTACGGTACAATGTTATAAGTATGGCTTGCCTTCTGTAGTTTATGGTACAATGTCATGAGTATGGCTTCCCATCCATAATCTATGGTACAATGTCATAAGTATGGCTTCCCATCCATAATCTAAGGTACAATGTCATAAGTATGGCTTCCCATCCATAATCTAAGGTACAATGTCATAAGTATGGCTTCCCTTCCATAGTGTGGGGTACAATGTCATAAGTATAGCTTCCCTTCCATAGTGTGGGGTACAATGTCATAAGTATGGCTTCCCTTCCATAGTGCGGGGTACAATATCATGCGTATGGCTTCCCTTCCATAGTGTGGGGTACAATGTCATGCGTATGGCTTCCCTTCCATAGTGTGGGGTACAATGTCATAAGTATGGCTTCCTTTCCTTAGTGCGGGGTACAATGTCATAAGTATGGCTTCCCTTCCATAGTCTATGGTACAATGTCATAAGTATGGCTTCCCTTCCATCCTCTAAGATACAACGTCATAAGTCTAATGCCTTTTTTTGCATGGTAACAATGTCATAAGTACGTTTACCCTGGCATTGTCTGTAATAACACAGTGTCATAAGCATGGCTCTATTTCTACACTGTCGTATGGCTTCCCTAACCTTGTCTTTCATACAAAACCATAAGTTAGGCTTGCCTAATCTTGCCACGAGTCATCTATATAGTTTCTTTTTGTTAGTCCTTAATATATAATTTTATGAGTGTGTATTCCTGTAGCAGTAGTCTTCAGTGCAACATCACAGAATGGCTTCTTTTGCCAAGAGTGTTTAATTTTCAGTACCAACTGCTAATAAAGTCCAACTACTTAAGGAAAACTACTTTCAATTATACGAAGAATGCTAGATTTATATTCCTTGTGAAAAGACTTTTCCCTCTGCTTATAGTCTTTCCTGAAACTCAGATATGTATGGCTTCCCCTACCATAGTCTTCATTATGACTTAAGGCATATAGTTTCATTTGGATGCCGGAGTCCAATTATAGATTCCTTTGCCTTTAGCCTTTACTACAACTTTATGAGCATGACTTTTTTTTGTCTAAAATCTTTAGTTCAACTTCATGGCATGACTATGTTGAATGTTTTCTCATCGTTTCTCACACTTCAAAAGTGTAACTTCTTTCCCCTATAGGCATGGCATGACTTGAAATGTATGCCTCACTTTACATATAATTTTGGACATAAATTTTTCAGTGTTTTTTAATGGCTTCCTCTGAGCACAACTTAGATGTATGTCTCCCTTTATATGTAATTTTGTGAATAAATTTTCAATGTGGCTTATATTGCCTCCAGTTTGCGAAAAGAGCTCATATAGCACATAGCCCTTTTCTCTAATCGTGTAATAAAATATGTTTAAACCAGTTTGTCATAAAACTTTGCAAGCATGGCGTCCAATGCCTGCTGTCTTAATTTTAGCTTCAAAAATGCAACTACTGCCAACAACCTAATTCTGCCAAGAACCTTGAATATTTCTATCCCCTTAACTTTAACTTCAAAAGTGCAACTACCTTCAATAAAATTCTTCATAAGTACAGTTTCCTTTGTC
This sequence comes from Hermodice carunculata, assembly GCA_964020975.1. NCBI lineage: Eukaryota > Metazoa > Annelida > Polychaeta > Eunicida > Amphinomidae > Hermodice > Hermodice carunculata. Next base: position 183,482 of record CAXHWN010002752.1, on the reverse strand, counting down.
AATGGCCTTTCGTAAAATCTTTATAACTATGTTTGATTTCTTTTGTCAACAGCCTTTCTCACAATTTTATGGGCATAGCTTCCCTTGCCTCTATTCTTAACCCTAGTGCTGCTGAACTGTTTTTGTTTTGTTTTTTTTAATCTGCGTTATGGACCATATAGACATGGGCCCCGCAGCACCAGAGTTAATATAACTTTACTGGTGTGCCTTCATTGGCACAGTTTGCAATACGATCTTAAGGACTGCCTTGTGTTGCCATCATGGAACCCTATAAGGAATCCATCTGCCAAACACTATACATTAATCGTCATCCAGCTGGGTGAACCCGCAGTATGCTGACAAAAGGTTTGACCGCAAATCGGTACTTTAATGTATGGAACACATATCGTTCAAACCAACACATTACAATGATAAAAGAAGCTGTATTTCATAAGGCTTGTGTATACATTTTGCAAGCTATAAAGTGATCTTGAAACTGAACCCTAAAATAATCACAACATGTATCATGGATCATGCTGATAACACAAATGAACAAGCATTGCTCTCCTCATGAGTAACTCAATATTTCCATCACATCAATGACATCTATACTGATCCACAGAGACAATCTTGTTAGTGTAAAGAGGGATACAGGTTGTGACATGCCTATATAGTGTTTTTTCTCCTCAGCCACCAATCATTCCTCATGTTCAATGTCTGTGATAGCCTGTTATATAGATGTCTGTAGCATCATGTACATACATGAATATAATTGGAAACAGAACTTTCAATCTGGAAGCACAAAGCACATTTACACAACAGCAAAAGTTATTCTGAGTTTATGAATATTTCACATATTATCCTCTGGCAATTGCTTCCTAACAATGTTTGTAGAATGTCATTGTGGAAAACATATCCTCCGTGGTGTACTCATACTGAGAGACTGTATGGTTCCATGTCCCAGAAGTCTTTAACCCTTTCCCCCTTGAATTAAGACTGAGTCAACAGCTTCCCTTGGCATGGGTTGGGCACTTAGTGCCCTACCCATGCCAAGGAAAGCTGTTGACCTGGGGCATGTGATATTGATAAGCCTCATGTACAGTTCTCAGTCAAATTGGTTTTCATAACTGTTGAAATTAGTAGAAAACACTGAAGCAGACAACATTTGACCACCAGCCGGTTTTGGCCGGTTTGAGGGGGAAAGGGTTAAGAGGCACCTGACTGCCCAAACCTGTCTCTTCTAATACTGCTCAAGACCCCAGCCTGTCATCCCTTGTCAGTCCCATGCTCTATTTCTGCTAATATCGATTGTTCTGGTGGTGGCATCAGATACATGTACATTTTCTATACTCAATGTTTAACCCTTTCCTAGTTAGACTTACAACTTAAAAACTTCTACCTTGACAGGAACATTCGGTGAATGGCAGTGAAATCATTTGAACTGATCGGAGCATATTATTTGCAGAGTCTATGAAAACAGAGCCTGGCTGACAAGAAAGAGCTCACCTGATTGGCTCACCTGATTGCATGGAATATCATCATGCTGTCCAGACCTTTTGGCAAACATATGTACTGCAGGTACATGTCGTCGCTTAAAGTTTCCGTTTACATGATGTGAAGTCTAGACAAAAATACATACATGGGGAATTAAAGGAGCTCAAAGCAGTTAGTTGACTACAGGTGTTGAGGTATAATAAGATTATGCCCCAGATATATAATACGATTATATGCCGGATGTATAAGATTATACCCTGGATTATGCGGAGAGCTGTCTTATACCTTCGGCTGTGATCCTTTTGGCAGGGCATGGCAAAACGTTGTGCACCTTGCCATGGGATATACAAGTAACCACATTAAATGTATCTGCGTGGAGGCAGAAATTCTCATCGGGAAACCTGACGATTTTACTCCCAAAGCTTTTGACCTACAGTGACCTCTGCGGCCACAGGTCAACAGATGTGATGTTTTACACATATAAATGTACCTTCTGTCCATTTCACACGAAATGTTTTGTTTGTCTGTTACAGTTCCCACATAGGGCCAATGTTTTTCTATTGTTTGTACTAAAACCAATGTGGAATTATGCATTTTGAGCCATGAAATTGAATTTGATCTTTTTTCTTATATGAGTTATATGTAATAAGTATGTTTTAAAGAGAATTTAAAAATTTTTGGCTGATGAGAAAGAATTCTTTATTTTTCTTTCACAGAAATCACTGGGTCTACACATAAAACAATTTAAATAATTCACAAATCTTTCAAAAGTGAAACTACTATCCACTGTTCCCCAACTGAAAATAATTTCAAATTGTGTTCAATTTTTCTTCACTTGACACTAAAACAATCATTTCAGTTGCTCATTATTTTGTTTGGTGGAACCAGAGGTTTCCTGCCAGAAAATTGTTTTTCCTATTGATAGTATTTTTTTACTCTTCTCTTTTTATCTGTTAATACAGTCATTATAACGACACTCAGATATCCAACGTATTCAATATAATGACACAAATTTTCATGGGAATAAGTTTATTTTCTTTGTTATTGGATTCATTTATCAGACATATTCAGTTATCTGACACATTTTGGGGGGAACAGAGAATGTCATTATGATGAGTTTTCACTGTACTCTTTTATCTGACTCTCCGAAACACTCATCAAATTCAAACTGTTATACGCTATGTACATAGCTTCAAAACCTCAAGGTATGATCTGGGTTTCCATGAAGAGACACCTATTGAGGGACAGGTTAAAACTTTGGAAAAGACGTAAGGCAAACAAAATACCCCCCCCCCCAAAAAAAACCGCCATCTTTGTAGCATGTTAAAGTTCCACATTACCTTACACCCTATCACATGTTTTGAGAATCATTTTGCTTCAAGCAAAGTCATATTTTGTGCACATGTAATCTATCATGCAAAGTCATATTTTGTGTAAATGTAATCTATCAAGCAAAGTCACACTTTGTGTACATGTAATCTATGTAGCAAAGTTATATTTTGTGTAAATGTAATCCATCAAGCAAAGTCACACTTTGTGCACATGTAATCTATGTAGCAAAGTTATATTTTGTGTAAAATCTATCAAGCAAAGTCACACTTTGTGTACATGTAATCTATGTAGCAAAGTTATATTTTGTGTAAAATCTATCAAGCAAAGTCACACTTTGTGTACATGTAATCTATGTAGCAAAGTTATAGTTTGTGTAAAATCTATCAAGCAAAGTCATATTTCGTGTAAATGTAATCTATCAAGCAGTCATATATTTTGTGTCAAATTTATGCAGCAAAGTCATGTTTTGGGTAAAATCTATCAAAGAAAGTCATATTTCGTGTACATGTAATCTATCAAGCAAAGTCATACTTTGTGTACATGTAATCTATCAAGCAAAGTCATACTTTGTGTGCATGTAATCTATCAAACAAAGTTATATTTTGTACACATGTTATCATACTTTGTGTCAGAAATAACAAATAGCAGGATGTTTACAATTACAATTAGGCTCCGGAGCACATAGGATTGACAGGAAAACAGTAAACTCTGGAGCCATTTGTAACTCAATGAAGTAACATCTTCAACAACACAGGGAACAATACCTGAAATAAATACATTCAAGACTGTTTGATATAACAAGACCCCAAACTCACCGACTGTATCTGAGAGAAGGAGATGGTTGAAACTTTGACTGGAACACTGGTACCCGCTGCAACAACCACATCTAATATCAGACCAGATGTCTTTATAAGACCACTCTGTGCAGACCCTTTGCTGTATTTTTGTTATATATACCTTTTAAGACCACCTGCAGTATAAGGCCGCTTTTTGCTAGCAATAGGAATGGTCTTAAATGGCAGGTGCCACAGTATGGCAGCTGTTTTTAACCATCCCGCATGATGAAGCTTTTCCATTTTTTTTTCTAAGTTAGAAAACACAAAACACAGCACCACTGGAAAGTCTATTTGCCCATTCACCACTGACTTAAGACTATAGGCATGTTGGTACTTGAAGGAAAGCTCTTTTTATGAAGAATTTAAATATGCAATTGTTGTCTTAAATCTTGGCAAATATACCTAAATATCAGGGACTGCTACGGAATGAGTTAAACTTCTCTGAATTATCAAATGGACGCTATACTAATATTCTTTATAACCAGGCCTATTATTCAAGTACCAGCATGCCTATAGTCCCATACATGTTGAGTAGTTACCCGCTGAAGACCCTTTAATTTATTTGGGCTAATACAGCCTATGTCAAAATTTTACAGAGGAACTTGTGCAATATAGACAATAGTAATTCCATATGTATACAGGTTAGACAGGGACAGGTTAGCTTATGGAGAGTAAAGAGTTCGAACTGCGGAATAGGATATTGACAACTAGGAAGTGGTTCTGGGCAAAAAGACACAAATACAATACAACATAATAGTCTCCATCAACAGCTTGCATTAAACCCAAAGCACACCAAGAAAAGCTGTTGACTCAGTCCAAAACTTGGCACTGAGTTACATTACAATGCAGGTCCTGACATGTGACCCTCCTGAGGGTGCAGCTTAAGGTTCCATGGGGGTAATTACGCATATACCGAGGTAACATGATTGGAGAGTGCAAATAAAATATGAAGTCTAGGAATGCAAGGGGCCCTATTTTTAAACATTTTGCTACCAGAAAGACAGATTTTGGCTTGATAGTGGATAACAATGCATAGTTTGAGCACCAGTGAATATTGTCAAGGTATATACACTGCCACCAGTATATACACAGTGGTCCAGCTGGAGTCAACACTGTGCGCGCAATGGTATTGGAAGTGGTACTGTGCAGACTGGTTGCCATGGCAATTTGCTCCAAAATTTCCCATTCATGCCCATATATGTTTTCTCGTGTTTATTTGATGTAAAAAAATTCTTATGAAAATTTTGGTGTATAAAACATATCCCTTTGTAATTCACTGAATGAACTAGAAGGTGGTAGCTGACTGTTCGTCTATGTTTCCACAGGTTGAGTTACTGCTCTGAAACCTTAAGACTTTCCAGTAGTACTGTATACACGAGACACGATAAAGGACTGTTGGACAAGCTGAAAACTGTATACCCCGCCAAACTTCATTTGGGGGGGACAGGGTATAATGAGTTATTTTCATAGTAGATTTGTACAGAAGGTGCCAAGAAATTACTTTCTCACACCAGACGTGGAAGAAGGCAATTTAACGCTGAAAAGGAAGTAATGGTAAGAGGTGATGATGTAACAGTGGCAAAGTATATGTACAATGCATTGAAAAGCCAGTCCAATTTATATATTTCATCCTGTTCATTCTGGCATACTCTGACACAATATGGACCTTTCAAAACCCAGTTACCACCTCTGGCCACCTCAACATGAAGATTGGTCACATGACTGATTTCATAGTTATGTTGCCAAGTTAGACCAGGCTATCTTGATCGATATTGCAAAGTTCAACACTTCTGGGAACCTACAGAGAGCAACCCGTCATCAATGATATTTCTCTGAACACAAGGAGTTCCTTGCATTGGGAGAATACCCTGGCACTTTACAGCCATGCTGACCTCTGGGGGTTGCTAAGATAGGGCACTTTCACACATTCAAATATCCTCATGGTGCCACATTCCCACCACCATCTACACCTGTGTGATGACCATTGAACTGACTCTCCTACGTATCACAAAGTACCATGAAATATTGTTGTGTGATCCTTGTGGCATGAATTGGCAACTGAATTTTAACCCTTTCCCCCTTAAACCAGCCAAAACCGGCTGGTGGTCAAATGCCGTCTGCCTCAGTGCTTTCAACTGATTTCAACAGTAATGAAATACAATTTTGACTGAGAATTGTACGTAGATGAGCCCTGTCAGGATCATATGCCCCAGGTCAACAGCTTTCCTTGGCATGAGTTGGGCACTTAGTGCCCAACTCATGCCAAGGAAAGTTATTGACTCTAGTGTCAATTCAAGGGGGGAAGGGTTAAACGTTATTTCCATCTTCCCACACCCACCCACCTCTTCCAAACTGCTTTCATAAGTTTACTATTACATGTGAAAATTTTCCTGTAAATTCCAAAAACAAAAACTTTTGAAAAGCTAATTATAAAAAAAAAAATGGAAATGATACATGACCAACAAGTATAGAGTTAGCTTCAAAAGTGCACGATGAAATATTCTCTTTCTTGTTCAGTTGATCATTTGATATTAGCCTCTGACCACCATTCTTAAGCAGCAATTTCTTGTGCATCAAGTCAAGCATCATCGCACAAATACAAGCACAACCCAGTGGATAAAGCTTTTGCATAGAGGATAATGTTATCTGCTAAAGATCACCATATAATCTATGATGTTCATATTGTATGGCAATAGGAACTGTTTGTTACAATATTAAACATAATGAAATTAACTGATCAGATATATCAAAAACAACACACCATCTTCATTGTGGATAAGTTTGAAAAAGACAGACATACCAGTGTTTTAAGCGTTTGAGTTTTGGTGAAAAGTGACTTGAGGTGAGCACTTTAAACGTGAAGAGACTTGTCTTAACTATGACCACCTTAAATTACAACACATATCACAAACTCCAACGTAAACAGTGACATGACTGAACAACCACAACATCATCTATGTGTACGGTAATGATGAGTCATGAACCATGCGAGGGCACTAGTAATACACAGGCACAAGTAACCAGCTTTACCATAATGTCACATAAAAAACACAAGATGTAGGATTGGGAAGAGAAACTATATACACTCTCTTTGCTTTATGGACCTGTAGATGTGTATAAACCTAATACAATATGAAAAAAAAAAAAAAAAAAAAAACCAAAACAAAATCAAGTGTATTCAATTTTGTCAGATGATAATTGAAACACACATATCAGTAAATATAGACATTTGCAAGAGAAAAATTTAGATTGGTTAGTATTAACCCTGTGCAGGAATCAAACTGGATCAGTTAAATTATTGGCTTTAAGTTGAAATTGTTAAATACATTATAGACAGAAATGACACTCAACTCATCCCACAGTAAGTTCATAGTGACCGCTGTGCATAGACTTTACATTACCTGGCGAGACATGCTCTAGCTATCTTTGTGGCAGCTGTAGCATGTTTTAAGAACAAAATTCACTTTAGGCTTGATGTGGTGGTACAATGGCCCCTCCTTTAGGAGACCATCCCAAGGGTGGTTCCAAAAGTAGACACACAAAGCAGGTGGTCTCTTAACAGAGGGGCTACTGTACTTCAATGAAAACTCATTTTCTGAACAAATTTAAATGCACAATATCTATTTATTTGTTGACTTAATTCCAGCTAAATAATATACACATGAAAAAGACATCTCATATGGAATGAGCCAAGTGTGGTCACACACAATTGAGGGAAACCCTGCTGGACGAAAACACACAGTGACAATGAAAGTGAAAGTAAAAGTTGCTGATAGTTGCTGGGAGGGATGAAATGGATGAGGTAGCTGAATCCAACAGTATGTGATCCATTGTGCAAGAGATACCTTCATACTGTGGTACCTGCTCTAAAGACCACCTCTAATATAAGACAACATCTTTCTAAGACCACTCTTTGAAGACCCTTTACTGTATTTCTGTAAAAAAAAACAAACATTTTTAAAGACAATCTGCAGCATATGACCACAGTAAGGGCAGTCTTACATAGCAGGTACCACTGTAGTAATGAATAAAGTATCTAGAACAGAATATTTACATTTCAAATCAATTTATCCAAAAATGTACATGGCAGCGACAAAAATTTGGTCGATGATCGATCACAGTTATTATGAAACCCCCTCAAAAAAAGAAGGAAATGTGACACATCTACCCATGAAAGAAAACGCGACAACCATATTAAATGTGCACCAGATGTATCTACAGGTCCACAAATGACTGCAGTGACATATAGTTTTCTGTTGCGGCCAGTCCTGCATGGTGTTCTTAGCATGGCACATGTGGATAAAGCTGATTACTCACAATACAGTGAAGAAAACGTCTAGCATCCTCGATCGTGATGAATCTTAATAAAGTACCGGGAACGGTGTATCCAGTCTGCATTCTTCGTCTCTCCAAATCTGAGGAAATACATGTTAGATATCAGTGTTACTTTGTCAGATTAGGCTTGTCCATTCATCATAATTTGTCAACATGCATGCATGAATGAAAAAAAAAAAAAGAAATGGAGTATTTACAAACACCAGATTTTAGTCATCAATGTTATATTTTTAATTTTGTGGCATTTATAACATATTTATGGTTATTAAATATAGTTAGTACCAGGCCTATCATCATAAATAAAGATTTTAAAACAACAGGACTTTTACATCCCTGTGCCCAGCTCACTAAAGCATGACGACCTAAAAGTAAGCAAATTAAATGAGATACATCAGCTGAAATGCCAATTGGGCAGGTAATACTGTCAAAGTATCCCGATACTCACTGGGTTCACATGTGTTACATGTACCCTGATTGACCTATAATTCTGGAACTTCATAAATCCTCGCAAAAACAAGAAATAACACCACAATCACCCACCAAGAAAACAAAAGCAGCAGAGACCAAGTAAAAATACATTCCCGCCATGTTTCCAAAGAATTCAGCCACAAATTTTTTTTCAACAAGTCAAAAATTACAAGAAACAACAAAAACTTACAGCTTACTTTGCAGTTGTGGTCTGCTGCTGTAAACTATAAAAGACCAAAACGTGGCATTTCACTGCCAACTCTGACCAAAGCCAAACGACTTAAAATGAACAAAGGTGATATATACATATTCCTTGTAAAAAGACATTTCAATCAAGTACCTGCATGCCTGTAGCTACATAGAATATAACAGTCCAGGTCAACAGCTTTCCTTGCCACACTTTGGGCACAACACAGCCAAAGCCTGCTGAGGAAAGCTGTTGACTCAGTCCAAAATGTGGCACTGAAAGAGTTAAGCCACAAAAAAGCAAAATTCTACTATTCTAAAATTTTACGTCATAAATTTTCAAATCAGTATTTACATAGCAAGATCGGCCTATCCAAAAATGTTGCTTTATTTGTTTGTTAATTAATGGCAAATGAACTCTCGTTGCACCATAATTTTTTGTAAACACTGTCAAATTGCCATTATGCATTTTTTTGTATGTTATGTAATAGGGCCTTAGAAAATGGCCATGGGATATGAAAATATAAGTGTGTGACAACAAGGGTTAACATACTCGTGTTCCAGAAGTTTTTACTGTACATTTTCATGTTATGCTCCAGCTAATTCCATAAGAACTGAAGCATGACTTCACAGGAAATCAATAAAAAACCACCGCCATTAGAAAAGCTACATCATTACTTGACTGAGAGCCCTTTGTAGCGGGCTTTTAATTTGCAATTCTCGTTAATGACTTCCAGCAAAATTAATACACAAGAGAACCATCAGTGGAACAGAGTAAGATAAAAAAGACACTCTTTTACATCACCAAACTCCTGAATTTCTCCAAAGTGTAGTATGACATTTGTCTATAAATCAGGTCATAATGCACCAGTGGACATACATCAGTTGATACTGTACACAGCCAATCAGAGAGAGATAGTCTGCCCTCAGGCATCAAAATACATTATGCTCACAGCTTACCATTCCCCTTAATTAATTCTGTTGAGCCAGGGACATTGAACCCTCTCCAAAGTCAAATAATCAATTTACTGTGGCTGTATTGCTTGTGGAAGCAAATGATATTATTTACTTGCTGCTTGTTACAAAAATTAAGCCACTAGTACACTTGGCCACAAACAAATTATTGAAAAAGGTCCAGTTCAGCAAGAGAATTGTTTTCTGTTGGCAGGCAACTGCTGTAATAGATAGATGGAAAGGTGATGATAATTAATGTTTTCCACAGGACATGAGGTAGTAGATCATGTTTCCATGTGGTGTACATGTATATAAAAAGACCCAAACAACAAGGCTTACAAAAAACAAGAGGCCTGTGTGAACAAGCTGTGCTCAGCTGACCTTGAAATTCATCATACTCGTGACCCTGTGACCTTGAACACAGGATACAGGACACCCATATACTCTAAGTTTGGCTCTCACAGAGTCTTACCATCATACCAACATCACTAGCACAGATAGTTTTCAGTTCTCAAGTAAGAAAAATTCACAAATGTGACTGTGACCTTGGGAATGAAGTCAAGGTCACTCATGTACTGGCTACATATGACCTGCATGATAAGAGGGTCGCAGCCATATGCAATTTCAAAGTCCTGCCTGAAATAGTTCTCAAGTGAATAGTACATAAGAGCCCCTTTGACCTTGGAGATACGCTCAAGGTCACCTAAATTATGTCTTAATGTGGCCTGCAGAGGGGACTCTCACTCTCTGCAACATCGAGTTCCTTGCTCAAATGCTGTCTAAAGTTATTAAATGAACATTAAAATTATGAAGGTGACCATAAAATAATTTAAAAATCACTGGCGCATGACCCTTTGAATTAGCTTGGTAGAGACCCACCGAGGGTAAATACCCACCAAGTTTGAAGTGAATCTGGCCACCTGTTTTTGAGAAGAAATAAAAAATCTGAATTACCATTGTCATCCCCGTTGACTTGCATAGTAACCAATAGGAATGTGTGCATTTAGTGATAAATACCAAAATTGAACAATTTCTTTATAAAATAAGGAATTCACACTAAAATAATGTGATGAAAATATTTATTTCACTCTTCCACAATGAACATTTCCACCAAGTTTGAGCAGAATCTAAGAGACAGTTTGGAGAAGATATTGAAAATAGGGGAAAAACACAAATATTCATTAAAAAACATTTAAAAAAAATTGTAGAGCCCCCTGTTGAAGAAACATGGTCTCGGGATTGCCAGAAGTGTCCCAATGAAATTTTGAAGCAATTGGCTGAGCAGTTTCAGAGAAAAAAAAAAAAGATTTTTTTAAGATTTGATCAAAAACAAAAAAAATCATGAACAAAAAAATTCATAAAAAATCCAAAAATCACTGTAGCAGAACTGCTTAACAACATCTCGTAGAGACCCATTCAAGGTATATCTCCATCCAGTTTGAAGAAGATCCAGCCAGCAGTTTTGGTGAGATCAAAAAGGTGACTTACCAAATGGTGCAAGCTCTACTGACTTACATAGTAGTCAATAGGAATGTGTACATGTACAAGTACCTGAATTGAAAAAAATTGTTAAAAATCAGGAATCCACAGCAGTGCCACCTAGGGAACAACTGGTTTGATCCTTTCACACAGACCATATCCACCAAGTTTCAGGTTAATCTGAGAGACAGTTCTGGAGAAGATGTTGAAAATAGCAAAAAACACACAAAAAAATCATTTAAAAAATAGTTTTAAAAAATACAGCTCCACCTGGTGAGCAAATCAAGAACTAGGAGTCCCTAGGAGTGTTCCTGTGTGGTATCAAAGCAATTGGGTGAGCAGTTCTGGAAGATTATTTTTTAAGATTTGCCCCAAAAGGGACAAAAAATTAATAACTAAAAAATTACTAGAGCATAACCATTTGAACATATTTGGTAGAGACCCACCCGAGGTACATTGCCACCAAGTTTGAAGTCAATCTACCCAGTGGTTTTGGAGAAGTCGAAAATATAATTGTTGATGATGGACGGAAGACCAAGGGATAGAGGACCATAAGATCAGCTCAGCTGACTGACAAGCTGGGTCAGCATGACCTTACGACCTGTTTGGCCAGTAAGGACCCTTGGTGATCTTGAAAATAAGTCAAGGTTACTGAGCTTACCTATGCTTCAAATGACATGCTTCTACAGTAAAAATTTCGTGATAGTAGCTCACTTTCTTCAAAAGATATGGAGTCTGCAAATGTGAAAATATGATGACCACTGTGACCTTAAAAACAGATCAAGGTCACAGAATAGCAAACTCAGCCAAGCACCCAAAGAGATGTTTCTACATTACATGTTCCATGACAGTAACTCAAATCGTTCACAGGTTACTGCATTTGCAAGGGTAATGGACAGAAGGATGGACAAAAAGCACAACACATGGACGCAAACACGCTAAGACGGGACAACTGCAATACCCCAAGCACCAATAAGATCAAGGGGGTTAAAAGGTTAAACTTTATATGGTGGTAAAAGTTTTGATGAGAGGTTTCCAATTGTGTGACCATTCTGGCAGCAGCAGCATGACTTCTTGGACACTAAAAAGTGTGCAAAGTATTATAAGTGCCAAATTTTTTACTGAGTCAACAGCTTTTCTCAGCACGCATTGGTGCATGGTGCCCAATATGCACTGAGAAAAGCTGTTGACCTGGGATATTCTCTGTTGAACTGCAGGCATACTGGTACTCGAATGAAAGGTCTTTTCACCAGGAATATGAATCTTGGATCCTTATGATAATTCAGATTAGTCTGACTCAAGTAGATCGACTTTAGTTGTGCTTGGCATTTAAAGATTTAAGACACAGTCACTGACAGCTTTCCTTGGGCATGTGTTTTTCTGATAAGGCCCATCTGCAATTTTATTCAAGTTGTTTTTTCATGAACAATAAAACCAATAAAAACAAGTAGCCGCTGACGCTAGCCATATCCCCCGCCCACAGTAATCATGGTGGTAAATACACATGATGTACATTGGTATATTATAGTTGGTAAAATGCGAAAGGTTTCTGTTGGTGGCAATATGGAAATAAATACAGAGAGCCTTTAAATACATTATGTGTCCCCCTTTTAACAAGTAGCCACTGAGCCCCCCCCCCCCCCCATGAGGGTGAACCAGTGCAGAAGCGGTTTGTTTGCTATTCACATCTTCCTTAACATGTAAAAAAAATAAAAAATACAAAAGAAACACAAGCAACTTTATGTATCTTTAGCTTGCTTAATGAACTTTGTTAATTAATATATTAATGAAGGAAAGTAATTAGTCAAAAAAATTTCTGCCTATGCACACCTCCTACCTCTGGTCTACCAACGCTAAAAATCTTAAAGGGTTACCACTTTTAGTTGCAAAGTTATGCTTCACATAAAATTGTATTGTATCTTGAGCTTGCTTAATGAACTTTATTAATTATTTAATCAATGAAAGTAATTAGCCAAGCAAAACAGTGCCTATGCACACCTACTACCTAAGGTCTATTAGCCATAAAAATTTCAAAGGGTTGGTATTAATAGTTTAGAAAATATGGCCCGGACAAATCTTGAGCTTGCTTGATGAACTTTGTTAATTAATCAATTAATGAAAGTAATTAGCCACACAAAACAATGCCTATGCACACCTACTACCTCAGGTCTAGCAACCATAAAAAATTCAAAGGGATAGGATTAATAGTTTAGAAGATATGGCCCGGACAAACTTTGTATTGTAGCTTGAGCTTGCTTAATGAACTTTGTTAATTAATTAATTAATTAATGGAAGTAATTAGCCACAGAAAACAATGCCTATGCACACCTACTACCTAAGGTCTACGCATCATAAAAAATTCAAAGGGCTAGCATTAATAGTTTAGAAGATATGGCCTGGACAAAATTTGTCTTTGCTTAACGAACTTTGTTAAGTAATTAATTAATGCAAGTAATTAGCCACACAAAACAATGCCTATGCACACTTACTACCTAAGGTCTAACCACCATAAAAAATTGGAAGAGGTAGCATTAATAATGTAGAAGATATGGGCCGGACAAAATTTGTTTCGGACGGACGGAAGGATCGAGGGACGGACACACGGACGGTGCCCATTACCATATCCCCTCCCCCATTTCGTGGGCGGGGGATTAAAATCAGCCAGTTTTGGTCAATTCCTCTCAGTATTGAAGTTGAAAAGCCATGTCCAAATTTAAAGAAAAAAAGCATAAGTTGACCAATTTCAGGTGAAACAGATTAAAAAGTTAATCATTGGGATCAAAAGACCAAAAGTGCTGTATATGCAGATTATCTTCAGTGAAGCTAATATGTCTCATTGGCCAATCCATGGATCAGATACATGTCACACTCAATCTCTATTGGTGTTATACATGTTTCTAACAACAAATCTTACCTCTGAGAATAAAAAGAGTTATGTAATTTTGCATTCCCAAACTGTCAAACACCTATAAGTATTCCCTGTTTTCAAATTTCAAGAGCAATGTGAATCATCCTACACTTCACCCTGATTTCTGATGGTCTTGTTAGAATAACAAGGCCTGTTAGCCTCAATATAAGGACTACAGCTTGAACATGCAGGTAGGTGTCACTTGTATTTCAACAAACTTTGACCCAAGACAGTAAGAATGTGTAGTTATAAGTTTGCAAGTGTCAATGCACTTCACTCTTACGATAATAAGTTGCAGCATTTTTCACTCCATGGTGCCAGTTTTGATGAATCACACAGGTGGCAGCACCAACACTCTATGCATCATAGCCTGTTGAGGGCTCGATTCGGATCCCACTGGTAGCCAAAATGTTCCGCAAAATAGGCCTTGTCCAACAAATTATTTGTTTTAAGAACCACTGCCCCTAAGTTGTTAGCTGATTTTTAAAAGTTCTGCATTTTGGTGGTGGCTCCCATAAAAAATTGTTTTGTTTTCATGACATGACTGTAAAGTCAGATGCATGTATGTCTTCAATTAAATGTGTGAGAATAATCGAAAGAATAATTTACTACTTTTGGGCCTGTGTGACCTAAGAAGTTACTCACTGTGGATGTTAATTCAATTTTCAACCTCCAGACACGAGACCTACCTTCATATATTTTATAACATAACGAGGATCATGATGATCCTCTGCTCTGCTGACTGGGATCTGCTTTTACAGTATTGGAACACATGGACTGCAGTCTAGATTTGTACAGCTATATACATGTATGTAGAGTGGTAGCAAAGTTTGTCCTTAAAATAAATTTTGCGGAAGGATGGACGGACGGACGGACAGACGGACGGACGACAGACGCAAACGGATTCTATAAGCTCTGCTGATGGTAGTACATGTATTATCAATTGACATACCTTGCTGTTTCAATGGCTGCCAGTGTACAGTGGCAGCACTCACTTACAGTCACAAGGTCTGATATCACATAACTTTGTCAAAAATTAACATATCCACATTATTTTCGCAATTTTCATTGTCTAATGTCCAACTATATTTTGATAAAATTTTAAGCAATTCTATCATGCTGTTCTGAAGAAGAAGTCGAAAATGACCTTATGACGCAAAAATTCATAAAAAAATAGGAAAAAATTGCAGCGCCACCTGGTGGCCAAAATGAGAACTAGTTGACCCCAGTTGACCCTATGTGCAATATCAAAGCAATTGGCCAGGTAGTTCTTGAGATGAAGAAATTTTTTTTTTTAAATTAATTAAAAAATCCATTAAAAATAGAAAAATTATTGCATCATCATCTCCTTCGCAAACTTGGTAGAGGTTCACCTGGGCAACATCCATGTGCAAAATTAAAACATTCTATACAGCGGTTTTTGAGAAGAAGTCAAAAGGGTAAATACAATGGTGTAATATATGCACTGTATTGCCATATATATATATAATATATATATATAGCTGCAGCACTTCCTTACAGTTGTGAAGTTTGATATCCCATAACTTTGCCTAAAATTAACATATCCATATTATTTTCGCAAACTTTCATTGTCTAATGTCCAACTATACTCTGATAAAATTTTAAGCAATTCTGTTGAGCCGTTCTGGAGAAGAAGTCGAAAATAGCCTTAACAGGCAATAATTCATAAAAAAATAGTAGAATATCACAGTGCCACCTGGTGGCCAAAATAAGAACTAGTTGACCCCAGATGACCCTATGTGCAATATCAAAGCAATTGGCTTCGTAGTTCTTAAGATCAAGAAATTTTAATTTTTTTCAAAAAATAAATTTAAAAATTCATAAAAAATAGGAAAATTATTGCATCATCATCTCCTTCACAAACTTGGTAGAGGTCCACCTGGGGATCATCCATGTGCAAAATCAAAACATTCTATGTAGCGGTTTTTGAGAAGAAGTCGAAAATATAAAAAGTCTAACGACAGACGGACAGACAGACGGATGGACGGACAGATGGACAACGGACGCAAACAGATTCTATAAGCTCTGCTGACTGACAAGTCAGCAGAGCTAAAAATCATGGGGTATAAATGATATTGACGAAATTTCAGAGCAGTTTCTCTCATTGTGAATAAAAATGCTGACCAGTTATTAAAATACTTCTACTCCTTCTGCTACTACTACTACCACCACCACCACCACCACCACCACCACCACCACCACCACCACCATCACCAACACCACCACCACCACCACCACTACTACTACTACTATTAATTATAATCCAATGGACAAAGTATCTGAGATAATACAAAATAATATACCTCTATTGTAGAATTACACATGTTAAATGCACCATCCGATTAAAGGTCTCTGTGACATACACAGGAGCTGTTGACGTGTTGTTGCTCAGACAGGGCAGGTTGACAGCCATACTCTCATCAACGGCAATTATCTTAATACAAACTAAACAGCTGGCTGACCACACCTCTGCCCACCACGTTACTTTCATCATTTTTTCCTTTTCATGTATAATGCTATTTGTTTGTCCTGTTAAAATGGAACAGTCTGTTTTTCTTTTTTGTCTTGTTTTATCACAGAAAAACTCAATTACTGTCAGATGGTTGTACATGTTATAATGGACGGGCATGTAGCCAACTGAACTACATCAATTTGCCACAAAAGGCAGATCAGGAAAACAGACATTTAAATGGTGCAACAAGGTTTGGACTAAAAGAATTTCTACATGTTCTAAACTGGTATGTGCTTTTAATAGCCATCTATCATTGTCTTTCTTTATTATAGATACATGGATATCAATAGAAGGGCACATTAATCTTTTTCACATTAGTGACATATTTTCCTCAAAATTAACTGGACTAGAATGGAAATTTCTTCTATAAATATTCATAAAAGGAGCCCTTATCCTGGTAAAAATGCATGTCCTTATCTAGAGCCCCCCTTTTGTTTTTCATTGGCAGCTTGGCAAGTCAGTGTGCACCTCCCTTGTGGTACAGGAAGCTAAAGAGTTGTCTGCAAATCAATGCCAAAACCATTAAATTGTCCTGCAGTATTTACCATGATAGAACACAAAATTAATATTTCAGTGAGACACAAGAAATCTGATTGCCTGGCTGGAGATATGACTATTGTATATGCCTGCTGTCAACTTGAATATCAAGAAAAAAAATTGCCGACACTAATTGAAATGCCATAGTACTGAGTTTTTCAAGATATTCACCTAGTTGTTTCTGATTCAGGCCATAACACAGTCGCTTTTTGTGTGTAGATTTAGTGCTACATTAACTGTTCATCCATGACCCTTGACAGTGAAAGCTCTTAATGTGGGATGCATTGTCCTACAAAGTCTTATCACACTAATATTTAAATATTTTTCATTAATGTTAATCTCATATTTCCTTAGCAGGAGTCATCCTGACACACTTATTGTTGTAATTTTACTAAATAATGGTAACTGCTGAGATATCATAATTTTGAAACTTGTACTCCACATGTATATATATATTTTCTTTTTTTTTTTTTTTTTTTTTTTTTTTTTTGGTGTGTCACATAAATGTCATCTGTGTCTGAGTCTCTTTAGAGGCTAAAAAATACAACAGTAATCATGTTATTCCCTCCGTCCCCAATGCTTCCCAGAACATCTATTCACACACAGGTGTCGAGCGATCTCAAACAAGGTTTACCCATGCACAAACAGGAATTCCATTTCTTTCTGCCTGCTCCTGTGATCGGGCATTAGGTACAAAATTGTTTGTTTTCACCTGTAAAAATAAACCATCTATCAGCACTGAGTTGACCTCCAACCAGAATATTTTATTTCTCACATCTGGCTAAAAACATCCTCAACCTTTTGAAAAGTGACTTAGGTTGTGGTGAGACCTACCTGTCAGCCAATGACCCACATGAGCAGACTTCTGGGTATCACAAAATATCAATGTAGTTATTACATTGATCTTGATCACTATATGTGCATATATATATATATATATATATATATATATATATATATATATATATATATATATATATATATATATATATATATACACATATGTATGTATATATATGTATATATACATATATGTATATATATACATATATATATATATATACAAATGTATATATATATATATATATATACATATATACTCTGACTGTTTTAGAGATTTCTATAGTTTCAGACTAAATGAAAAACTTCACAATTTACCTTGTCTACCACAGGTATACGTAAATGCCTTGTCTTTTCACTTATTAATCATATTAAAACCCATTCTATACTACCCTGTTAAAGACTTTATTAGTCAGTGGTCTTTGCATTACCTGAAGCATCTAGGTATGTCATATACTTGAATGAAAGCACCTTTTATGAGTATTATTTGTATCAGCAATCATTTGACTAAATCTGGATTGATAGATTAGAAAATAATGAAGCCTCCCACATCTGTGGAGTCCACACTGCCTGGCAATTAAATATCTGTTTTGACAATGCAGACAGGGGGTCAGATCTCAGGCTGGTGGCGCTCATCCGGCTAGGCATGATTGATCAGCAAAGTACCCTCACTCTAACTTGTCACCCTGGACACATGCTGCATAATTCTGACCTCATGACTCCATTAACCCTTACAGTGCTGATTTAAGACTGAGTCAACAGCTTTCCTCAGGACACTCCAGCACATTGTGTCCCGAGGAAAGCTGTTGACTAAGACTACTTTTTGCTTTAAACCAGGCTTGCTGGTATTTGCATGAAAGGTATCTTCATGACAAATTTTTATCTTTTAACCATTATACTAGTATGTGTAACAGGAATAAGAAAACAACTATAGCAGTGATTAGCACTTTACGGGTTAATGGTTGCTGTGTTGTGTCTATACCCACTGACAAAGGTACCCTGAAACCCTTCGCATACAAAATCAGACAAGAGCTCCCACATGTATCCATCAATTATTGTCTGCTTTTATGTCATCACTAATAAATTTCATGTTAACAGAAAGCACTTGCATAAAAAATTGTAGATAAAACTTATCATGATGCCATGCTCTAGGTCAACAGCTTTCCTTGGCAATGGCTGGGCACATGGGCTCCAGTCTTATTCTAACCAGCGAGGCTTGACTGGTGGAAGCTGTTCGTGTTCTATGAATGAATTAAGACACACCTTCATGGCAAACATTATTTTCGCCATCTGGAATGTCTCAGAGCTGTGTGGCCTCAGTCTGAATCACCTGCTGCAATTTCCACACTGTTTACATACTGGATGAGACCTGACTAAACACTAAATAGCAAACTTTCTGCTTAACGTCAAATTTGAAGACATGGAGTGGTAACCTGACTCAAAGGAGCTACAAAAGCAAGTAATTCATGTATTTACACCAGAACAATCTTGTAATCAATTCCATATAAATTTAAAAAAAAAAAAAAAATCTGCTGTAGTTAAAAGTACTTCCATCGATCAGAGCAGCTTTAGCATCTGCAATCTTCTTGGCACTGTACTCCTGGAAATTTTCATGAATTGTTAATTTCAGGCAAACATGAGTTTTCTTCAATTACCAACAATATTTACATTTAAAATTCACACATCACCTGCTGATACCATGACCTGTAACACAATTTTCTCATATCTTAATTTTTGCACACAGTACTAGCATGAATAGCACAGAATTAAGTCAGGCACAAAAACTTCTAGAGCTACACTACCGAATTGAGACATCTGACTCCATGCAAAAATGCTTTATTTCATTCCACTTCTTGGACACTTCTTTCTGATCAATATTGCACATAAAACATGAGTACAGTTATCATCTCTTTCATAGCTAATAAACTGTGCTGAGAACACTGGATTCCATAATGCAGAAAAAATATGCTGTAGTATATTTGTGCACTTCTTGATCTTTAACTCATTCCATACCAGTCCCTGATTTTTCCGTATATTTACCTAAGTTTTAAGATGACAATTGCATATTTAAATTCCTCATGAAAAGAGCTTTCGTTCAAGTACCAACATGCTTATCATCTTAAGTCAGTGGTTCTGGCACTGCCTGGCAAGTTATGCTGCAGCTGCTGCAAGGGCAGCTGCAGCATGACTTGCCAGGCAGTGCCAGAACCACTGACCAAGGCCTGTGACTATAGTATGGAATGAGTTAACAAGGTGCCAGTAGCGCCCCTGAGTCTGCCTAGGATTGTTACTATATTGGCAAATGCCTGAAAGAGATAATACATTCAGAGAGGCAAAGTTGACTACAGTCCCTGTCTCATAGGGCTGCCCCTAAAGCATTGAAAAGTGGTCACAGTAGAGAGTGGGCTGTTCCGGGACAATATAATAGAAATAGACACATTCAACATGAGGGATCCAATGGCCTATAAGGGGTGACCTTGGATGAGAAGGGCCGACCCTACGGGAAGAGGCCGGGTCATTGTTTATGGTAATTAAGAGTATACAGGTTACATGCATGTACATGTAGTAGTGACCACAATGGCAGACTTGCATTATGCCTGTGGATTCCACAGCTGTTAAACCATCAACTACTGATTTAAACGCCTCACATAATTTCACCAGCAGCAACTGTGTTATATGTGCAAATTGTTCAGCAAAGAGAGATACGTTTCAGTGCGATTCGCCCAATCAAACGCCCATTAGCATGATTGAAAAGAGTCCAGACCACACAGGTAGCCACAATGTAGTATTGTTTGGTAGCACAGACATTTCAGAATGTAGCTGGTTTGGATCATTTAATACTAACATATGATAATTAGGCACTTAATCTTGAGTGCAGGCAGTGATGAAAATGTTTCAAATCCTGACAACTGGTTCCAAAAACGCATGTTGTTACAATATTCGCCAGCTTCTGTGTCAGCTTGCATGGTATAGAGATCAAGTCAAGCATAATATAAGCCTTGATGACGAGTTGCCAGGTCCAACACATGCAGTTTGATCAAGCGCGTACCGGGTACCCGATGTTTAAAACAACATAAGTATTCACAAGGGGCACACTGATCATGACGCATATAGGTTATGGGTTATAATAAGCAAGTCCCAAACTTTCCTGTTCCTGCATTATGATTGTGACAAACTTGAACATGAATGTACATGTATTCGTTTGCACGAGACAGACCATGAAAAGTGAAAATGCCATTTGACCACCAGTCTCTTGTACATTGTTTGATTTGTCTGGGTCTTGGAGTTACGTGATCAGCTACACCAATGTGGGATTCCAAATTATTTTGGGTGGTATTAACCAGTTCTTTTTAGCCCTACACATCACATCTGTACTTGGAGAAGTTAGTCTATCTTTTTCGTCAGCATACAGTTAACAAAGTTTTTGTGAGCTGCTTGAATTTTGATTTCCTGTCAGTTACACTGTTCGGTATACAGCATACGCCTGTTTCTACACCGTGACAGACATCAGCCTTTTCATCTGTGTCAACCAGTTAAAAGTTGAGGGGATCCGTTTTGAAGTGACAGTTGGTCTATATATTTAAATTCATTACCTAGCCCAATTTGTACTTCACTGATAAAACCACAGCTCCCAAAACGGATCCCTTCAGATTCAGAGTAGTTCTTGATCTTTTATTTCCCAGTCAGTGGTTCTGTTAAGGATGCTGTACATGTACCACAGGAATCATATTGAGTTTCCCTTCAAACTGGCATTTCGCTTGACAGACACATTAACAGATCTTGTGGTTAAGCCGGGTATTTATCCTGTACGTGAAATTTTGCCAGAATTTATCTTCTGACACTGACCAATTTAGATGACATTCATTTGCTTGATTTCGTCTTCCAAGGTAAACTATTTGTGGACAGGATTTTACCTTTTGGTTTGAGATCAGGTGCAATGTGTTGAAAAAGAAGTGTACTAGAGCACAACTTTTCTTCATCATGCTTTAGGTTATTTTTGATAAATTGCCTTCAATAGCAGGGCTATTATGTACAGTAGCACAGTCAAAAAGGCGTTGATTTAAAGGGGTTCCCTTATGCTTTAACCCTTTCCTTTAAGACTATGTCAACAGCTTTTCATTGCATGGGTTCGGCATTGGCAAGGTAAGCTGTTGATGTGGGGCATGTGATTTTGATAGGTCTCATCTACAATTATCAGTCATGTTGCTTTTCATTACTGTTGAAATCAGTTGAAAACACTGAAGCGGACGTCACTTGACCACCACCCGGTTTTAGCTGGTTTAAGTGGGGAAAGGGTTCAGGTTTGTGGGAGTTGGAGGACAAACCAGGTCCACCTTTGGTCTGAATCTTCCCTCAGAATCTTTTAAGATTCACACCTTGTCCATTACTGAGGGTAAGCTGCATGGAATCAATTTATTGTGGGACAGCTGCATGGGTAAACCTAAGGCTTACAAACGAGACGTCTACTACTCCCTGTCCATCAAAGGCAAATCACTGGTCATTGCCAGATGTGCCAAACTAAGTTAAAATTTTTATTGTTCACATGTTAGAACACATCGGCGCTCTCGCATCTTTTGCTATTGATGACAGATTTTGCAGTCTGTAAGATTTTTATTAAAGTTATTCAGACCCATATATTTACAGGTAAGCAGGCATAATCATTTTTCAAAAATGTCATGACAAAACAGAGCATTTTTACCCCTGGACCTTTGCATATTCAATTTTGGGTTCCTACTTTTGCATTCAAATTGGCCTACAATTTTTTAAAGAACATATACATACTGGTAATTGTCTTTGGCCAGAATTGACATAGGTAATATCTGTTTTACTTGGATGATGTCTCTGATAGCAACGGCACTACATGAATGAAAAGACATTGCATGGTGGAAAGAATCCATCCTCATACAATGGAATATCCATCCTTTCATGGAAGAGATAGTCTCAAACCAGATGAGATGTTTAACGCAGACACCTGTCTCCAGGGTTGTCGGGGTTAAATGTCAGACCCTAGTTTTCACAATGTTGATTTCCAACATATAATGTATGGGCGAACTGGCACATAAATGAATTGGAGTAGATCATGGTAATCGTAGCTCTGACATGCTGTGGTGTTAAGTTCACTTGCAAACAGGTCTATATGTTTTGTGGTAACGACTTATCAGTGAAGGGTCTCCATTACAATTGCACAAAACAGAATGGTCCAGATACATATATGTGAATAGCTTACTGGCTGTAATTTGCCTGTTCAACTAATAAAGTGGGCATGTAAGTTCTTCCAAGAATAGATTGAGAGATTGGTTGTCCCACTGGAAATTAGATTCTGGTTATCTGAGAAAATCAGTTCACATGTTGACCAAATACCTCAATTTTTTTTTGGCAAAGTGATTGTTTTTATTTTATCATTATTATTATTAATATTTTTTTTTATTGGGGGGGGGGGGGGGGGTCCAGTTCTACTCACTCTAGGCAGAAGCACAGCTGTGGAGGCTTCAGACAGTAGAACTCCTTCTGAAAATGTCAGGTAATTTTTTCATCCTACAATTTAGTGACAGTTCCACATTTAAATTTCTCACAAAGGAGCTCAATTCCATTCAACCCTCTAGTCCCTGGCTTACTTGCAACTCCCTCCAACATGGCCTCCATTATGTACACGTTCGCCCCCTGGTGACCTGATTAAATCTCACCAGTCAGACTGAAAATGCCATGGGGGATACTTTTTATCTGTCATATCATTATATTCCATTCTATGTGTACTTTGCTGTTTTTTAATAAAACAGAGAATTTTCATGAAATTACACATGATGAACATTGATTATTATTCAATGTCATAAATATGAAAAACCAAGTTTTTACACATGTGTTTTCACAAGATTCTTCCTTCAGGTTATATTATATGTGGGATAAAATTGACTTTTATGTTTGTGGCTTAGCATTCCTATTTTTAAAGTATAAATTTATTATCAGCGTATCAAAATTTCAGATTGCATTTTATTAGCAAACTTCAAAGCAAATCCAATCGAGGAGCCCCATGAAGTAATAAAATATGCCAATTGAAAGTTCAGATAGAATAGATATAACTTTCTGGATATAAACAGGAAACCTAGTAATTCTGCTTAGATGCAAACTTTTTAATACAATTAGCAATTGCTAAACAATGTAATTACAGTGCACTACTGTGTGACATATGACAAACAGGTAAGTTGCATATGATGTTATTGTGGATGGATTGCGTTTTCAAAGTCTGTATTCAAGACTAGATCATAAGTAGTGGTAAGTGTACATTGTATTGATCATTATATTTATAAATACATAGGTAAGTAGTGGTAAGCATGCATTGTACTGATCATTATTTATGAAATGTCAGACATAATGTACTCTGCGATGGTACCGTTCAAAGCACTCTGGGATACACAGATGTTTCCCACGAGTTTTACAACCATATATTTCTTGACTTCTGGCACAACTCAAGCCTTTTTAATGTTGCACCGAGCAAACAGGCCACCAGGAACTTTTGCCAGATTTGTGGGGCATGCATCTTGTTGTCAGTCTGGCATCAAGCACTTGCAAACTTGGCCTCTCATGACTTGGTGTGTTTCTGTGCCCCACCTGGTAAACTAAAGAAATGTCATTGGCTTCTTTCCACATGGGCGCTTGTGGTTTGGACTTTCCAGGTACATGTACAAGCAGAAGGCATTCAATTTGCATATTTGGGTAGTTTGAAAAACAAGCGCAAAGTCCGCTTGCAGGTTTTCCTTGTGAAACTGTAACACTGAATGTACTGATCTGTGAGATTTACTCCACCCGGCCCCATTAATCTGATATGAATAAACTGCCTAGGGGCATCGCACATCTAGACGTACCTGTCTCTTGTTCACACCCATTGTTCTCTGAACCTAGAATTCACCCCCCCCCCACCTCTCCTTCAGACATATCATGAATTGTTGCCAATACACTAACTGACTATGCGTTTGTCTCGCCAAGAGTGACAGAGTAAACTTTATTTAAAGTCAGTACAAGATACAACATGAAACATAAGCTTGCAGAGCTTTTACAGCCGACTGTTAATTAGGATATATATATATATACATATATATATATATATATATATATATATATATATATATATATATATATATATATATATATACATATATATATATATATGTATATATGATAAACATACACAACTTAATGATTATTTATACATATATTACAATATCATGTTCACACAGTGAAGCTATGTTGGTGAATAAAATTAAATGCTACATTTTGCAGATAACACATTTACATTGCTTGCCATTCCATGTCATTAAAAGTGTTTTGAAACTATTGAAGTGGGAGGTTGAGGCTAATCTAATATGCTGTGCGAGTTCATTCCAAATTGTGGCACACATGCATGTATATCTGAAAATGTTTTTACCATATTTTTCAGTTTGGATGCTTGGAATATTTAAAATATTGGTATTCCTGAAATTGTATTTTGAGTCTTTACGGGTTACAAATTTTGATAGGTATAGATTGGCCTTTCACCATTGAGGATTTTGAAGGTTTCAAGCAAGAGCAAGGATAGGCTTGTTGCATCGAAATACACAATCTCCATGTTCTCTGCCTAGTCCTGTTGGCTTTTAGCAATGATATCTTTTGGCAGCCCATACCTACATGTAGTTATTCTAACAGTGCCACATGCAGCAGTATTTGTAAAGACAAGAAGGCATTTAGAAGCCCTTCGTGACATTAAGACCATGGTGTACACGCAGGTCCTAATGTCACAAAGTGCTTCTAATTTAGTCTAAATGCCTTCTTATATGTACTTAGAAGGCAAATAGGCGTGACAGCATTGACCAATGAAATGCATGCTAAATACCCTTGAATAGTTATGCAATATTATGATAAACCACACACTGCACATGCCAGACCCATGTGTTTCGGCAGGATTCGGAGATGGCACAAGATGTGCCTGATATAGCTTTGGAAAACTTAGCAGAAATTCCAGAGGACCTGCCCCAATTAGTATTCAAGAACTCTTCCTAAATGCTGAAAATATCACTTCAGAGCAAAGGCAAGAAAAGAAGGACCCTTACAAGGAAGTGGTGACACCTGAAATATTTTTTTAAAAAAGTGGCAGACGTAATTCCAAAAAGAACAAGGGAGAACAAGTGGGCCATCGGGGTGTGGCGTGTGAGATGGCACAATGCACAAAGAGAGACCTTGCAGGATCATGGGTGTCACAAAAATTGCACACTGGATGTGTTCCTTCGTACAGGAGGTGAGGTTTTGAGTACTTCATAGTGCATACCTGAACTGTCCCAAAGTTTTACGATGCAATCATCTTTGCCCTGTACACACAGACCTGGTGTTTTATTTATTAAAGAAAACATCCATTGTTTCATCACTCTCTATGTCTTTTTTCAGTGTATTGTGAAATCAAGTGGACAACAAAAATGTGATTGGCATCGACATCCACAAGAGCATATTTTGGAGCAGTCCTGTTCCCAGCAACACCTGTCCGGGTGAGATCGTTTCTTGGCTTACAGCGTAATTATTATTAGCATTCTTGGGACTCTGCCGATGGGCAGTGTCAAATTCTATTGATAATTGTGCTCGTAAGTGCATCGTGAAGAAGCGCTCTTAGCAGGCTAAGAGAAGAGGAATGGGGCATTCTGATTGGTCCATTCATATGCATGTCACGGATTTGCCTTCTAAATAATAGTCCTCCCACAGTTCACAGAACAAGTCAGGTGAACAGTAAATATTGTGCAAATAAAGCTGGTATCCATGCCCTGTGAGGCCTGCCTACAGGTATCACATTATAAACCTGTGTCCAACTCTGATAAACACCAAGCCATGACACCCAGCCACTTGGTCAGCTTCCCAGGCAAATATTGTTTGGCGTGAACAGTACCTTTGAAAGGTATCATTGTCTCATCAACGGAAATGTTTTGCTTTGGTACATACTGAGCCTTGAATTTAGAATTCAAAGAGCTCAGCAAACACTACATTTTCCATGTGTCACTGGCATCATTTGACTCCAAATTGTTTACAAAATACAAGTATTGCATGATTTGTGCATACCTGTCTCTGGTCATGATGTCAAGAAAAAATGTGAGTTTTCAAAATTGGCTTTGTTGTCTAGTACATTTCAGTTTGTGGTTTGTTTATCACTCCCATCATAAAACACAGGCCCAGAAATGCACAAAGTTCTGGAACAGTAACATCATCCCAGGGTGTGGGTCCTCAGGCTTGTCCAGTTCTGCATCATGTCTCTGTTGAGCGTAACAACATGTTTCCCGTGTAATCTGATCCAAACATTCATTGGCCATGAAAAGCTCAAAAAAATCAATGCATTTCTTATCCTCGTGCATGACTGTGGTAGGTCTTGGTATCAACATGCAGGGGCGTAAAATGTAACTGGGAATTCCTGTACATTTGTATCTCTGGGTCCATTGTTGTTCTTGATCATGAGTGTCTGCATCATCACTCCCAGAGTCAGAGCTGATCGTAAAGTCAAAATTGTCCAAATCTTCAGTGTGAACACTTGCTACCTTAAACATCATCCCCTGTTCCTTCCTGATTTAATCTTGCAGCAATTATTTTGTTTGTTCTTCATCAAAACCTGAGAATTAATTCACTCCCACAGGTGGACAATGCATCTCCAGTGATGCCACAGCAAGGCCTGGCGGCCCACATTTCAAACCAAGCTCAAACAAGGTAAAATATTTCCTGCAAATCGGCTAATATACACCGAAAATGACTATGTCATCAACTAGATCATTGGAGTTCCTGAGGGGAAATCCCTTGCAATAGTACTGAAGTGCCAGCTTCCCCCATGAAGTTCAGAGTATCTGACAAAGCCTCATCTTTGTACAACCTCACCTCATTCAATGTTCCTTTCGGCAAACACTAAATGCTAAGTGATATAACCCATTTCAAAACAGGACACGTTTTTTAACTTCAATACTGAGAAGAATTAGCATGCATTGTTAATTGACAAACAGATCTGTGGCAGAAGTACTACAACTAGCCAACTCCTCATTTCCTCAATAGTTCATTTCAGAGATTGTAATTTGTAGTTTTCTACTTTAATATTGGTTTCGACCAAAATACTTTCCTTGCATGTACATGTAGAACTACATGTATGCAACAATATATGCATTCTATGTGTGGAAAAGACTCCAAAGGCAAAAGCCTTAGACATACTGTGCATGCATGCATTCTTGCTTAGTTGCATCCACCCACACATGGCTATTCAAAATTGTACAAAGCATCCTTGTATCAATGAAGCAATTTAATTTTATTTTCCTACTGTCATGCCCTGAGAGCACAAAAATCTGCCTCCTCAATGGCTGTTATGTTTGGACAGTGTAATCTGGACCGGCATGGAGTGTCTACAAAATGGTTCAACTGTACCCATCTATGTTCCTTCAGTGTACAATCTTCAGTGAGCGTAATGATAAAATTCAGCAAACCAAGAATACTCTACATACAACGTGGGTGTACCTTGAAATTTGCTCAGAGGTGACTTCCTGGTCCAGGTTGCACCTTTCAAGATTGCTTTAGTATCTGTCTGTGCCATCAATCTATTGATAGTCACTGCCTGGAGCATCCAATTCTATACATCAAAACGGACTACACAAATATTTTGATTTAATGCATGGCTTTTCACCCTCGATTTTCTCATCTTTCAGTCTGGCAAAACATGGTTCTTTCACTTTTTTTTCCATTACAAACACACACGGGGACTGTTAATGAGGCTTGCAATAAGGTCCTGACTGCTCTGTCATTGTGCAATTTACAAAAAGCCTGTGCATGGCTTCCAGGCGATGATCTACGAGACGGGGCTCACACTTTAACCCAGGGACCTGGCATTGATGAATCGACCTGCAACTTTCTTCCATTATAAATTACCAGATGCGGTCCAGTGTTGCGAGTATTACCTGTGTCTTTTTTTCATCAAAAATCATGACAGACCTGATGAGTCAATAGTCTTCCTTGATCAACATCTTTCCTCTACATGTTCTGCTCATGTTGACTCAGTTCCAGAGACATTTTAACCTAGCTTTGTCATCATGGACAAAGACGATGTCCTAAAAATAGGAGTCCATGTTCATGCATCCTTAATTTCAGTGGATAACCGACAATTTTTTATTCAGGTCAACATCTTTTTAAAGACCAACATGATGTATGTGCCTGATGGTTATGTCCCATATCTTACCAGTTCTACACCACAATGACTGTAAGAATATTATGAGCATCTGTTTTCCTCTGTGGCCAAACACACGGAGTAAAGTTACCAGTTCAGTGACTTCATGATTTTAAATAGTTAACTCATTCCACCCTGAACAGAAGACAGAGTCAACAGCTTTCCTTTGCGTGCTCTGGGCACAACCAGCCCAGAGTATGCCAAGGAAAGCTGTTGACCATGGGCTTATAATTTGGAATGATCTTCCATGCAAGTTTCATCAAAAATTTTGAAAAATAATCCCTGAATTAGGAAAATACAATTAGCAGACGACATTTAGATATTGGCGGGAAAAAGCATCATTTGGGTGGAATGAGTTCAGGAAGCCTTCACACTCTGGAGGAATTTATCTGTAGTTCAGACAGGGGTCCACACTGAAGTACATGTCACAAAAAGTATATATTGTCCCTTGGTTATTGACTGCACCTCTACAACTTCAGTAGCAATTCAGTCATAGATTTTGGATGCACTGGTAAAGAGTCAGGCCACCCATTCAAAAACATTTCCTGTAACAGTTTTCCAACGACAAAGTTGAGGAAGGAAAATGTAACTTAAAATTTATTTTTAGATATTAAAACTTACAAGAAAAATGAGTTGGCAGGTGTACAGCACCTTTTTCAAGTGTGCTTGGGTGTCAGTCTGTCATCCAAACTGATCAGTGTGCGGGGAACCGGTATATATACCCCCTTCCAAAAGTTACATACCTACAACTATACATGTATAGACTTCTGAAACAAAACAAAAACAAAACAAAAACAAAACAAAAACAAAAAAAACAACAACAAAGTTTCTAATTGTCCACATTGTTTTCCTACATATAATTTTATCTGAAGTACATGTACCTCTAAACAAAAACAACAGACAGAAATATTGAGACAAATACATTTTGAAAATGTAAGGACCAAAATTGTTAAGATTGCTGAGGGTGAAGCCATAATCAACCACTGTCACTTTCCCTTAAACTGGCTACTGAAAACTGGCTGGTGGTAATTAAGTTGATATCTGCTTTAATATTTTTCCAAATCAACAGCTGTACTTGAGGTGGGCTGGATGCTTAGGACCCACACTATCCTAAGGTAAACTGCATGTTTACTCATGCAGTCATCACTCAAGGGGTAATTGCCACTGCATGACCAATCATTTGGTTTTTACATGTAAGTTCTGATTGCATGAGTACGCTATGGATATCGAGGTTCTCACTAAAACTCCTTGCGCAGAAACGTATTTTCCACTCAGATGTATAATAAATTGATGTCGCAGTCATAAAATAAATGGTACCATTGAGAACTGCGAGGCTATTTCTCTCCTATCTTCACACTACCAGCAGCACACACTGTACCACCCAAATGACAGGACCTCCATCCATGCCTTTATTTCTGTTTGACTACTAAATCCATCATCATTGACCAAGATGGCAGTCACTATATATAACTTTATCAAGCCTATCTATGCATGAATCCTTGTATTATTCTGGACCCCTGGCCTGAGACAGGGCTTGTCCTGCTGATATTGATGCAGGCCCTCATTAATTAACCTGGATCCCTGACCTGACACTAAGTACACATCCCCATGCTTTCCAAGTTCTAAGAGCTCCTCCATCAATTATCCTGGATCCTTGGCATTAGTCTTCCATCTGAAGCATCACTGCTATCTCAAACAGCTTGGATCCCTGGCCAACATCTCCATACTGACAGACCACTGGTGGTTAGTATTAAGTCCTGTCGCTCTTATCAAAGACAGTGCTACCAGGGGACCAGAGTATGTCTGTATGTGGCATCAGAAGGTAACTGTGCCTTATTCTAATTCATTGTGGACCTCTTTGTCAACTTGTGTTCCTGTCTCTCTGGTAAATTACCAGAATCCAGTTACAAAGGTATTATATTTTGTGTACATACCTCTGAGATAAGTGGCTTTCTTCTCATCAAGCTAAGA
Source organism: Hermodice carunculata (assembly GCA_964020975.1). Classification (NCBI taxonomy): domain Eukaryota; kingdom Metazoa; phylum Annelida; class Polychaeta; order Eunicida; family Amphinomidae; genus Hermodice; species Hermodice carunculata. Next base: position 152,430 of record CAXHWN010002752.1, on the reverse strand, counting down.
GCTTCTGTCATACAGGCAATTTATGTGAAACTGTAGCAATGCACAGAATAGGACAAAACGCAGATCATAAATGTATGGCTTATTTTTCCAATTTCATCATTTAACCCTGTCCCCCTTAGACTGCCAAACACCCCCTGGTGGTCACAGGTGAATTAATTGTCTGCTTTACATGTCTACTAAATTCATACCCATCTCATGCCAAGGAATGCTACAGTGGCACCCCTCTTATAAGGCCACTCCCTCTCCAAAGGCCACTTCTCCATGCAGCAAGTATTGTATTTTCAGTGTATTTTACCCCTCAGGAGAGGCCACCCTTCTTATAAAGCCACTTTTCTAGCAAATTTCAGGTCAGAGGACCACTGTAGGGACTTAGGCTTCCACTCAGACTTAACTCGTCAGTGCCAATCACGTCTAAAATCGAGCTATTAAAGTAAAACTAGTCTGAATTATCGTTAGGATCTCAGATTTGTATTCCTCTTAAAAAGATCTTTCATTCAAGTACTAGAATGTCTAAAGCTCCAGAGAGAATACCCCAGGTCAACAACTTTTCTCGGCCAGCAATGGGCACAAAGCGCCCAATGCGGGCCGAGAAAAGCTGTTGACTCCGTCTTAATTCAAGCGGGAAAGGGTTAAAGCCACGTGGTTTGTCTGGCTCTGAAAAAAGGTCGGCATGTAGCTACTTGAATGAAACCTATTTTTATAAAGAATCTGAATATTCATCATTTGTTATAAAGCTGGGTAGCACAAAACGGGTACCAGGTTTAGTTCAGGAACCAAAGAGACACGTAGCACACCAGCAGCTCCTCTGTTATAACCAGTTTCTTATTAACCCTTTCCCCCTTGAATTAAGACGGAGTCAACAGCTTTCCTTGGCATGGGTTGGGCACTCAGTGCCCAACCCATTCCAAGGAAAGCTGTTGACCTGAGGCATGTGATCTTGATAAGTCTCATGTACATTTCTCAGTCAGATTGTTTTTCATAACTGTTGAAATTAGTTGAAAACACTGAAGCAGACAACATTTGACCCCCAGTCAGTTTTGGCCGGTTTGAGGGGGAAAGGGTTAATCCACAGTTGTTTCTTCCATAAATTCTTGATTGACTGCAGCACACTATGGCTCTTACATATTGCCAGAATAACAACATCAAGCCACCTCAGGCAAGTGCCTAAAATACCTTCCCAAGAACGTTACAAAATAGCAAAACTACTACTGCACATCAGCAAAATGTCAGGTCTTTACTAGCACTTCAATGAACCCCATCTTGAGTCAGACTATTTTTTTTAGAAAGTGACATTCCCACACATATCAACTGCCATGAAATATGACCGTTAATTCTGTTCTTTCATGTCAAACTATGGGTAAATTTTCCCCTACAGTTAGTCGGAAAATTGCATATTAAGCCTTTCTACATCCAAGTACATGTACATGTACTTCAAGGTCAAGCCAGGGAACCAACAGCTCTGCTCCATCAGCATACACAGCCCACAAAGCACCCAAGGTAATGACAAGGAAAGCTCTTGACCTGTGACATCTCATCCTGACAGACTTCAGTAACAATTCTCATTCCAGATATCCCTATGAAGGTGTATACTTTCAGCACACACTGAAGACGATATGTTACTTGATGTATGTTGGGCATTTAGTGCTTGACACAGATGGCAAGGGTTTGATACGTCCCCGGGGGGGGGGGGGGGGGTGTTACTCCCATTAGTCATGATACTAGGTATGTGCCACTCTGAAGGCCCCTCTTTTTAGCAAAATTTCCCTAACAAAGGTCCAGTATTTTGACAAAATTCCCTTTAAATAGGGTAATTTTTCTCTTTTATGGCCCAAAATTTGGGAAAAATTCCCTGACTAAGGTCAATATTTTCTCCCTGGAGCACTTTTCTTGCCAATTTGGGACCATATTTTCTTCTATTTGGGTTAAAAAAATTCCCTACCAAAGGTATCATTTTTGTGAAAAAGTGCCCTAACAAAGGGTGGGTTTTTAAAAGGTCAAGCCGCACACCCCCACCAAAAATTTGGGGAAGTATCCCCCCCCCCATACGTCTCCATGTTCTTAACAGAAGGAGCTAAGTTCATTCAAGTGCCTGCACACGTACATGTATTGTCTGCAGTCAACAGCACTTGTTTTGCAGTGTAAACACCACTGACTTAAGCCAAGAAAAGCCTGTACAGGATATTAATTCATCATGACCCAAGAAGGGGGGAGAAAGTACACAAATTGTGCCTGAGTGTGGAAAATAAAGGGGCTTGCAATGGGTGGGTAGTGGGAATAAAAAGACACAGTTCACCAGTAAGGAAAACATCGTTATCTGCCTCCAAGTACCTGGACATGGTCCATTATCAGCCAGAAGTAACAAAAAATGCCATCATCCTTCAGCCAGAATAGGATGTATTCATATCTAAATGCGGTCCTACTCTAACACCTATTGAGCAAAAGAGGGAGCCACCTGCATCAGGGCAGATCCATGTATTTAGCATGGTCAAAAGTACTTTCTCAACAAAATGAACAACACAAACACACAATAATCTTAAGAAAATGTATTAATAAATATTTGAAACATAAATGATGCCTAAAATCATTAGAAATGGGCTCTCTTTTGGTTGAAAAGGTGTTTTTTATGGATGTTTATGTAGTATATAATACAAATCTGCCCTGATCATGATGGAAGCATCAGTCTGTTGTCCCGGCAACACAGGAGGTGAGCAGGATCGCAGTTAAATATGAATGTCTCCTATTGCATGGACACTGTACTTTTGATATGCATGTATGCACTGACTCACTGATAATATTAAAATGTAAATCTAACCAGTGTTGTTTGCTTGCACACGGTTATACCCACAGTCCGCCATTGTGAATTATGTGCGGACAGTATGTGTTCATATACACACACACAAGCATACTCTTTTCATCGTGGAGGTATTTAACCATTTGATCAACCAGGAGTGTCATACTGGCTAAAAATTCCTGGAAAAAAAATATAATGGTCAATGACCTCAAGACCCTCTCACCTATGAATGACCCCTGGTAACCTTGAACAAGAGGCCCATGGGCCTAATGCTCTGCTGGCACAGTGCCTATATTGCACCTGTTCATTTCAAAGTTGCGATTCCTCAAGTGGCTCTGAACATATAAAGCTTATGTAAATTTAGTGTATAAAATCTCCACCAGATGGCACTTCGCTCCACATGTAATCATAGCTTATTTGTGCAGTTCCTGTGATGGATATTGTTGCATGTGCCAAGACAACAATGAGTGATTCCTGATCTTAATGTCCTCAGTGACCTTGGGACAGAAGATCAAGGTCACCCAGATCATCTAACATAAGAGGCCCAAAGGCCTGCTGCTGTGCTGACATTGCCACTGATGTCAAGCTACACCTTGTCATTACAAAATCACCTCTTTCAACTTAACAGGCATTATGACCCAACAAAAAAGGTCAAGGTCACTGACACTACATAAAATTCTAGCTTTGGACATTGTCTATACATCATGTAAATTTGGCAAATCTAATCCAATTACTTTTCAAGATATGGAATTTTATATCTTAAATCATATTTTGGCTCATAATTTCCGTCAAATTATAGGTGGTGCCACTAGTATCATTAGCAACTTAGACTTTGACCTCCCCCACTATCCCACCAAATTTGATGAAGACCTGCCAAAAATTCAAGATGCTGGAGTGTTCACAAGATTTTCATATTTTGACCCCTATATTGCATAATATCATAGGTAGTGTCACCAATACCGAATAAACCTAGATTTTTATATACCCTATAAGTCCTGAAAGTTATATTGGGCTAACTTTAAATCTACTGACGGCATCGTGCTATCGAGCAAAAGTTCACCGATGGATGGATGGATGGATGGATGGATGGATGGATGGACAGACATGCATAAGCTCTGCGACTTTCGGTCAGCAGCGCTAAAAAAGTCATAGTCACTGAAACTTAACCAAGCTTCGAATGAGATGCTTCTACCATACAAGTTTCATGATAGTAGCTCAACTTGTTTAAATACCTTATCATGTCTGCAAAGGTCAAAATTAAAAAGGTTGACCCTTGGTGACCTGGACAATTAGTCAAGGTTGCTGAATGTCACAACAGCCAAGCACTCAACACAAGTTTTATGACAGCGGCTCAGTTTGTTCAAAGGTTATTGCATTCTCAAGGTTAACGGATGGAAGCACAGGCAGATGGTAGGAAGCATGAACACATGAACACACACACACAGGGCAAAGACAATACCTTGTCAGTGGATATGGCTGACGAGGTATAAGAATTATATGTTTCTTTTTTTTTTTCTCTGTGTTGGTCCAAGTTTCCAACAGATAGCACGGAAATGCCATCCACCATCATGCCAGAGCACAGAGTTTGTGTCAATGAGACCATCAACAAATCGGCCATAATGTTCGGCATGCTTTGATTGGTCAAATATACCATCTCGACATGATGTATGCCAATGACACCCATTCAGTTCTGCCCCTTCGCCAAACACTGGAAAATGATAAATGCAGTTATGAATGCCACGTGGATCACCAGCGATGTTCCCTGAATCTTAATTTTGGCTTGGGAACCTCATAAAAATGCTCTACAAGTTATGTACAATGACAGGCAGAACAAATACTGCAACCTGGCTATGAGAATTCTCATAGCAGTACTAGTGCATTGGCAGAACCCAGGAAAATTGAAGATTTATGCCACCACGGCATTACTCAGATATTCCACCCTTGTGGAAAGACACGGACAGACATTACACCACCAAGTTTTCAGGCCTTGAGGTTGGTGTACTCAGTTAAGTATGTAGTGGCACTAGAAGTTGTATATTTAGAGGTTAGCCTATGATCAATTCAGTATCCTTATCTGTACGTATCCCCTGAGCGCCTGTATCCTCCCGAGACCCCCCTTGGTTGAGGGCAGATAGAGACTCGAGAGGGAGCCATGCAGGCAAGGATATTGAATTGGACATAGGATGATCCGTGTATCCTAAATTCTAGTATCCACAAGGTGGTTCTATACGAAAAATGAAAACAAAAGCAAGTGCAGTAATCTTGCGTGCAGAATTTTGTCAGCCAGAGCGCCCAACAGCAAAAAAAAGAGCTTTCTCATTGGTTAATAAAAAAAATGAGAGATATACTGACTTACAATCCTATTTCAATGCTGAGGTTGTATCCTCCATCCCTTGGGAAGTACTGAATGTTGCCAAGGTAACATTTCTCCAGCATTCTAATTGGACAGTTCCAGTATGCTCCCCCATTTTGGTCACACCCCTCTGAACATACTGCTCGCTGGAGGACTAAAAATGTAATATGAAGGCAATCTAACCCTTCCCCCCTTGAATTGACACTTGAGTCAACAACTTTCCTTGGCATGAGTTGGGCACTAAGTGGCCAACTCATGCCAAGGAAAATTGTTGACCTGGGGCATGTGATCTTGATAGGGCTCATCTACAATTCTCAGTCAAAATTGTTTTTCATTACTGTTGAAATTAGTTGAAAACACTGAAGCAAACGACATTTGAGCATCAGCTGGTTTTGGCTGGTTTAAGCGGGAAAGGGTTAAATACTATATATTTAGGATACTGGATGGTACGAGATGAGGATATTACACACAAGTTTGTTACATTCAAGTCACTTCTACACGTAATGGAAGATTTGGGAATCACTGAATGTTAACATTTTTGCACATGCACATTGGAAATTTTTTATAGTTTGTGGCTTCATACAATTTCTACGTGCAAATCACAGACTCAGACACAATAATGAAGCCATCAATATGATATGTTAGTGATCTTAAAATTACTGCGAAACTTCAGCTGAAATTCCCACTAGTGTAACTCAGATCAGTGGTATTAACTATAATCAAATTAAGCGCCTCATATCTAACAGCAGTGGCGTCATGACTGGTAAAGGAAAAGAGTACATGTATGTGTAACTAAGAGAACAGAAAAATCTGCATATGGCAAATATTCATTTTGTGGTTCATCAATTAGCCTTGCACTCTGTTTCAGCACCTCAAACGTACCAGCCTTAAAAGAATTAAGTTCAAGAAGCCGTGACTTCAGTCTGTTATTACTTCTAGTAATTAATCACCATGCTGAGTTGACAAGTTGACATCCATACTGAAAATCCTGAATAGCCCAGCAGGGAACAGCTCATGTGATGGTTTATCTTTTCCTGAAGCTCTGATGGTTGTGTATTCACATTTTTGAAGGTTGCTTTTTCAACTTCTTAACAAAAAAATAACTTTACTTTCAAGACGTTTGCTCTGTACTTCAGTGGGTTAACACTGTGCGCTTGCAAACATCATATTAACTCTTTCATTGCTGACTGGGGTAGATAGACTGCTGTGCTTATCAGTGCTCTCTGGCAGGGTATCCAGAGTCCAGACACGGCACTACAGTGGCCCCCTGTCTTCACAGACCTTCCCAGTGAGACCACCTGTCTTGGAAGACCAGCTTCTATGGGTACTACACTTCATATTTTTCACCTTATGAATACCTAATATGAATTCCCACCTGTCTTGATAGACTGCAATCGGGTCCTTGATGACAGGTTTAACCATATTGCCATGCATCGATCCTATGCACAGAACTCATACACCAAGGTCCCCCTCTTATAAGGCGCCTCTGAAGAGAGGTGCCATTTTTCTGTGTAGCAGTAATGGCATTTTCATTCTGTTTCCCCCCTCTGGAGAGGCCACCCTTCTTATAAGGCCACATTTATGATGCATTTGGGATGGCCTTATAAGAGGGCCCACTGTGTCTATTGATCACCAGGCATGGCCAGCAAACTGTTATCATTGCTGGGAAACTGCCGAGTAATTGAGTACAAATAGCAATGCAGACATCACTGCTAGCCCATGCCTCACTGACTCTGTCTATGTGTGCCGTGTTTATTTATTTCTACGCCTCACCTCCCTCTGGGTTCATTACTGTAATAGCTCAGGCAAAGAGCCAACAGATGGAGATATAAGCATAATATTTCACCACACAAAATGGGCCCAAACCAGCCGTCTGTTCAATGTCATCTACTCCATGTTTTGCTGCATTGCTAATTAAATGTATATAGTGAACGAGAAATGAATTAACAGGTTTGCTGCAGAAGAGCCCTTATTTGTCAGGATGACATCCCAAGGTCAACCACATGTTCCTTGGGTACTCTTGAGAAACTAATGGAATTGCAGCTGGCTAATGGCTTTCTCCCTAAGATATACCATGATTGTTGATATGCTTTTAGAGCAGGTTTCAGCTGTCAGCATGTTCTTATCCACTTATGCAACACTTGGAGGGATGCCCTTGAGAATGGACTACTCTCTGGAGTTTTACTCCTGGATTTGTCAAAGGCTTTTGACTGCCTCCCCCACCGGTTGATCACTACCTGAAACTTCATGCTTATAGCATGACAGCCCCATCCGTTAATTTACTTACCGACTATCTTCGGAACAGAAGACAAAGAATCAAAATTCTCCGTGCCAACAGTTGTTGGAAATCCATTTTCAAGGGCGTCTTCCAGGGCTCCATTCTTGAACCAGCAATCTTTAACATTTTTATGAATGATGTTTTCTGTGCCATTCAAGATGGAACTCTTTTTACATATGCTGACAACAATACCATCCTGGTCAAGGCTAAGACTATGGAACTGCAAGCCCAATACTCTTAGCTGTTGTCTGACAGCAAAAAATACTTTGGGAGCATCGATCTGTCAGACTACCAAAGGGGGTCTTCATTCTTTTAAGAATTTTGGTACTAAGATTTGGAACTCGCTCCCCAAATGTGCTAAGAACAGCCAAAGACTTTCAGACTTTTAAAAGACCACTCAGACACTAGGCTGGATTTTCCTGTAAATGCTTCTCCTGTCCACAGTAATCTATCTTTTACTTGTACCCCATTTCTACCATTGTTTTATGCTGTACCAAGTCTCTCATGCACGATCCATTTGCGTCATGCATTTTATTATTTGTGTAATTTTTTTTTTTTTTTTTACTATTTTCTATCATGTGGTACATATTTTATCTTTTCATCATTGTGAGAGGTTGCTTCCACTTTTATCTAATTATTTTTGCACACTCAGTCAAAATAGCTGGGAAGCTAATATTAATTTGTTGTAAAAAACTGAGTATAAATAAATATTGTTTGTATGTATGTATGTATGTATGTATGTATGTATGTATGTATGTATGTATGTATGTATGTATGTATGTATGTATGAGACATTATTCTCAGTCTCTACTCCAGGAAATAAAAATCAAGGGTTAAGGTTTCCCCAAGGACTTGGCTAAAATATGGCTTCTTCACCACACCTAGTTGCTCTAGATTTTAAGACAAATGATCACTGAGCCTATTTATTTCCAAAAAATAAAATAAAATGAATAAATAAATAAGTGATAGATAGATAGACAGACAGACAGACAGACAGACAGACAGACAGACAGGCAGACAGATAGATAGATAGATAGATAGATAGATAGATAGATAGATAGATAGATAGATAGATAGATAGATGGATAGATGCATATGGATAGATGTAGGTAGGTAGGTAGGTAGGTAGGTAGGTAGGTAGGTAGATGCATATGGATAGATGTAGGTAGGTAGGTAGGTAGGTAGCACTAAAATCCCAGAAAACATCTTAAAGCAAACTTTCTTCTTTAATTTAGTCTTATGGTATCTTATTTAAGACTCTTAAGATGGTCTAAGATCTTTTTCCTGCCCAGTCAGAAAAAGAGAAAGTGAGTAAGACCCCGTAAGAGGAAATCAAGTCATGCTATGACCATGAGGGAAAGGAGCAGAGGCAGTCAGTCAATTTTCAGACCAGGTAAGACCTTCAGTGGCTGCCTCATTAGCATAATGAGATGATAAGAGTATATTCAGACTTGGAAAGACATTTGGTACCTGGCTCATTAGCATAAGAGAAAGGCCTGGGGGTAACAGAACTATTATAAGATCTGGTAAGATGTTTTGGGGTTAGGGTAATTAACACAAGTAACATGATCAGATATAACAAGACCTTGTAATATGTAGGCACTAGGATATCCACAAAGTGTCACAAAACAGTATACTCTATGTATGCACTATCTTACTGAGCAGCAAGTCCACTGATTTTTCATTCTCTGTCCTCCTTTTCAAAATCAACTCAGAATCCAGACCATGATATATCTACCTAGCTAGAGATACACATGTACAGTACATACTCCCACTCATGTATGTTGTACCCACAAACTTTATATAATAACTTCACCTGGCCACTATAGTGGATAGCACATTGACAAACTTATCACTGCTGATATACCTACCTAGCTAGAGATACACATGTACAGTATATACTCCCACTCATGTATGTTGTACCCACAAACTTTACCTCATCGGCCACTATAGTGGACAGTGTATTCACATGGCCATCACTGATGGATGGTAATCATGGTAATGTGTTGAAAGTTAAAACAAAAAATACTTGTGGTCCAGAACTGTGACAACACATGTATATATGCAGTTATCTATTACAGTCTAACAGTTACATTGTACACTAATGGGGGGGGGGGCAGGTCTGTACCCGAGATACATGTACCTAAGTTTTAAGCTTAGCTGACTTGTCAGTCAGCTAAGCTTAAAGTATGGGGTTCTGTTGGAGTCTGCGTTCCATGGTATCAACAATTCACATGTTGCAACTTCTCTGAAATCCGCTGGGCAGAATCACTTTAAACTGGTAGTCATGTGCTATGAGTGGGTGTCAATCACGTTTGTTCAAATGGTGATGCTTCAGTGGTTTGGGGATGTTTTAGGAATGGTTTTGTGCATTTGTGGGTACATGTGGTAACATTTCTGTGGCTATCTGCTTTAATATCTACCACACTGTCCTGTGTTGCCATGGAGACACAGAGTCTCACAGGCAGCCTTCTATCCATGCATGCTAGGGGGGATGGTTTGGAAGGTTTGGGATTTGTAGCAAATGGGATGGGGGGCTCTGGGGCGAACGCTCCCAACAACTGTGTAACGAGGTTGTCAATAAAATACAGGGAATCTCTTTCTGTTCATGCAAGAACAGACCTGCTCCATGCAGCAATATGTACTAGGCAGGTTATAGTTCCCACTAGTGGTAGACAGAGCTTTTTGCACACCATTCTTGAGACTGGTGTGTTAGCTGGTCCCTTTTTTGCCTGAGGCTATGAGTCTGCTGGCTTATCAGTCCCAAGGGAACACAGGCATTGGACTTCTAGGCAGCACAAGCCTGAGTGTACCCCACAGTTGAAAATAGACTACCTGCTTAGTTGGCTAGACCCATCAAAGTATGGTCTTCCAGTCCTCAATGACTGTTCACACAACTTTGTGAATTTTGAAACTGTGTGGATTTGTGTCATCTCACAGTGTGGACACTTTCATTCATTTTCTTGTAACCAGTGAGATGAAGCCTGTTCTTCGTAGCCAGTACTGAGAAAGAATAGTGCTTGTGTCAGTTCACAGGTACCTGTACATGTAGTTTCATGACAGCATCTGTTAAAAATTCGTTTAGGTAATAAAGGAACAAAGACAGTTTTGTATTGCATGTATTCACATCCCCTTGAATTACAATATGTATACACTGAACATGTATATGTGCATGTATGAATAATGTATATGTATATGTATATGTATATGTACATGAATACATTTACTTTCACGAGCATTAATTTTCACGGTTTTTGAACTTTGGACCTTTCACTGAAACTTTAAATTCAATATTTTTGCTATAATTCCTGTCAATGCCATCTTAAAAATATATTTCACTGAGTTCTAATTTTCACGGTTTTGAAGCATCAGTGAAATAAGTGAAGAACACTGCAAAATTAAATGAATTCACAGTGTTCTCATCCATACTGCCCAGAAGGGCTGAACCTCTGAGCAGTTGGCACTTTTCTCTGGCCCCAAGGGTGCTCACTGTAGAGAGGTTTCACTGTATGAGTAAGCACTCTCTCTGTCTCCTCCCCAAGTTGGTCAGGAGTTTTTCTCCAACCCAATTTTTTCGAAAAACCACCAAACTTGGCATGGTGGCTGACCTGACCAGTGAAATTGTGCATCTCATTTGGAGTAGTCATGATGTTTAACATTATGCAAATTCGGAGGAAGTAAAATTTTAAAAGCTCCATGTCTTCCAAACCGTTGCAGACAGACTCTAAATTTCAATGTGCACATATAGGTTTGTGACACCTGCCAATATAATGGACAGTATATTGGTTGTAGAATTTCAAATTGTGCCAATAAGGGGCATTGAAAAATTTAAAAGTCCAATATCTCCAAAACTATTATAAATAGAGATATGTCATTCCAACTTTAATTTATACATTTGTGGAAAAGCCACATCAAACGAATCATGAATATGTAAAATATAAATCTTGAAAAGCTTCAGAACTATTATAAAGGTGCCATTCCTACTTTGTGGCATAGCCCCATCCAAGGGAACATAAACCAAAGTTATAGGCTTTTAATTTATGCAAATTAGGCAAATACACAAAATTAAAATGTTGAATAACTTCAAAACTATTATAGAAAGTAGTTTTATTCAAACTTTACTTTCTAAGTTTGTGACATGGCCACATTCGATGAACTAAGAACCAAACTGTAACATTTTAATTTATAAAAGTTAGGCTAATACACGAAATTTAGATTATGTTAAACTATGGCAAAGTGTAGCATTTCAAACTGTTTTCATTTTGAAGGCACCCAGACAGAGTTGCTGTGAAGCAAATCTTTTCTAGTTAATTTCTGTCACTCTACCCCCCCCCCCCACACACACACACAGAGCTGTGCAAACATGCTTGTCCAGTGCTGAGGCAGTGATCCCATGGGAGTTGTCTACCTCTGCACCACTCCATTCCACCAGCCTCAGTTAAGCACATTTTGAGACAGACTTGCGCAGTCAGTGGACCTTGTCTAACTAAAATTCAGATCTCCAGCCAGTTAGCTGTGGCAGAACTATTTTGTAACCACACTGAACCCACACATGCATTTCCCTTAACAGGGTTTGTTTGCATGGTGATTATGAGCTTTTTTACATCAAAAATTTATTGAATGATGAATGTTCTATAAAATATTTCAACAGGTGAATTTTGACTTGATATCATATATAATACATGATTAGTCTAAATCATTTTGTGTCAGTATAACAGATCATTTTACATTCAACACAATGTGCCTCCATTTCCCCCATTGTATGAGAATATATTCAGACTATTTACATGGCAAAAAAGCTTTAAACTTGCCACATGTAGTTGCACAAGTTTGCCAGAAATACTGTCCATAAATGCTGAGACCATAGTATTGTTACATATGATGTGACTAAACTTGGTTAAATTTCCTTGCATGAAAAAATGTATCTCTTTGTTGATAGTGAAAGGATCTCATACAAATATGAGTGGAAAGGCTGAACAAACCCTCTTCTTTTTTAAAAAACTTATGAAAAAGCAACATTTTTTTTTTTTTTCTGCAGTGGCAGATTAAACATCATAATAGCTTTCATCACACCACATACAATGATGTACTTTGTGGATGTGTAAAAGTATTGCAGTTTTTCAATTTGCATTTGTGTGGCCCAAACTACCACTCTATTGAATGTGGAGGTGGTCCTGACAGCCTGCAAAAATGCTGATTTTGATCAAAAAATTTATCAATATTTTCAATAATAAGTGAAAATGTACATTGGTCTTGACCCTCCCCCCCCCCCCCCCCCCCCCCGCATACTTTGTGTACCAATGTTAAAATGCTGATAATGTTGAATGGCCCATATATATATACATGTGGTTGATCTCTTTGTCAATGACCAGCAAATTGTAAAGTTGCTGCCACATCCAGATGTAATCAGGTGTAGTTATATTACATCCCCCAGTGTGTTGTTGAAACAGCAGCACAATTTAAAATAAACAAAGACATGTTGCATTGGGGGGGGGGGGGGGGGGCTAGTATATATGCTGGTACTTGTAACAACTTTGCCCTGGTATAAGGTACAGAAAGTAAGAAAAAAAATGTACAAATAATGGTTGGCACACAGTACAGAAAATTTTAAAAAAAGGCTTTTAAACAGCCATACACATAGTATTGCATGTTGATAGGCTATAATGGATGGCTGCATATATACATGTGCTGTCACAGTTCTTTGACCACAAGTATTGTTGTTTAAACTTTCAACACATTGCCCTCCATCAGTGATGGCCTTGTGAATACACTGTCCACTATATTTGTGGGTACAACATACATGAGTGGGAGTATGTACTGTACATGTGTATCTCTAGCTAGGTAGATATATCATGGTCTGGATTCTGAGTTGATTTTGAAAAGGAGGACAGAGAATGAAAAATCAGTGGACTTGCTGCTCAGTAAGATAGTGCATACATAGAGTATACTGTTTTGTGACACTTTGTGGATATCCTAGTGCCTACATATTACAAGGTCTTGTTATATCTGATCATGTTACTTGTGTTAATTACCCTAACCCCAAAACATCTTACCAGATCTTATAATAGTTCTGTTACCCCCAGGCCTTTCTCTTATGCTAATGAGCCAGGTACCAAATGTCTTTCCAAGTCTGAATATACTCTTATCATCTCATTATGCTAATGAGGCAGCCACTGAAGGTCTTACCTGGTCTGAAAATTGACTGACTGCCTCTGCTCCTTTCCCTCATGGTCATAGCATGACTTGATTTCCTCTTACGGGGTCTTACTCACTTTCTCTTTTTCTGACTGGGCAGGAAAAAGATCTTAGACCATCTTAAGAGTCTTAAATAAGATACCATAAGACTAAATTAAAGAAGAAAGTTTGCTTTAAGATGTTTTCTGGGCTTTTAGTGTAGGTAGGTAGGTAGGTAGGTAGGTAGGTAGGTAGGTAGGTAGGTAGGTAGGTAGGTAGGTAGGTAGGTAGGTAGGTAGATAGATAGATAGATAGATAGATAGATAGATAGATAGATAGATAGATAGATAGATAGATAGATAGATAGATAGATAGATAGATAGATAACAAGTGCCTGATGACAGGTACCTATAGCTAGTATCTATGGAAATACTGACCGCAGTTACAAAAATATGTGGTGTAGTCTGACCAGTTTCATCCAAGCTGCAGCTCATCAGGGACTGAAATTGATGGATGGTTGAGGCTATATACTATAGGCAACACTATAGTCTTGGCAACATATGTATCAGTTATGCTGTGGGCCTACTAGGGAACCTTGGGCTCAGGCCTTTGCACTATCAACCACTTGCACAACTTGATGTGTCCTGTATCATGTGACCTGTTACATGATTATAGAGTCAACAAATCTTAACTAGTGATCATGTGACCTTAGTGACTCTGCAAGAATGATCTTTGGCCATGGATCTGAAGTTTGAATCCTTCAATGAGAGACCCCACAGTGGTCTCTGGGTATGCTAAACATACAAAGCCACAAGTTAATTCAGCATATGGTCTCTCAAGTATGCTTATTTCCCCATAACAATAGCATCCAGATACAATCGTTCCACAGCGCAAACCTTGTTCCTGGATCCAGGAGCACTCTCTTAGGACCCTAAGTACTTTGATCAGCTTTTTTTTCTCAGTTATAGTTAGGCAGAATAAGTTAAAGACCTACATCTTGATACTTACGCCTTTTGTGGTCTCATTTGACAAGTTATTTCCAATTTAAGCATTAAAATGATGGATAAGACTTCCAAAAGCGTTCTGCCATAGTTCATGATGAAGAAATTTAATGCAATTTCTCTCATAACAACTCTATGCTAAAAAAAAAAAAAAAAATCCATACTTCCTAACATAAACATGTTTTTCTCACAAAATGACAGATAAGTCTAACCTGGAGTGACTTCCCATCTATTTTAGGGCTGCAGATGTTAACCAATCCTAACCAAAAGCAAATGTGAAATAGTAGAACATGCATGCAGTTGCAAAAAGACAAGTGGTGATGAGCACAGGAAATTGCTGGGCAAAAAATCCGACCTGCACAGGCGCAGCATACAACTTCACACATAAAGGTCATAATATCATAGCTGCTGGCGAAAAATATTCTTGGTTCACTGTGCCTCTAGTGATGAAAAAAATGAGGTTCACTATGCATGTAAATGATTTCCGTTAGTCCAGCTAATCTGTCTACTTGCTTACTCTTATCTTTTGACGGAAGATCTCATAATCACTGGGCCTTTCCACATGGCATTTAACCCAGCAAAGCTATAAGCAAAAGGAATATATTTTAACCCTTGGATACCCATGGTGCCAATATCCTGGGGGGAGGGGGGTTACTCCCATTAGTGCTGACAATGGGTATGTGCCGCTCTAAAGGCCCCTCTTTTTAGCGAAATTTCCCTAACAAAGGTCCAGTATTTTGACAAAAATTTCCTTAAAAAAGGGTAATGTTACTCTTTTATGACCCAAAATTCGGGAAGATTGACCTAACTAAGGTCAAAATTTGCTTCCTGGAGCACTTTTCTTGCCAATTTGGGACCATATTTTCCACACTTTCAGTTAAAAAATTGCCTAACAAAGGTATAAATTTTGTGAAAAAAGTGCCCTAACAAAAGGTGGGTTTCTGAGAGGTCGAGCCGCATGCCTCCACCAAAAACTTGGGGAAGTACACCCCACCCCCCCCACCCACTGGGGCCAATGTATCTGCATGCTGCATTTCTTGACTTAACCTCCAAAGCAGCCCAAGCTCTGTATCTTATCTATTCAACTTGGTCTTCCCAAGAACGACAAGGTTTTATTTAGAGTCAGGGTAAAAAAAAAAGGCCACTGCCGCCCTTCTCATTGTAAGGAACCAATCAGCAAGGTGATCACTGCGACCTTAACTAATGGAAGTATGTGTGCTCTGTTGCATCACGGTCTGTTGCTATGGTAACCAAAGCAGACCAATTAGAAACTGAGTCCTTTTTCAGTACTACAAAAATGATCATGTTGCCAAAGAGCAATCCAAGTTAAGTGAAGCAAACACAGAGGATGGTCTGTTTTGCAGGTAATTTCCCATTTCAAATCCCAAGAGATGGACCAGTGTCACAAGTGTCATCTGGCTCTTATTTTCACCAAAAATGAAACAATAAATGCTGCGAAACATGCAAGATGGCTTCCCTTTGGTGACCCCCTTAAGGTGGAAGACCTGAAGCCAGCATCTATGGATAACCTCTAAGCACTTTTTAATATTTTTGGATAGTTTGATACTTAAACTACATGCTCCCAAAAAACTCATATGTGCGAACACAAAATTTATATGAGAAAATTGATCTCAAAACCTTGTTTACACTGAAAAGTTAAAGCAGTGCCAAGCACATGGGGTTTGTTTGCATGGGCATGATCAGGAAGCATGTCTTTGTTTGCACAGTCATTAGTCCATGATCCCTGGAAACCAATTGAACAGGGTCACTCACAGGGAACAGGAAACCATTAGCTGTGGAGAGAAGAATGGGCCAGTACAGACTAATCACTACCATTGTTCTGAGTGCTTTAAAATTTTTGATGTAAAAACAATCCACTTACAGGGCCCCAAATATGGCAAGCCGCATGTGAAACCATGACTACCAAGCCAAGTGTGCTGTTCCCAAGATAAAAAAAAGTTGAGTTTAAAGCCACAAAATTTACTTTTTTGAATGTCAACATCACAGAGGTAAAGCTACAAGTTTATTTCACACAATAATAAAAACACAAGGCAGAAGAAATGAGTTTGTGTCATATTACAGCCATAAATGCATAAGAATTGGCAACACTTTCTTTCAATGCCATTTCTCAAAACTGCAATTTGTATCTCACCACACAAACGTTTGAATTGCCCTATTACATTACAATGAAAGGACATCAAAAGAAAAATTATCATATCCAGGAGCGGTTTCCAGGGATTTTTTTTCTGACAACCCCTTCCGTGACTTTTGGAGCTATTTCTAGAAAGAAAATGAACAGCCTGTCAGGACTAACTTAAATATTTTATAACTTTTATTTATGCTATTTCAGGACTCACCATTGAATTTGATCCTGCACATGGATATACATATATATTTTCAATTTCTTCTGATTTCAACTAGGGAAAAAAAAATTGTGCAACTTCTGCACGAAAAATGTGAAAATCCTACCAAGTCAGAAAGAATGCTATAAAATCTCAAACAATTCCTATCCTGCAAAAAAACCTATGATACAAATCTATGGATATGTAGTAATCAGAAAATACACAGGTTCAATGTACTTGTGAAAAAATTAAATGGGTAATATCATTCCAAAGTTGCCAGCCTAACTTCTCACTAGCTTCACATCTTTCACCTTAATAATAAATTTGTTTGGCTACTGAAGCTTTGTATTTTCAAAATTTTTGCATGGAGCATGATAGTCATTAAGGTAAAGTTAAGCCTGTGTTAAACTTAACAGTCACCAAACTCATCAACCTTTTGCAACCTTTTCCCAACCATTTGAGTGAATTAAGGCAAACCTTTTTCAAACACTTTCAAAACCATTTCACACACTTCCTCAACCTTATTGATGAAAATGTTGAAATGGTTTGCAACCGTTTCAGTCATTTGAAACCCTTTGTCAATCTTTTACAAACCCTTTTTTAACCTTTTGCAAACCTTTAACAACCTTTACAATTCCCAGTACAACACTTAGCAACACACACAACAAAATGCATTTGGCTGTTAAGTTTCAGACAGGCTTAACTGTATATATAGGCTTAGACCTGCAGTAACTGGATTGGCAGTGGAGCATTGGGAGATGGGAAGGGGGGGAGGGAGGGTTAAGGACTACATGAAGGATGTGGCACTGTTGCTGCTGTTTGTAGAACACAAGATTAGTCAACTGGTTGCCTTGGTTGTTGTGCCCAAAGGGTAGAGAGGAAAATGAAGCAGCTGACTCAGTGCCTATGGGGTTAATTAAGGCAGTCAATCTCACTAGCTGTCAGTGGGGGACGCTACTATTCAAACTGTCCAAAATGTCAACTATCATATGTTTCAATGTTTCCACTCCAATACGTCCACTAACACAATATTATTTTGAACAAGGCCAGTCTTAGTGTATGGCAATACACAGTGATTCCGCCAGCAGCGGTCAATGATAACAGGTAGTTCTTACAGTATATATATATATATATGGCATGCACAAGCCTTTCCTGTGATGGGTTTGAAAACCAAGCGTTAAATTTAAGGTTAAGGTAGCTTAACCCTTTCCCTCTTGCATAAAGATTGAGTCAACAGTTTTCTTTGATATGGGTTGGGTACTAAGTGCCCGACCAATACAAAGAAAAGATGTTGACCTGGGGCATATATGATCTTGATAGTTATCATTGACAATTCTCAGTAAAATTGTTTTTCATTACCGTTGAAATTAGTTTAAAGCACTGAAGCAGAAAACACTTGACCACCAGTCAGTTTTGGGTAGGAGAAGGTTAATTATTACATGACAAACTGCTGTCCCAAGATTCCAAGTATCCACACACAAATATTGCTACCCGTATATCTAGAAGTAAACTTGAGTAGAGAGAATATGGCTGAGATGAGCATCATGTCAGTGGCTTCATGTCCATTTTTTGCACTTAACACCCAGTACATGATCCAGGAAGGTTTTGACTCAAGTCTTCTCCTGCCCAGGTAAGGGTTAAACAAGGTGAAATTGAGGCCATTAACCACAAAGTGATCCAATGTTGTGAGAGCTGTGTTACCCTGCCATCAATAACAGCTGAGACTGACTGCCTCCGGCCAGGCTTCACTGCACCACACTGTGCTGATACAGTGGCTTTGTGCATATCAATTGGTGCTTAATGTCCTGGATATTTTACATGTCAACATGATCTTAATGCTAGGCAGTCTTTATGTTTGTGTAGAACCAAATACTAAAATAAATACAGGCTCAAAAAGAGAAGAGCAATGTTATGAACATGATCTTTATATAATAAATACACACACACAGTCACACCCGTGCATATAGGCCCACCTGTCCTAAGAGACTGATAACTGATCCCCAGTATATTTTAAGTAATGTTTACCTGTCTTAAGGGACTGATGCCTGTTCCTCCACTGTATTTTAAGTACTGTTTACCTGTCTTAAGGTACTGATGCCTTTCCCCCAGTGTATTTTAAGTACTGTTTACCTATCTTAAGGGACTGATGCCTGTTCCCCCAGTGTATTTTAAGTACTGTTTACCAGTCCTGTCTTAAGGTACTGATGCCTGTTCCTCCACTGTATTTTAAGTACTGTTTACCTGTCTTAAGGGACTGATGCCTGTTCCCCCAGTGTATTTTAAGTAATGTTTACCTGTCTTAAGGTACTGATGCCTGTTCCTCCACTGTATTTTAAGTACTGTTTACCTGTCTTAAGGGACTGATGCCTGTTCCCCCAGTGTATTTCATGTAATGTTTTACCTGTCTTAAGGGACTGATGCCTGTTCCCCCAGTGCAATTTAAGTACTGTTTACCTGTCTTAAGGGACTGATGCCTGTTCCCCCAGTGCATTTTAAGTACTGTTTACCTGTCTTAAGGGACTGATGCCTGTTCCCCCAGTGTATTTTAAGTACTATTTACCTGTCTTAAGGGACTGATGCCTGTTCCCTCAGTGTATTTTAAGTACTGCTTACCTGTCTTAAGGGACTGATGCCTGTTCCTCCACTGTATTTTAAGTACTGTTTACCTGTCTTAAGGGACTGCATGCCTGTTCCCCCAGTGTATTTTAAGTAATGTTTTACCTGTCTTAAGGGACTGATGTCTGTTCCCCCAGTGCATTTTAAGTACTGTTTACCTGTCTTAAGGGACTGATGCCTGTTCCCCCAGTGTATTTTAAGTACTGTTTACCTGTCTTAAGGGACTGATGCCTGTTCCCCCAGTGTATTTTAAGTACTGTTTACCTGTCTTAAGAGACTGATGCCTGCTCCCCCAGTGTATTTTAAGTACTGTTTACCTATCTTACAGGCCCATCTGCTTGACACATGCAGAGTCTGCCTAAATCAGTTCACAGCAAGCCATTTAACCTGTGCTATTAAAGCACACAATGCCCTCTATTGGAAATTGTATGTTGGTGCTAAAAATAATTTATGTCACCAAGTTTTTAATATTTTGATTGCTAAGGGACAAATTCAAGAAAAGTTTTACCTTAATACATGCAGAAAGTCTGTAATTAATGTACAAAACATTTAATTTTGGTATATGTTAATACACTGTGATCATGTGTACCTATTTCTACACTGTCTTTTCTTCTATGGCACCAGGACATACCAGAGAACAACCCCAACCCCGTATTAAGGGCTGACCTCTTGTAAGGGACCAATATGCTCTGTTCCCTTGAGTGGTCCCTTAAAACAGGTATTACTGGATACATACACACAAACATGCATATACATATATGTACAGAGAGAGAGAGAGAGAGAGAGAGAGAGAGAGAGAAAGGGAGGGAGGAGGGAGAGGGACAGACAGACAGACAGAGAGGGAGGGAGGGGGAGAGAGACAGACTGACACAGAGAGAGGGAGGGAGGGAGAGGGACATACAGAGAGAGAGGGAGGCAGGGAGGGAGGGAGGGAGGGAGAGGGACAGACAGACAGACAGAGAGGGAGGGAGGGAGAGAGAGAGCACTGCAATCCTCCTTTCAGTAAACAAGAAACATATGTATGTACAATCCCACTTCCAGCACCCTGTTACTTCAAACCTTACCCACCTTCTTTCATAATTGCAATACCTGCAATGTAGTTCACTGGATGCACATTATCACAGCACAGCAATGTGTTAAGGTCATTCATAAAACTTCTGGCTACACATCTATTAAAGGCACAAAATATACACAAACCAGGATTATGAAGCTTACAGCTAGTCTACACTGCCAATCAGTCATACCCATTTAAGCAAACAGGTGCTTACACTTATTTTGACACTCAAAGTACACTAACTGATGCAGCTTTACTCAGGTCACACAGCATACACGAAACTGTTTACACCTTATATTGACCCAGGTTTGTGATGCTGGACTCAATCAAAAGAAGGCCAGTGGCTGACATATAGTGAATGTTTTTTTGTCATCACACCATGTATAAGGGATAAGCTGCAACCTAGGTTATGCTGAAAAAATAAAACATATATTTATAATTCATTTAGCAACTTTTTCTTGTACCAGTTCACAATTTCATGGCCACTACTGGTTCAATAATATCATGGATCCTTGACAATATGCACATCAAACTCACTCTCTCACTCACTTGAGCTACATATAGCTATTATCTGAGAAGTTGATTGTCCTGATTGTTAAAGCATCTGTGCTACAGACATCTATTTTAGGCTCTATCCATTTTTATGGGGTTATCATCCAACCCAACTATATCAGAGAATCAAAAGAGCAAAATTAATGTCTTGAGATTTAAGGTTTACTCACAATCACCGTGAAGTCCATAAAACTAAAAAAAAGCAACACATAAAAAGCAAAAAACAAAAACAAATTAAAAAAAAAACAATGGCAAAAAAACAAAAAAAAACAACAACAACACCAATTAATTACTTGTATACTTGACAAAATTGAAATCACCGTAAATTATATAGCTGTGAAAATTAAGTCACATGTACATGTATGAAATAATTCTGTTATTTGTTTTATGCAATATTAAAACCTCAGCTCTTCTGCAGCATAAAATATTGGTTTCTCACTGTCAAGAAAATCACACTGATACTATGAGTATAATCTTATCTCAAAAGTTGCAGATGTCAGGAACATAATGCATCAACTTTACATTATGAAAATCAATTTATTTTTCCAGGCTGCTGCCACAGTCAATCTAAACACTCAGCCACAAATACATCCTGTGGAATATATACACAGGCTCAATGTAAACAGATAAGGCAACTGAAATGTGGGAAAATTTATAGTTTAAATGCAGAGTGACGATCGATCATGTAACCAACTGACAGCCAACCAACCATGACATTAAACACTGAATACTTGACAGCCATGTTGTGAATGTTACCCAGTATTTCTGGCACAGCCCCCAAAATTGGCCATTTATCCTAAGAGCCATTATGTATGTTACATAAAAAACACATATCTTCCTAATTGCTCGATTCAAAAATCAATACATCATATTTAACATTGCCATAGCAATTTTTCTCCCTTTTTTTTTTTCTTTGCTCCAGTAAAATTTCATGTACACATTTGATGGGTTAAGAGTTTATCAATCACAATGGATTATTTCTATGAAGAGGACAACTTCATTTTATCCTGACAAACATACCCCTGGATCTTTTTGCAAGAATTAAACTTTCATTGATTTACTGATAAGCAAAGCAAGGAAAATACATGTATATGGGCATTCCCATACATGTGTATTAAAAAATTAGAACCAATCACCAGGTTGATACAAGTGGCTGCTGATGTTAGCCATATACCCCACCCACAACAATTACGGTGGTAAATATACATGATGTACATTTGTATATCATAGTTTACAAGTAAAGTGTGACAAGTTTCTGTTGGTGCAATATGGAAATAAAGACAGAGACCATACGACCCCAGCAACCCCAATACCTGAAAAAAGTCCAAACTTGAAAAAAATTGAGCAGGGGTGGCCCTAGACAAACCACTTTTCACATTTTACCCCCCCCCCCCCTTCCTCCTACATATTAGTCCACTAATTGGCAGAACTGTCCCCATACAAAACTAAACAATAAATTATCACAGAGTTTCTCAATATTAGCAGATCCATGCTGGTGATGCAAGAAACAGACATTAATTTTGCCACTGCCAGGAACATTTTCAGTTGTGACAGGTATCTCCAATATATGCCAAATCATATAGGCAGAGGCACTCCTCAGTCAACTACACCTATTATGTACAAATGTAGTGAGAGATCCTACCAGCAAAACTTACCTTTGACAAGTCCCACCAGATATCAGTCAACAATAATACTTTTGACAAGACCATGCACACAACCCCAGTGACCCCCACCCCCTGAAAAAACTAACTCCAAGCTTGAAAAAGAAAAAAGAAATGAGCAGGGGTTCACAACCAATTTTCCGATTTTACCCTCCCCCCCCCTCCCACACACACACACACCTCAGTCCACCAACTAGCAGAACTGTTCCCAAACTAAACTAAACAATAAATCATCACAGAGTTTCTCAATATTTTTAATAGTTCCATGCTGGTGATGCAAGAAACAGAAATTCATTTTGCCACTATCAGGGAGCACTTTCAGTTGCGACAGGTATATCCAATGGCAAATCACACGCAGATCAGTCAACCAGACCTCTTATGTGCAAATGTAGCAAGAAATGTAGCGAGAAATCCTACCTGCAAAACTTACCTTTTATAAGTCCCACAACATAGGTCAACAATAATAGCCCAATGTGAATAATTCTGCGTTACTTTCGAGTTTTGGTTTCAGTCTAAGTTAAGCACTTTTAAACTAGCTTGCCAAAATAACATTGTAACTCACTGTCTGGGTTCCAGTGTTGGTGTATTGTAAGTTATTTTTGAAGTTTTTGTAAGTTTTCTCAGCCTTAGGCCAAAGTTAGGGGTTAGTCAACTTGATGGTTACTATCTCGTAACTGCCTCTCACTGACTTACATGTACTGGTCAGACAATGTCAATTAAATACATCTGACTTGAGGCCTGGAATGTTGGGACTTCAATTGAGGCCATTTTCTGCAGAACTTGAAATGTGTCAGCCCCAAAATGTCATTAATTTTGGGTGATCCAGGTACATAGTGCATAAAAACAAAATGGCCCATACATTTTCCCTAAAACTTACCTTTAGTTAACAACTAAGTAGGAGATTCTGGCCAAAATTGGGCAGAGTTAACATGTGAGTTTCACAACACAATGTACAAAATGAACCAAAATGCTCTAATTTGCAAATATTGTCTTACTTATCCACATTTTCTTAAATTAAATTTGTCCAATTGGAATTTTGCATGCAGTTTGTAAGAAACATCCTGCAGAATCATATGTCTTTCTGATTTGTTATCCAAGTGATAGTTTGTTATTTAACATTGACCATAAAACATGATCAAACAAACAATAATACTTTTGACAAGACCAACTGACAACCAAACAACCATACAAATTAAAACAGAAACCATTTCATACCTGTACCACTTGGAAATCAAATTTCATCAATAACTCTTTAAGAGATGACTGAACTTTTCATCATCTGTGATTGCACAGTGGTTGCTTAACAAAGCATTGAACCTTTGAACTATGGATGATTTTGAGACAGACTTAACAGCTTTCTATTGCTTTCCTTACCATGGCTTGGGCACTGAGTGCCCAAGCCAAGCAGTTGTCCTTGAACCGGTTATCTTGATTAGTGAATCGTTCTTGTACATGTTATCTCAATTTGTGAACTGTACTTGTACATATTAGCTGGATTAGTGAACATTGAAGCAAATAACATTTGACCACCAGCTGGTTTTGACAAGTTTCAAGGGAGAAAATGTTAATTAAGATCTGCAATGCTTCTTTAAAAAAAAAAAATCAATATTTAGCAAGGAAAACACCCCAATATTTTTAACAATATTAATGCATCTATATCAAGCTAACATGTCAAGACTTAACAGCAAGGCAGGGCAAGCACTGATCAGAGGACACACCCAATCTGCCAAACTGCCAGACCAGTCGCTGAGGGTCACATTTACATTGATCACCTAAAATTACCCCAGCTGTTCATCTGATCCTCACTTGTTTTTGTCAATTAGTTCAATACTCCCGAAGTCCGGAGCCAACGCTGTGCCAAAATGATGGCAGCTACTGGTAACCATAATAAGTACATGTACACTGACAAAAAAAACTACTTCACTGGTGGAAAAGTTTCGGGGATATCTTTCCGATTGTGTGGTGATTATTAAGACATTATACAATTGCCATTTTGCAGCTGTGCACTGCTGACAACTGTTGCCTTTTTAAAATATCATATATGTAGCCTCAAAATGGAGATAAAGTGTATCTTGACCCTTTTAAATGCCCACTGTGACTTAAGTCACACTTAACTTAAGCTGAACTGCTCTAACAATGATGACGATGCTACATTCATATTTTTTGTGAAAAGAGAGTTCATTCAAGTACCAGCATGCCTATAGTTCAAGAGAATGCAATGGTCCAGGTCAACAGCTTTCCACAGTGCACTTTGGAACATTTGGCCAAAGCACAGCCAGAAAAGCTGTTGACTCAGTCAAAGACTTGGCACTGAAAGAGTTAGATGTCCGCCAGCGGATCCCTGCACAATAGAACTGCCTTTCAGATCTCCGCACCCTACTTGCTACAGACAAATGGCCTCGTCCTTTTGCAGCTGTTGTCCTTCTACAAGATACTTAATGGCCACACACAACGGCTCCTTGAAAAGCTGATCAATGAGATACAACAGCTTCATACTCTTCTTTTTTCCTTAACATTGCCATGCATGGCTATCTGATCCGCAACGATGAGATACATTACATGCAATTGATGGTTCATCAAATTCAGTGCTTCGTGACCCATCAAGCACAGCTGCTGAAAGTGCCATCAACTACCACAAGATGTCACTTGTAAACCACCAAAGACATGTTTCTGCAATGACAATCGTCAGATCAAGGCTGCAGGCAGCCACTTAAGATCTCTTAACATGCACCTGGCACCGAGGAATTCTCTGTGACCAGCTTCCCCAGATGGGGAATCTGTTGTCCAGTGTGCCACCTGTCAGAGTCCATGTTGTCATGCTAGGCACCCGGCACTTGACCACGGGTCCGGCCGTCTTTTTGCCAGTTCACTTGCGACTCCTTCTCCAGCTGCTTTATTAACATCTGGATACTTATCTCTTTCAGTATCAACCACCAATCAAGCTGAACTACTTAAAACAAAGTTCTCTGAATTATAATGAGAGTGCTATGTTCATGTTCCTTGTAAAAAGACCTTTCACTCAAGTCCCAGCATCCCTGTAATTATATAGAATATAGTGGACCAAGTCATCAGCTTTTCTTGGTGCACTTTGGGTGCATTGCACCTTAAATGCACCGAGGAAAGCTCTTGACTCATTCCAAAATGTGGCAGTGAAAGAGTTAAGCTTCTTAGGGAACTAAACATACCCTCAATGCATGCGTTGACTGAAGGGTGTGACATTTGCTCAAATTAGGTGATGGTGACACCAAAATCTAATCAGTTCACCTTGGCATGCTGGATAACCATACTGTAAAATCTGAGGAAAATACATTGGAGCATTCTGGAGATATTGCAGTAACAAACCCTGACAAGCATGCAATTAAGCTGCCATTTGCTCAAATTAGGTCATGGTGACACTAAGTTTATCTTGCCAGGCAGGGTTAGCATATCGCCAAATTTGAGCACAATACATGGAGACATTCTGTAGATAATGCAGTGATGAGAATGCGCACATCCGGATGGACAGACAACCCGAAAACAGAAAGGGTCCCCGCAGCATGGGGCAGACCCTTAATGAAAAACTACAAGCTTTTGGACACACTAATACCTCAATCAACACTCTCATAAAACTGTCTGCAGCACTTGAACAAGCAATTTTCATTTTGCAGCTTACTGTACATTATGCGAAAATCCCACAGTGGTATACAATGTATATGTACAGCACGAGTGGACAGGGGTTAATATCCTTCTGTTGAAAGAAACCTCATAGAAGGAAACTCCATACATACAACAACAGTATAGACCCATATCTTTTACATGGATTGCAAAGTAGGCCAAGCCTATATTAATCACTCTCCAAGGCACAGATGTTGGAGTATGCTTTCCTACCCAATTGTTTGGCAGAGGTAACCGAACGACTCGGAGAAAACCACCATGCAGACTCAGAGTGGTAGGATTTCTTTCCACTTGCATCCCTGGCCATGAATCGAGCCCAAGCAGCAGAGTCGAAAGGCGACTATGTTGCAGCTCTGCCAACCATGCACCCGGTGCAGATGTAGTTTTTAGTGGATGAGCTGCCATAATATGTTATATTTACATATCACACACTCTTCTTTGCCATTAGTATATATTCTGGGACCTTGTGGTGACCGTGCATATAATACATAATTCTAGGCAAGATTTGGGAATCTGATTGTGCGAAACTTACTTTTTCATTTAGAAACAAAAACAAAAAACAAGAGGCCCTTGGGCCTAGTGCTCTGCTGCATGTAATGTACAGTGTACTACCATAATATGAATACTGGAAACAAAAGAAGAGCAGGTTGGGTAAACTGTTTATTTTTTTAATTGGAAACGCAAAATTTCCAAGTAAAATATTGATCTGGCAGATAGATTCTCTGCTCCATTGATGTCCAAGGTATGCGCTACAACACCAAATCACTTTGCTCCACTTTACAGGCCTTGTGACCTATGAATACTACATCACACTCATCCATGTTCCACAATATCATAGTGTTGGACATAATCTATATAATCCATCAATTTGGAATGTCCAGTTTAATTAGTTTTTGAGGTATTCAATTTTATCTAGTTCAATACATTTTGGCTCATAATTTCCATCAAACTGTAGGTGGCTCCACTAGTATCTCCATCAATCGAAATTTTGACCTCCACAATCCCACTAAATTCCATATTGATCCACTTAAAATTACAGATGGCAGAGCATTCACAAGATTTTCACATTTTGAAGCCTAAATTCCAATTGCCCATATGACTTTCCCCTTCAACTAAGATTAAAAAATCATTCAACTCAAAATGTGAGCCCTGTGTCCAGCTATCTATACATTGTCTATTTGATCCAATCCGGTAATTACTTCTTGAGTTACTAGAGAAAAACAATAAACTTGGGCAAGTGCCAAACTCCATATTAACTAGGTCATGGTGACCCAAAAAGTAGGTCACCAAGTAGAGTCTGATGTACAATGTACTAAAGTGTAATTCTGATCTGCAGGCTCAATTCTCTTTGCCATTGATGTTCAACCTTTTAACACTCTGTCATTATGAAATTACCTTTCAACTTTACCAGCCTGGTAACCTCAGAAAAATAGGTCAAGGTCCATGATATTATATAACATATAAGCAGCGGACATGATCTATATATTCTAAAAATTTGGCATGTCTAACTCAATTATACTTATATTGAGATATTGAATTTACATCTTTCAAGACATTTTAACTCCCAATTTCTGCAAAGCACAGCTGGACCCACCAGTGTTATACAAATTTTGACCTCCTCCACAATCCCACTAAATTTCATGAAGATAAAAAAATAAGGATGTTTCCCATTTTGATCCATATATTATTTACATAATACTGTAGAGCTACAAATGAGTGTGCATCTACTGTCCACTCCATTATAATTTTGTTCACATATTGGTGTCTTTTCGAGAAAGTGTCTGTGCAAAACACCTGCACACCTGGCTAGCAAATGCACTGCTGCAATATATATCCTGGCATGGACCTTTTTCTCTTTGATATTTGTACAGAGAAGCCCATTGCTATTTGCATTGAGCCTGAAGTGAATGCAAGTGGCAGTTAACACTCTTACAGACCCAGCCCTCACTTTATCCTCCATATTTATTGTGATTGTTCTATTGAACCAGACGAGTCTTTCATGCACACTTCCAGACAATCTTGTACCATTCCTAAAGGAACTACAGCTTCTTGTAGTCTGTATAATAATTGGCTACAGGTCAGGGTCTGTGCCATATAACATCTTCTGGTTACAAATCACAGATAATGTTCCAGCTCTGCCTCAATAGATTTTGATGTGTCTTTCACTGTAAACTGTGATAAATCTGATTTTACAAGGACAGTACCCTTCTTTTTTTTTTGCATCAAGATGATTCCATCATTTAAACAATCCTGCCCAGACTTTTAAAAATCCCAGCTGATGATTTTTCTCAAAACATTTTAGTTATTTTTACATGAACTTGCCCCCCCCCCACACACACACACTGTCAATGTTCACTGTGTGTTTATGTAATGCAAGTATTTCAACAAATAAAAAAAATTAACTCTACTATATGCTTAAACTAGAGAGAAGTTTATTGAAGGAATTCGCTTGACATATTTCCTTCAAATTACAATTGGCGTCACCATAATTTGGAAAGTAGATAAGATGAGGCAAGTAGCCAAGACGGCTCTGGTAGCTGGAGTGTGCAACACATTTCAATCTCACTGGGTCTCATCAGGCACTGGTCAGGATTTGAAAAAGGTGCTATATTTATAGTGAGAGGTAACATTTATGTTGTGCATGTATAGATGCAAGCATGGTTTCAATTTCGTTATCATGTAAGGGATGGTTCAACATTTTCATCATTTTTGAATTAGTACTTACAGTACGCAAGGGGGGAGGGGGTTAAATGGGTTTGTACACTTTCACAGAATATGGAAAATGATGGTCAATTTTTGGCCTGTTTTGTGCAATTTTGCTATGATTTCTAAGGGAAATCATCATTTTTAAAGTACTAATTTGGGGGATGGAGGGGGTCATGAAATTTAGTACCTTAAGTACTAATTAAAAAATGATGATAATGTTGAACCATCCCTAACTCAGAATTTCAAACTAATGTTTGAACTGTTCATACATTCGTATTTATTAAAATGAACTAAAAATGAAAAAAAAAATAATAATAATAATTTGGAAAGTGATGCACAGAATTCTGGATGAGATGAACACAAGCGAACAATATGGGAGTGCTGTGGTGGTCCTCCTTTCTCAATGCTCCCTGGCATCAATCTTATGGCATTCTTTCCCATCTAAATGGCAACTAAAGCTTGGCATGCTGATTAATTCCTAAATTGTAAGAAATGAGGCCTTTCGTTAACAAGGCTTTCTAATTAAAAGCCACACAGATGAAAGTTGCTTCTGATGTACAGACTCTCTCTTATGTGACATTCTATCAAAATACTGTGCCCTTTGGTAACTCAATCCTGTATGTATCTACATGTGTGCTACACTTTCATTTGCAATGCAGAATTTGATTTTACAGGTAATTACCTGACGCCATTTTTGGTGTAGGACGATAGTGCGAATTATTGTTTGCATCCGATTTATACTAATTACCAATAACATCAAGCATGGAACATGAAGTGAAGTATTTGATCTGTCCTCACCCCAATCATCACTCCAGAGAACAGTTAACTCTCTCTCAGAATTCACCCTGGACAGTCATTAACCCCGCATTGCCTCAGCCATCACTTAAGCCATTAACTGGTTAACCCTTTGTAACCCCAGGCATCACCTAGAGAGCTATTAACCCTTATTGCTCAGTGTCATTAATTCTTTATAGCCCACCCCAGTCATCACCCTGTATGAACCAAGAACTCACTTATGAATTATTAACCCTTTAATGAACCGTTTATGAACTAAGCCATCACTTATGAGCCATTAACCCTTTTCGCCTCAAGAATTGTTTCCATAAGTCATTAATCCTAATCAATGCAACACTCACTTCCAACAGGGAGTTTCCCTTACATATCACAAAGCACTAATCCATTATTATTTTCTATCTTCATGAGCTGTTTCCATTTCATCTTCTAGCTTTGACCACTGAAACATTGAAGTGGAAAATAATCAGCCTGTGTTTCATTATACAATACACAGGGGTCTCCTCTTTTGTGAAATCCCCGAGGTCTTCTGTTTGATCACTGCTTTAAAATTTCAGGCAGACAACGCTGTCCCATCAGAGTATGGATCACAAGTGCAGTCACAGGGACGAGACTGCAGTCACAGGGACAAGACTGCAGTCACAGGGATCAGACTGCAGTCACAGGGACGAGACTGCAGTCACAGGGACGCTACAACAGCAAAACAGAAGCAGTCTACACATACTGGTGATGACAAGCTAATGAGCCAAAACCTCTTTGGGGATCTACATGCGGCAGCCAAGTTGTTAAGCCGCAGATGTTGGGGCCTTTTACCATTAGACAAAGTGACAGGTAAATTAGATTAATTTCTCCCATTCCATGGAAGGGACTACATGATGATTTCCAGCCCAGCGTGACTTATCCTCATGTCCCACGGGCCTAACTGCATTTCTGTCACACTTTTATTTGTTTTTTTGTTTTTGTTTTTTTTGTTTTGTTTTATTCCATCCCTTAAATGTTGGGAGAAAAAACTGAACCACTGGGTTTCCTCTGTCCTCACTACTGTGGCACAATCACAGTGTTGTATACAAAGCTCCACACTTGAGAAAACCGTTATCCACTGGCATACTGTGAGGCTTCTCTTGTATCTCTTTCACTGACAACTGCAACTAACATCAACGTACTTAAGATGAACTTCTTCTGAATTATCAAATGGATACTATATTAATATTCTTTACAAAAAGGCCTAGCTATCATTCAAATATATGCATGACTATAGACCCACATAATGTAATGACCTGGTCAAAGGATTTCATTCTCCAAAGTGTGTCAGAGAAAGCTGTTAACTCAGTCCAAACCTTGACAATGAAAGAGTTAAACATTTAACTCTTTCCCTTGGAATTATGACCAGTTCAACAGCCCTCCTTGGCACATGCATGTCATTTTAATAGGTTGCGTGCACAATTCTCATTCAAACTGTCGTTCATTGCCACTGAAATTAGTCAAAAACATTGAAGCAGACAGCCACAACCAGTTTTGACCGGTTTGGGGGGGGGGGGGAGGGTTAGCCAATTTTGAGGGGCCTGGACACAATATTGATACACTACCTAATTGTTAAACATCTTTTACTCCTTGGTGAAATGAGTGACCCAGAAGCCGTGCCTCATAAAGTGTCTTTGTGCCAAATACGAGTACAGTAAAGCCTGATACTAGTGAACACTTTGGGGACTGGGCAAAGGTGTTCACTAATCAGAGGTGTTCACTAATGTCTGGGTAGACTTATTCATGACTGTGACACAAAGTGCATGGACACTGAAAATAACCGTACTTCAAATTATTACATGTTGTGACAGCATATAGTTCCATGCCTGTAAATGATGAAAACATCCACCGGAACTTATCAGCAGCTCTAAACACAAAAAGAACATAAAAACGTGTGAAATTCTTGTGTGAACTGTACATTACCTAGTCCAGTCATTTAGTGACAGCTGCTAGTCCAGAGGTGACTCAGTAACATTCAAATTAAATTGTTTGAGTCTTGGCTTTGGTATTTAATGCTAACAGGGATCATAGATGTGGAATTACACAGTTGGATTTGTGTCTTTTTGTCCAGAAACACTTTCTGGTAGTCATTACCCTATTCTGCAGTCCGAACTCTTTTCTCTCCATAAACATGATAAACTAATTATAACCTGTCACTGTCTAACCTATATAAAAATGGAAGTACTATTGACCATATATTGCACACGTTCCTCTGCAGAATTTTGACATAGGCTGTATCTGCCCAACTAAATTAAAGGGTCTTCAGTCACTGTGGGTAACTACTCAGAACATGTTTTGGAGCCTATGCCCATACATGTCTCTCTGCGTAGCGGCTCCTTGTCTGAGCTAAATATTCAGCAAAGACAACCCACATAATAATTAATAAACAGACAGTGGCATTGTTGTCAATGTCTGGCCTCCCCAGCAGAGGAGTATGGTTGCAGACACATGATAAATATTGTTATCAGTCTCAAAGACTGTGATAGGGAGCCAATAGGGAGGGCCTACTTTGCCTTTTGCACTGGAATTGATGACTGTATATATGCACGGTGTATCTAATTTTGCAAATTATATATCAGTATAAGGCCTGGCACGTATGATTGTGGATCCAATCAAGCTTTGTTTCCATGGCAACACATTAAAATGGGGGAAAACCACAAATTTTCCATAAAAATAATGCAGTGTTGTTTTATTTCAGTCATTTTCCTACATAATATTTAACCTGGAACATAATCTATGAATAGATATGGGAACTAATTTTGTTATGCAAAGTAACTGCCTGTTACCGGTTCTGCAGGCTAATGTAAAAATGCAGTTTTTCCGGTTTTTTGCCAAGTACAAGCAATATTTGAACAGTTGCTATGGAAACAGGTCATGTGATCTTTGTTTTATTTTCAAAGTTTACTGAAAGTTTATTTCTCTAGTTATCCAAATACCATGCATTATTTAGCAGATTTTAAATGATTTTTTGCCATTTTTTAGTGATTAAAGTGGTTGCCATGGCAACCAGTCACATGACTTTTAGCAATTTATTGCACATAATGAAACTTGGTATTCCAGGTATCACAATGATATATACTTTTGGTATGCTACAAAGAAAACTGTTCTTACTGCACTGTGTTCAAGGAAAATTGTTACTTTTATTTTCACTGGTACAGAAAATAACCTGACCCTCTAAGGGTTAATTAAAAAAAAAAAAAATGCCTTTCCCTTTTTTCCTTGGTGGTGGTCACCTCCTGTTGAATTTGTAGTTTGGGACTCAAAAAGGTGTTAACTGTTCACAAAATAATGTGTTCGCTAATGACAGGTAAACTAAGTATGTAATCTAAAAGCTCTATATTAAACATTATCTGTTACCCGTAGAAAAAAAAAAGACCTTGGATGTCCACTGTGAGCCAAAGACTGAAACCTGTTTACAACAACTTTCAGATATTTCACATGCATTGTATTCCCTCAAAAACACAGGTTTCCAAGGATTCAGTGTCAAATTTCTTTGTCATTTAACTCTTTTATCTGACATTTTCAGATACCTGACACATTTTCAGTGAACAGTTGGTGTTCCTTATTTTATAATGAGGTTTCACAGTACTACATATGACCGGTCACCTTTAACTGTATCAGAACCAAGTTTGGACCGACGTTGACTGGGACTTAATTCCCCTGGTGTCTACAGCTGCAGGTACAGATTGAGGTACTTGAATGAAAGGTCATTTTGCAAGAAATGTGGATCTGCTATCATTACGTCAATTCTGAGCACATTAACTCATTCCATACTATGGTCACAGGACTAGGTCAGTGGTTCTGGCACTGACTTAAGACTATAGGTATGTTGGTACTTGAACATAAGCTCTTTTCATGAAGGATTTGAACATGCAATTGTCGTCTTAAATCTAGGTAAA
Source organism: Hermodice carunculata (assembly GCA_964020975.1). NCBI lineage: Eukaryota > Metazoa > Annelida > Polychaeta > Eunicida > Amphinomidae > Hermodice > Hermodice carunculata. The sequence goes on along the minus strand of CAXHWN010002752.1, from coordinate 118,536 downwards.
TATACGGAAAAATCAGGGACTGGTATGTAATGAGTGAACTACTGCCAAAATTGGCAATTTATGAGTTAAAAGGATCCCACCATCAAGAGCTCTCAATACTTCAATGCCTCTGTTGGACGGCCTGTACCATGTCAGCGGGCTGTATTCCTGGTTTCTGGCATAAGATGACCGATGAATCTTTCCAACAAGCATGTTCAAGCAACTTTGACAACAACACAAGAGTCTGTTGCAGAATAATATGCTGGTGAGCATGACGTATGGTCAATAGTTCTGGAAAATTTATCAAATCTGCCGGGAACTTAACTGGACACAGCCAGACAGTGGCTATAGTGACCTCAGTGATGGATTAACCTATTCAGCCTTGAAACAGCCAAACCCAATGGGACGTCAAAAGTCCCATAGGAAAATTGTGAACTGGGTAATTTACCTACTGGCAACCCAGCTGGGTAGCCCATGGGTAAAATACTGGGCAGTTTACCATGCATGTGTGTTACTAGTTGAACTGCTGTGGTCACCCAGGAAAGTGGGCAAGAAGGATGTCATCTGATTCAGTTTCTCTGCTTAGCCTTACTTAATAACCCTTTCCCCTAAAACCGGCCAAAAGCGGCTGGTGGTCAAATGTCGTCTGCTTCAGTGTTTTCAACTTATTTGAACAGTTATGAAAAACAATTTGACTGAGAAATGTACATGAAACTTATCAAGATCACATGCCCCAGGTCAACAGCTTTCCTTGGCATGGGTTGGCCACTTAGAGCCCAACCCATGCCAAGGAAAGCTGTTGACTCAGTCTTAATTCAAGGGGGAAAGGGTTAATCTGAAGAATGTAAGAATGGGAATTCTTAACTCTTTCAGTGCTGACTGCAACTTAAGGCAAACCACTTAAACTGCTCTGAATTATAATAAGTGTGCTGGATTCATATGTTCCTTGTGAAAAGACCTTTCATTCAAGTACCAGCATGCCTGTAATTACAGAGAATATAATAGCCCAGGTCAACAGCTTTCCTCTGTGTGCTTTGATGCAATCACTGAGGAAAGCTGTTGACTACATATAAAATGTGGCACTGAAAGAGTTAATCCAGGCAAAGGATCAAACCAAGATAATGAGGTGACCACACTGTGGGACTAAGATGTAATTTACAAAGACAAGTTACATCCCTGGGTGCTGAAGGCATGACAAGAAGCAATAACAAAACAGTAATGAAGCCTTAATTTGGACACAAGAACCTGGAATGATGGAATGGAACTTTGACAAGGTACTGCTACATGGCAGATAGAATGTCACTTATTACATGCAGATTTAGAGGGGCAAGAAAAGGGTACACTTCCACATCTTGGTACGAAAAGTTAAAAAAAAAATCCTGGTTATTTCAATTAGATTTATCCAACTTGTGCAAATATTTAGCGCTTAAAATATAAATGTACTTAGATGCATGATGAAACATACATTTCTGACAATAGTCCAGAAAGATGAGACAGTTTGGGGCCCCGATACCCCATAAATTTCGGAAGATTGTTGAGAAAGATGAAATATCTTTGGGCCCCTTAATTGATGCCCAGCCTTCTCCACAATGATTAAATTCCAGCATTTGGGTGACTGAATGATAAATACCAGTGGATCCAGTACATCATATCATACCCTTGGTAACAAATGTAGCCATTTATATTTGATTATATGTGCATCCTGCCACCAGATGTCACCAGGTGTGTTTTGTTCATGGAGGTGGAAAAACACAATGTCACCAACTCTCCCAGTTTGAACTTGCTGTTCTTCTTGTGCCTTACAAGTACTATAAATCACACTTACCCATGACATGTGCACATTATGTGCATTGCTTCATGTACCTGGAGTTTCTTCTGTACCTTCTACCCATAATACATTGCTGTATTTTATTGTGAAGCTTTTCAGTCACATGATCCTGTACAGTGTTTCCCCTTTATAAGGCCACCCCAAAAGCAACGGAAAAGAAAAGTGGCCTTATAAGAGGGGTGGGTTTCTTAAGGGGTAAAATACAATGAGGATGCCATACTTGCTGCATGGAGAACTGCATGGGGGTGGCCTCTCGGGGGGGGGGGGGGCTTATAAGGGGGGATAAGGGGGAGACCACTATACATGTGAAATGGCATGGTCAATGAATCGATTATGTTTACAAATATTTACTGGATTTTACTCAGCACTTTGACTTTCCACGTTTCACTTTTACTCGTCAGCAAACATGACAGTCAGTTCTGTGATAGCTTTACCTCCTTCACGGCCAACTGCACTACTAAAGTCAAACTACTTTAAAATGAACTGCTCGCAATTATAATCCAGGTGCTAGATTCATGTTCCTTGTATAAAGGTCTTTCACTAAAGTACCAGCATGCCTGAAGTTACATAGAATACAACACTGTATGTCAACAGCTTTCCTTGACTTATGCTTTGGCCACATTGTGCCCAAAATGTGCAAAGAAAAGCCGTTGCCTCAGTCCAAAATGTCTATAATCTTCTCTGTAAGTACAAGAATGCTGGTACTGGAATGAATGGTCTTGCTGCCAGGGACATGAATCTGACACCTTATCAGAACAGTTTGTTTTGGGTATTTTGACTTCGGTCACAGTCAGCACTGACCGAGTTAACATGGTTGTGTACATGTAAGTTGCAAATCTTGAAACGTTTCACGATCTTAGAAACATGTCCTATGTGGACTATTTTTTCAGCTCCTCTGGATTATTCCAAAATGTTCTGTGTCTTGTGGTGACACTTGAACTGATAGGCAGTATCAGTGACTAAAGCCTTTGTTTCACCCAATCAATATAAAGCTTGGTTTAATAAATGACCCTCTTCAAACAAAATAAATGTAAGATATATGATATCGAATGATATATCATGTGACATGACATGACATAATATATTCAATAATAAATAATTATATGTAAAAAAAAATAGTTTCAAGTACCACCATAACCACATGGACATCAAACTCTATAACCAATTCCTGGTTAGAGCGTGATCGAGTCAACAGCTTTCCTTGACATGCATTGGGTGCATTGCACCCAACCCATTCCAAGGAAAGCTGTTGACCTAGGGCATGTCATCATGAATAGTCTTACATACAAATCTCAGCAAAAATGTTTTCTAGTAACGAGATTGAAGTAAAAATGTTAAGGCAGACAACAACTAGAACAGACTGATTTTCCAACAGAAAATCAAATGTCTCCCGGTGGAACACTTACGTCTCTGAATAAGCTACAGGTGATAACAAATTACAAATGACCAAGTTTGCTTGAACATTACAATCCTATTTTAGCTCTCACCTGGATACATTACTCTAGCAATTTTCATCAAGTTCTTCAAGACTTATTGCAGAGAAACCAATTTCACGTAAATGACCCTGTGACCTTGAAAATTACGTCAAGTTTACCCAAATACAATCCCAACCTTGGTCTTACCTTGATACATAATCCTACTAAGTTTCATCAAATTCCATCCTGTTCTTCATGACTTATCGAAGGGAAACCAATTTCACATAAGTGACCCTGTGACCTTGAGAATTTGCTCAAGGTCATCCAAATACAATCTCCACCTAGGTCTTGCCTAGATACATAATCCTACCAAGTTTCATCAAATTCCATCAAGTTCTTCATGACTTATCGAACAGAAACCAATTTCACATAAGTGACCCTGTGACCTTGAAAATTAAGTCAAGGTCACCCAAATACAATCCCAACCTAGGTCTTGCCTAGATACATAATCCTACCAAGTTTCATCAAATTCTGTCAAGTCCTTCAAGACTTATCGCACGGAAACCAAGTGTTGAAGAAGAAGAAGAAGAAGAAGAAGAAGAAGAAGAAGAAGAAGAAGAAGAAGAAGAAGAAGAAGAAGAAGAAGAAGAAGAAGAAGAAGAAGAAGAAGAAGAAGAAGAAGAAGAAGAAAGAAGAAGAAGAAGAAGAAGAAGAAGAAGAAGAAGAAGAAGAAGAAGAAGAAGAAGAAGAAGAAGAAGAAGAAGAAGAAGAAGAAGAAGAAGAAGAAGAAGAAGAAGAAGAAGAAGAAGAAGAAGAAGAAGAAGAAGAAGAAGAAGAAGAAGAAGAAGAAGAAGAAGAAGAAGAAGAAGAAGAAGAAGAAGAAGAAGAAGAAGAAGAAGAAGAAGAAGAAGAAGAAGAAGAAGAAGAGAAGAAGAAGAAGAAGCGGGCACTTAACAATATGTCCCCCGGCTTCCACCGGGAGACATAATGAACATTTGGCCGCTTTGGGGCAATTTGAGGGGAAATGCTTAGATGACACTCGCAATGTACCATATTTTCATACCCAATGTGCGAAGCAGTTTACTGTCGGTTTGTCTCTTATACTTGTATCTAGGGTATTTAACAAATCGACCCCTTGCGATAATCTCCAGTCCTAGCTCCTTGATTGTTGGTTTTCACTTTTTGGACCACAGAAGCCTGAAAAAATTACTGTGGTATGTGTTATGCCCATGTATTTTCCCTGATAATATTAAAAAACTACTTAAATATTCAAGAAAAATGATTTGGGCATTTGTGAATAAGCAAGCATGTAAGATGCTTTTTTTCATTCATCTTAAGGTTATAAACCAAGCACGCATTGTGCAAAAACTCCCTAACTGAAATTTCTTAACACTTTGTGAGGTCCAAAATTGAATCTCCAAACATTTTCATGATTCTATGAATCAGTTTACCATTCTGCTTGGAGCAATTTCTCCAAACAGAGCAACATGCAGTAATCATTGATGGGCAGAACTAAGCGATTTTTACACTGGAACCTGACGTAAAGTGGCAAAAGATATTCAACTTTGTTTAACGAAGAAAGACTACCACTCAATCTTCTGCAAATATGATCAATGCGTGCCTCCCAAGATGGCAGTGGATCTACACGTAATCGTACATGCAGCAGCTTGTGGTTTTGCACTACCTCCACTGGGCAGTCAGCTCAAGTAATTCTGGAAATGTCATTACAGAGGGCGCTTTTAGCAGCTTCATTTTCTCTGTCATGCCAAATAACATTAATACAGTTTTCTCAACATTGAAGACCATGTTGTTTAGCTTAACAAACAACATGACTGGCTGAGACTCCGCAGTTAGAATACAAATGACATCTATTACTTGACTACATGCAAAGTGGTGACCACAGCCATCAGCGTATATTTCAAATTGGAAATTTTGCGCTTTCCAGGGCCAGATAATTCATGAATAAAGTGTAGAGTAGGGAGGCCAAAAAGGCATCCCAGGGGCACACCAACCACTGAGAGAAAATGGACCATTGTAACGGACTATTTGATTTTGTCAATGTGACTGACACCAATCTAGCGCATCCCATTTCATGTCATCAAGGTCAACTTTCTAGACAAGCAGGACTATATAGTGTCCCACAAGATCAAAGACTTGGCAAAGATCAATCAGGACAACTCCACAAACATTTACCTTGGTCAATATCAGGAAGGGAATAATCAATCAATTTTATGAGCAACTTTTCACAAGAACGATATTTCTGAAATTCTGACTGTCAATCAAGTCCCAGCATGTCACTAGATACCCCTTCCAACCCCCCCCCCCAAAAAAAAAAAAAAGCGAAAGGAAGGCGATACTGTGATGGCTGAAAGGAATGACTGTGCACTCTTTATACATGTATATCCTGGCATGACAAAAACCAAGTGAACTTTATAATGATGTACCATACAAGGTGGGTGGGGGTGGGGGTCCAGTATGCTGCAACAGGAAACAGTATATATTTTGCCCCAGTGCACCATATAGAAAACAAAATAGTCCTGAAGTAATTTCGACTCCAAAGTAGACAATCTGAGAGCTTCCAGTGTGCTGGTATGGAAAATAAAGTGGCCCTGTATGTCAGTACAGAAATACCCTTTACCCCCCTCCAAGAAGACACTGTGGCCACATGAAAGAAACTGACAAAGCTGCAGTTATGGAGTACATACTGATCACCCAGAATACATGTAAGTGACCAGAGCTGAGGGAGCTGGGACCTGTTACATGGAGTTGTATAAATTATGCGAATGCTGAAGGAACATATTCTTCCACTGGTTTGAAATTCCTTGCACACCAAAGGCATACATGCTGGGTTGTATACAGGTGACAAGAGGACCATTATGACAATGACGTGTGGCTGAGCTCCTCCCCACAAGAAGACTGTGCATCACCACAGACTGAATCCATTCTATACTTTGTCTACAGCAGGAGCTCACAGCCAGACTGGGTCCCTGCCCTCATAATGAATACCACCACCGCCTAACTCAGTATATCTCTGAAGTGTTAGTAATATTAAAGCAATAAGCCCTGTCCCATAGTGGGAATGGCATCTTCTGTTTAAAATTCAATGCAGCTAGCAGTAATGCATCAGTCAGCTAGAGACGTGGTGCTTAAATTAGAACTGTTACAGTTTCCAGTTATTATCCGGACGTTTGCGTTTCATTGGACAGATCGACTGTATAATACAGTTGTACATGTACTGCTGTGAGTTGTTTCCTCTTGCACATGAGAGTAAACAAAAACAAGCATTAAAATGCAGTTAAAACGCATTTCAAATGGTGACATCAATGGTAATGAAATTTAATGTAGTCCTTGTGATCTACTGCATCTGAGTGAATAAATACGGAAATATATATTTCCCAAGTGTTCCAGCTTCCGGTTCTGCCAACAATATTTATGTTTCATTCAAATGATTGATCACCATTAAACAATTTTGCAGCACATGTTGCTGCTAGTGTATTCATGGTTGAAATAAAAATACATTGTTAAAATATTGTAAAATTGCAAAGTAAATGCAATAATTTAGATTCAGAACTCTGTGTTCCAGCTTCTAGATCTGGTGGGGTCATTTTGATGTTGTTTAACAGTACATTGTTATTGTTGCTGCTTGTGTGCTCATGTTTGAAATGAAACTACAGTGTTAAAATTGTAAAATTGCAAATTAAATGTAATATTTCAAATTCAGAACTGTTTCAGGTTCTCCCTCTGCTGGGGTCATTTGGAGGTCATTGGGCGGGTTGATTATTATGTGACATTAAAGGCCACTATGTTAACACGTACTATCTACATTCATATATTTGAGAAAATAGCGTTCAGAGAACAGATTACCCCCAGGGCCCGCAATCTTTTTTCCTCAATTCCGCCTTTTTTTTTTTTTTGGTGAAACTTCGCAGTAGAATACTTAACATACAATTTCCATATTGTTGTCTATGAAATGAAAGAGCACTTTTGGATGTGTTCTTGGGGCAGGTCCTGGTGACAGAGACCACTGTACTGTGTGTCACTCATACGGCCATTAAATACATACTTCAAAATCTCCATAAGTTTAAAAATCATGACAGGAAGCTGGTTTTCAATAGAAATGTGGTCCACTGTAACGTTGAAAAGACGGATGCACAGATGGACAGACGGATGATGAAGAGGATGACAATACCCTCCAGCACTTTATGTGCCGAGGGTAAAAATCAATTAACTTATTCCACCCTGATAGAAGACCGAGTCAACAGCTTTCCTTGGCATGCTCTGGGCACAATGCACCCAGAGCATGCCAAGGAAAGCTGTTGACAGTGGGCATATACCTAGCAGACGACATTTAGATATTAGTGGGAAAATGCATCATTAGGGTGGAAAGAGTTGAAACAAACAGAACAATACTCTAATAAATAACTTAAACATGAACTCAACAAAGGTAAATTTTTGTTAAATTTTCAATTATATTTATACTCAAAAGTGTTTCATAAATTTTGGTGGGATTAATCATGGTCAAAAATGTTTCTTATAAATAACCATGTGCTTGACGTGAACATGTTGAAACTGAAAGTTCTAATACTGATATACATTCTTTTGTTTTTACAGAAAAACAAATGAACAGTATTATAACTTATAAAGCATACATATATAGTAATACATAAATTAGATCTTGAAGCTTTACCCAATTAGGCAATTCTTATTAACCCTTTCCCCTTTGAATTAAGACTGAGTCAACAGCTTTCCTCGGCATGGGTTGGGCACTTAGTGCCCAACCCATGCCGAGGAAAGCTGTTGACCTGGGTCATGTCTTGACAGGTCTTATCTTCAATCCTCAGTCAAATTGTTTTTCATTGCTGTTGAAATCAGTTGAAAACGCTGAAGCAGTCGACATTTGACCATCAGCCGGTTTAAGGGGGAAAGGGTTAACAAAGAGACCTGAAAGTACAGTATTTTGTGCATTCAATTTTGTTTTAATTTTCATTTTCACTCACTTTGCTGATGGATCAAAACTATATGAAAATAAAGATGAACTGAAATACATGTAGAAATTTTATCATGAATTTATGAGGAATGACGTCTGAAATAGTGAAATTAAAACTTCAGATATGAACCTGAAATACAAAAACTGTGATAATTCACACAGGTGAAAATAAGAGCATGACAGCACGTCCTCTTTAAGGATAAAAAAGGCCAAATAAGCCAGCTTAATCATTTCCAGTAGTACAGTACCTGTATTGGTTACTGGCAATGCATGGTGATCATACCACAAGGTAATTGATTAGAGTAGCACATAACACCGTGTATATACCAAGAGCTGTAACTCAGCCCTAAGCCAGTTACTTCATTAGTAGATCGAATTGCCCAGAGGTAGCTGTACCACTGTACAGTGGAATCTCTTCCTTACCATTACCCAGGGAACTGGCAAAACAGTGAAATTTGAGACCCTGCACAGTGGTGGCACTGTGGTGGTGTTTATTTACATACATTGGGCTATTTGCTGAACAAGTGCTGCCCTCTAGGGCCTTGAAGGGTTCATCACATGAAGGGCTTAATAAGAAAGTGGTCCCTCTTTTATTTTTCCCCACAAGAGAGACAAGCCCTGTTATAAGTCTGTATTTCTGGTGCACTTGAGCTGGCTTTATGACAGGCAGACCACTGCACACATGTGTGCACACACACAGACATCTGTTTTTACACACACACACATATGTGTGTATGTATACACAAATATTTTATGATTCTCCCTCAAATTGCCACCTAGGGCAATTCGGTCTTTTCTGTTTGTTTGAACTAATTGATAAATATATATACATAGAATTTACACCACCTATTCCTCTTATCATACTGCTGTAGACAGTATAACTTAACTCTTTCAGTGCCAAATTTTGGACTGAGTCAACAGCTATTCTTGGCACACACTGGGCAGAGAAAAGCTGTTGACCTGGGATATTCTCTCTGGAACTATAGGCATGCTGGTACTTGAATGGAAGGTCTTTTTACGAGGAATAGGAATCTGGAATGCTTATGATAATGCAGCCTAGTGTGACTTCAGCAGATTGACGGATGTCCTGCTGGCAGTAAAAGAGTTAATTGCCTATGATATTGATAACCTGTGTGGGAACAGCTGACACTGGCTCCGAGAATTCATATTTCTGGCATGTCCCTTAAGGCCACCAACAACAAGGGGCACCGTTTAGGCAGGAGCATTAAATAGAGTAAATATGGTACACTGAACTGCTGCAGACATACAGATGACAGTTCAGTTTGTTTACTGCATTTCTCCCCTTCCCTACAAGTTCACCATGCAGTGTGTCCCTGCATCTCAATTTGCAATCTCATCTACACACTTATTGATTGCAGTGGAAAAAATGTGTCGACATGTAGTGTTCACCAATCATATTTCACTTCAGCTCTCTCAGTATCACTGTAATTGACAGACACAGCTCACTGTGGGAAAAGTGATTAATGCAGAGGTTCTATTGCAAACTACAGTAAATACACATGTCCATCCAGTAAGAAATAAAAAAATGGAAAAAAAACAATAAAAAGACAAACAAATATATAAAACAACTAAATAAAAATAGGTAAAATGAAACTGTGCCCTGAACGCTTCATAAAAAATCTGCAGTGCGTGCATGATCCCCACACAGTGGTACCTGCTGCTTACGGCCACCCTTAATGCCAGACAAAAGTGGTCACATATGACAGCTGGTCTTTCACTGCAGGTAAGCTAGCAAAGAAATTAAAGGCCGGTGTCTTGGAAGGGAAGTCTTAAACACTAGTGCGGTCTTTCATGAGAGGTGGTCTTTAGAGTAGGTGCCACTGTATCACTTTCGATATCCATCTATTCTCACTTGTGTCTTTTGTTATCGGATAGTATGTGCAGAAACCAATGTTACCAGCAGTTCAGGAGACAAGGTGTAATGTTGCCATGGCAACCAAATTACTTGAGAAGCAACAATTGATTCTTTACTCAGATAACTGAACTTCGCCTTTGGTTCTGCTACATGTACATACTTGCATTCTGCTTATGTCATCAAAAAATAGAAGGAGGAACTAGGAGTACCAGCATTCACGAACATGTCATCCCAGCCCCAGGTGTACATGTACGTAGCACATTCCTTTTTTTTTTTCCACTTCCCCCTTTCTTATGAATTATTGACGCACAAAATTACAGAGTAAAATCCATCTTGACAGTTTAAACATACGGAGTAAGAAATGTGTGGTAGGCCAGGCATATGATGATGGGTGCATGGTGTGGTCAGTAAACAGGTCAGAACTATAGGTCCCTATAGGTACACAGCCAGGAGGCTTCGTGTAGCCTCCTTGGGCACAATGACCCACCAATCTGACCAGTCTACATGGACTGGTCAGATTGGTGGGTCTTAGTCTTATCCTACTTCCTGGCACTCAGTTGTGTTCAAATCGTATCAATTCCAGAGGTTCCAAAGCTCCCAAATTTTCCGGGGATCTCCAGAAATTTAACTCATTTCTTTAACGTATCACGATCTCCCAATCTTAAAAAAAAACAAAAACTCCCGGACTATCAATTTTGTCTGTGAAAAAGTTGACATTTTGCATGAATTATTTCTGTTGTGACAGTCTTTTGTGTATTTACTGCTAAATGACTGTGGTTAACAGCATTTTAAATGTGCTTCCCTATTCCTTTTTTACAGCTGATTTTTGGAATTCTAAACCAACAGAATGCACCATTTTAACTGTATATTTACAAAAATGTCTTGCATCTGGAGGGGGCGTGCCCCCTGCCACACCCTCCCCCCCCCCATTATCTGCGCAATCTCCTCAATTCCACAGTGACTCAGAAATCTGGCCTGTATTATTTTAGCCCCATGGCTAATTGTATCATTTGAGCAAAAATCTATCAGGTCATTTTTGAGATATACTGGTAACAAACATTCTCCAGATGCAATGATGGAACAATGATCACCAATGCAAAAACATTAATGCCCCCCCCCCCCAAGAAATGTATACAAACTGCTTAGAAAAAAGGGTGCTGCGAGTGTTTTGTTTGAGCCAACAGGTACAAATCCTCCTCCTAGACATCATTATAATCTACAAATGACTAAAATGAAGCTACAAATCAAGAAATAAAGGTACAACTACAAGCAGTCTTATTAAACTACCATGTCAAAATTATACATCACAAGTGCATCTCTGGCAGGGGATCCAACTTAGTTTTCCAACAAAATGGCAGATCATTAGCCTTTTTTTGTTTCTTTTCTTTTTCAACATTTATACACTAAGTATAAAATCAGGAAGTAGTGAACAGTATTGTGCAATGTACATCGTCCTTCAATCACCAGGAATGGAATTCTTGTTTTTCCCTTTATTCTAATCAATCTTTTCTCTCACTGTGCTCTAGGTGTCACTATATAGGAACCTCGGTTCTGCATGAAAGACATGAATGTGCGTATATCCTTTTAACTTGGGTGTCATTTCATAATAGAGACTGCAAACCCAGGACCAGATACAATTCACGCCAGATTTACCATACGTGATGTACTTTCTGTGTGCCACACAAGCCGGGTACCCAATACTGCCCGATACATCGACAACCCAGATGAATCTCCCTGTTGTCGGCCCTGTAGAAATGGTTTTTCTGTGTCGACAGTATGTGTACTTACCAGGCACACCAGTCTACATGCCAAGACCTGCTCTCCCATACTCCAGTGAGAAGATCAACTTACCTACAAGCAGATGGGGAAAAAATTATTATGCAACATCAGCGTGAAGAAATTACATAAATGAATAAGACGTTTGCATATTTTGTAAAATGGATACATGTCTGCATGCCAAGACAGTGCTCTGGCACATTCCAATGGGAAGATCAACTTACCTACAAGCAGACGAGGAGGGGAAAAATACTACGTAACATTACAGAGAAAAGAAATTGCATAAATGAATAAGATGTTTCCATATTCTGTAAAATGGACGTATGGGAGTTGACTTGAGTCAGGGCTAAGTTCAAAGCAGGGCCATGCGAGCTTCCCGCAGCATGTCTGGAGTTAATTACGTGAAGAACCAGACCATCTTTGTCTCTTGGAACCACAGGCATGCTGATACTTGAACAAATGGACTCGACACAGGGAATCTGAATATGAAATCAGCATAGTTTAGTTCAGAAACGTACGATGTTCTGTTGCCATATAAGCACTGAAACCATGATAAATCCTTCCACTACCATGATCATAACTTATTCCATAAGGCTGCAAAACATGTTGAGTAGTTACCCACTGAAGACCCATCAATTTATTTGGGCTAATACAGCCTATGTCAAAATTTTACAGGGGAACGCGTGCAATATGGATAATAGTACTTCAATATATATATAGGTTAGACAGGGACAGGTTAGCTTATGGAGAGTAAAGAGTTCAGACTGCGGAATAGGGTAATGACTGCTAGGAAGTGGTTCTGGGCAAAAAGACACAAATACAATAATGACTCATTCCGTTATAAATCATGCCATATTGACCTATTCCACTATAACTCATTCCATTATAACTAATGTCATAATAACTTTCTACAATAAATCATTCCATCATAAACAATTGCATAATAATTCATTCTATAATACATGTATCACATCCCTCCTTATAACATCTAGCAAACGCTTATAAAATAGACCCTTTTAGGACCCCAGAGGGCAGCACTTGAGGGTATCATTTGCATAATTTTACTTACATCTGCATAACAACAAATCCCTTGTAAACTTTTGTCGAGCAAATATCCAAATTTAGGCAAATGAACACCATCAAGTGCTACCACCTGAGGCCTTAAATTCCACCCTTCCAATGCAGTGAGCCTTCAATACGGAACCCTAATTTGACAATTGCTGGTAAAATACTGTGACAAACATCATAAAACTATAGAAATTTTGCGCCCTTATTGGAGCAGGGGACCTAATTTGGAGGAATACAATATGCTAGTCAAGGTCTTGGTCACTGGTGTCTCCTTCCCTGGTGATGGGCTAAAAAAAAAAAAAAATACTTAAGGCCTTGATTGAGAGCATTTTTATAAGGTGAATATTCAGTAGGCTTTGCTTGTATGTCTGTAAATCAAATGATTAATATCATGTTGTACAAAAATAACAATTGCGTCATGCTCTGATTTTTGAGTCATTTTTTGGGATTTTATGCAATTCTTCTAACAAAAGCAGAAACATGTGTCATATGTAAAGCACTATGCACTGCAATAGAATTTTTATTTTCTTGGCTGAAGAGGTTGCTTTTGTCAGAGGAAGTCCAAGAAATGTCTGCCAGCAGTTGATGTGCTAAATATTCAAGCACAAGACTCATTAACCCTTTCCTTTCCTACCCCACTCAGTTCGGACTGAATTAACAGCCTTCTTGGAAAAGGTCTGGTGAGAAATACCTAGTAAAACTGTTGAACTGATTCATTATGTATTGAAACGTCTCACCTGTAATTACAATCCAAGATGTTTTCTATTGATGGAAAACTTAAAGTAGATCAGTGATGCAAGAGACATTTGACATCCACTTCTAGTGGTCAAAGGGTCAAGTTAAATGATAATACAGGTAAATCTACAGCCAAAAGTAAGTATACCAGCCAATATACCACAACAAGCAGTAAAAGGACACTCCTCACAATTAGTGGCAATTTGATTGCTAAAGAAAAATACTGCTAAATCCAAACCAGTTTTAAAAAAAGCACACATCATATACCACTGAATTTAGCAAAATTATTCGACAACTAGAACAGCTGTCACTGATACACTGGATACCTCATGCTCCGCACACACGAGTCCTATGACCTGGAAAATGTGGCTAAGTGTCCCAAAAATATGATCAGGCCAAGAAATAGGGTCAAGGTATAATGGATAAATTTGAGCTTGAAGTGGCCTATGAATCAGGAGATAGTTCACTCGCAAGGGTTTTTGCCGCAAACAGAGTTCACTCGCAAGGGTTTTGCTACAGACGGAGTTCACTCACAAGGGTTTTGCCACAGATGGAGTTCACTCGCAAGGGTTTTGCTACAGACGGAGTTCACTCACAAGGGTTTTGCCACAGATGGAGTTCACTCGCAAGGGTTTTGCTACAGACGGAGTTCACTCACAAGGGTTTTGCTGCAGACGGAGTTCACTCACAAGGGTTTTGCTATAGATGGAGTTCACTCGCAAGGGTTTTGCTACAGATGGAGTTAATTCTCTCGCAAGGGTTTTGCTACAGATGGACAATATCAGACTGTTGAATGGACTGTCAGACAATTAAGCCAAAAACAGAAAGGGGGGGGGGGGTGCAGGATATGCAGGTTTTCAAACAGCATAATGCACCATCAAATCTATAAGTAAAACTTAACAATAGGACATTAATGGGTAAACAGTAAAACCTGCTGTATGTGGTCACCCATTCTGCCAAGAAAAAGTGACCACATCCACCAGGGGACCTTTCGCTGCAGGTAAGTTGACTCCTGTGCCCCTGAGCGATGTGACCACAAAAAGTAGTGTGATTGCTCACGGCAGTAGCCATATACAGCAGGTACCCCTGTATAGCTTTGTGGTACTGCATTGTATTCCTAAAAACTGCAAGTTACAAACAGTTTTGTACGCTGAATCAGGTTTGCAGACACCCATAGGCTTCCGTAAGAAAATGTATTTTGGACTGACAGATTACGGTTTTTTAAATTAGAATACAAAGTTCCATCATTGGTTTCAAACCTCTCTGTCATATGCTCTGGTAAAAACAGAAACCAGATCTAGTAAATCTAAATCAGTTTCGGGTAAATCAAATAGACCCTATAACTGTAGGCAGACCTTGCCAGGTAAAGTGCCCAAGCTTTACTTACAGAATACATAATCCGTCCTTTTAGAGATCACTTTAAAGAGAGACCACCTGCCTTTAAGACCACATTTATTAGTCCCTTGTGCCAATTTTCTATGTTATTTGACCGGCACTTGCTCTATGTGACCAGTTTTAGACCTGCCCCCAGAAGTGGTCTCTTAACCCTTTCCCCCTCATACTGGCCAAAACCGGCTGGTGCTCAAATTTCGTCTGCTCCAGTATTTTCAACTAATTTCAACAGTCACGAAAAACAATTTGAATGAGAAATGTCCATGATACTTATCACCATCACATACCCCAGGTCACCAGCTTTCCTTGGCATGGGTTGGGCACTTAGTGTCCAACCCATGCCAAGGAAAGCTGTTGACTCAGTCTTAATTCAAGGGGGAAAGGGTTAAAGCAGGGACTACTCACAGCCAGACGTTTGCCGGATATCGGGATGTCAGTCTGACCTTTGACCTGATGTAACTTTCATTTTGTTCAACTTCCAGACCCAATCTGCCACAGTCTCTATGGGACCTTGAACCACGTAGTACCCTTAACATTACACGACATTTGTTATTTAACACAAACTGATCAAAGACTTGGCACAAATTAACCTTTTCCAAATCAAATCGCCCAAAAGCACCTGGGAGTAAATTGTTTGTCTGCCTTTATAGTTAAAGTTTTACTGAAATTCTCTGTTGATAGGAAACATTTTTGCCGAGATTTGTATGCAAGACAATTCACGATGGCATGTGCTAGATTAACTCATTCCATACCAGTCCCTGATATGTACGTATATTTACCTAGATTTAAGATGACAATTGCATATTTAAATTCTTCATGAAGAGAGCTTTCGTTCAAGTACCAACATGCCTATAGTCTTAAGTCAGTGGTTCTGGCACTGCCTGGCAAGTCATGCTGCAGCTGCCCTTGCGGCAGCTGCAGCATGACTTGTCAGGCAGTGCCAGAACCACTGACCAAGCCCTGTCACCATAGTATGAAATGAGTTAATAGCTTTCCTTGGCACAGATTAGGAGCAATGTGCCCAGCCTACATCAGGGAAAGCTATACTGACTCAGTTGTACTCTGACCAGGAAGGGGTTAAATGAAGCTTGTGGTCCTGTCAGCATTACCCAAGAATTCTTATTTTTAACAAACTGATCAAAGACTTGGGCAAAAATGGCCCTTAATCCTTTTGGTTCTAAGGGTAGGGCATGCAGACCTCTGGATAATGTGGCATTTTGATACGTGCCATAGACACTTGCTCATCCAAACACAGGCTGGAGACATCTCTGTTTGTGAACAAATATAGTCATCAGTATGCATTCCTTTTGTTTTTATTCTTCTTGTATAATCTTGCATCTAAACAAGTAATGGGTTATTAAACTTTACATTTTACTGAGATAGCGAAGCTATTAAATCTAGCATTTTAATAAGATACTGGGACTATTAGATCATGCAATTTAATGACATACTGGAGCTATTAAATCATGCAATTTAATGAGATGCTGTGGCTATCAAATTTTGCATTCCACTGAGATATCAGGGCTATTAAATAATGCATTTTAATGAATACGGGGCTATTAAATATTGCATTTTAATGATATACTGGGACCATTAAAATGCTGCACTTGCTCGGACTCTTTTGGCTACTGGCTTAAACACATAAGAAAGTTGGCCCTTTACATACACAACCATCTACTAATTTTTCAGTTTTCCTGTCATGAAGACCCACCAGTGCTGAACAAGGCCATCACCGGCCCTCCTAAATACCAGGTTTTATGGTGCTGTACCTTTCAAAACCAGGTGTTCCCATAGTATGTATGAATTAAGATATCCTGGCCACCTAATCAGAAGAATACGGTCTGGCATGTAACTTGTCTGACTATCTCACGCCCGCATCATAATGACTACAGCCTGTGTTCAGGCTGGACAGGCTTGATGTATGCAGGCTGCACATGTACCCACTTTCACATGTACAGTAAACCTCTTTAACCGAACACCTCCATATACCAAAAACCTCTCTATACTGAACACCATTTCTTGATCCCAAATATATACTTTCAATGCTATCAAACCTCCCTGTACCGAAAACCTCACAAAACTGATCACTTTTTTCCGGGCCAAGGGTGTTCGGTATAGGGAGGTTTGACTGTATAAGGTTTCACAATTCCCCCCCACCCCTCCGTTGAGCTTTTAACTTGGAAGTTAATTTCAGTGTCAATATTTTGGATATAGTTCTTATTATACCTAATGCATATCAAAACACTGTTTCACTATATTATATACAGAAGACTGAGTCAACAGCTTTCCTCAGCATGCTTTGGGCAAAATGTGCACAAAGTGCGACAAGGAAAGCTGTTGACCTGGACTGTTATATTCTAGTATACTTGAGTCTATCGTCTATAACCACTTCCTAGTCACTACTACCATATACCGTAGTTCGAGCTCCATACCCTGCACAAGCTAACCTGTCACTGTCCAACATACATAAGTACCAAAGAACTATTGTACATATGTAACTACATGCATACTGGTCCTTGAATTAACAGTCCTTTTACAAGGAACATGAATCTAGCATCCTTATTATAAGTCAGAATGGTTTGCTTTAAGTACACGTAGTTTGACTTAAGTTACAGAAGGCAATCAAAGAATTCAACACTAAGCTGAGGACTGAATTATCTTCTTTCCTCAGCATATGGTGCTGATGAAAAGCCGGTGACTTGGGACCTTTCATGCTGGAACTTGAGTGAAATGTGTGGGGTTTTTCTTTGTTTTTTAACAGGGAATTCATCCCTTAAAGTGCTAATCATGTCTATAGTCATTTTCTCATTACCATTAAACATATACATGTAATCATGGTTATGGTTACAAGATTCAAATTCCTCATGAAGATACCTTCCATTCAAATACCAGAAAGCCTAGTCTAAAGCAAAAAGTAGTCTTAGTCAACAGCTTTCCTCTGGACACTTTACGCACAATGTGTGCTAAGTGTCCTGATCAAAGAAAGCTGTTGACTCAATCTTAAATCAGTGCTTTAAGGGCTGAATATGGAATCATTATAATAATTCAGGTGAGTGTAATCTTTGTCTTGCCCATCACTTTATATATATATATATATATATATATATATATATATATATATATATATATATATATACATATATATATATACAGTGGTACCTCTCTTGAGACACCCCTCTAATGAGAGACCGCATATCTTTTTAAGACCGCTGTCTGAGAACACTGCGCTATCTTTTCCATGTTGTTGTACCTCTAATGAAAGACCACCTGTTTTGAGAGACCGCATTTTGACCCGCTGCAGGGGTGGTCTCTCAAAAGAGGTACCACTGTATATATATATATATATATATGAGAGTAACATGTTATTGTGTTATACAATGTACAGCTAAGTATGTTATGACAGGGATACAAACATTCCACAGTCAACCACAGTGCATACATGTAAGCTCAGATTAACTTACTGCATGTCAACATGCAAATGCATGTTTTGGAAATATATGGATATAAACATTTTATTAGCACATGTACATGACATGCAATTTCAGTAAATATTTGTGTAGGAATTAAAACTTGGTCTGATGTAAAACATTAATTCTCAAACTTATTGCCAGTAAAATCGTCCACAGAAGACTGGTTTTCAATATACGAAGGAAACAGTCTCATGCAGCCATTTGCATGACAGAAGCATATAATACCCCAAATCACCTTGTGCTCACTTTCTTGATAGTCTAGGAATAACCATAGCAGACATGCACTGAGAAGTGGAACACGTTGTAGGTGGATTGTGAATCTCAGAGAAAACTTCTTGTTGAGATATGTAGCAATTTTTGACACTGAGTGTTGTTGAACTTCAATATGAGCGCTCCAACATATCATCATGTACAGTGTTGCCAACCTGCCAAACTTAAAATCCGGGAGATAGAAAGTAAAATTAGGGGAGATTGATAAATTAATATGAAATATAGAAGGGAAATATTGATGAATTTCCGGGAGGTGACTCAAATTTGTCAAAAATCCACACTTTTTCAAGAATCTTAAGCACAAAATTCCGGGAGTCTCCCGGGTAATCCAGGAGGGTTGGCAACACTGCATGTAAGTGGCGACCTCTTTTGGAGGAGCACATGAACTAACTGACATCCTTCCGACACTTTTTGCTTATATATAATTTATGAACTCCATTTGCTACTACCATCAAAATAAAAACAGACACAAAAACAAACAAAAAACAAAAACAAAACCAAAAAAGGATGGATATTTACTAGGCAGGTAGTAAGAACTAAATGCAAGGTCCATTATCTGTTATAACAGGATCGCATCCCTCATCCAATTTTCAACATGAATGAGACAGCAAGATTAGTCTCCCACTGTCCCATAATACTGCAGGCAAAGTGTAATTAACACTTCCTTGTTCAAATCACGCAAGTGTGTCTGGACATAAATTGTCCGCTACTTTCACAATGTTAGTTAGATTTCATATTAACAGAAAACTGATTTGCTCAGAATTATAGATAAGACGTACATGTATATCGCAGTAGCACATGCAAGGTTAACAGCTTTCTTTGGTGTGGGCTTTTGCACCTGTACCAAAGAGGCCCAGTGACATACTTTTTCTTATTCTGAGCAGGAAAAGGTTAAAAATGTCCTCAAGGCTAGGCATGTCTGCTTCAAGTTTTGACAAATGCAATTTTTCTTTCGTTATGAAACTTGTCCACACAGGATCTTGAACATGCTGATTTTGGGCTTCACATCTGGTCCAGGAACAGTGGAAAGAAACAGTTCATAGCATTGAGGATTCAATGATTCTGTATGTGGGGGTATGTCAACTATAATGGTGTTTATGATCGATGAGAATATGCGATGCATGGGGTATTTATCTGTTATGATTAATGATGGTGAATAAGGTGTAAGGGCATTTAAATATAATTCTACCAGGTTGGACTCCTATTTATCATGATCCACATGGATCTTAGCCCTATCAACAATAGTCGAGAAAAAAAAAATATTAATGACTAAAAATGTTGCCTGTCCTAATTTTTCCATCACAGTCTTTCTTCTGGGACCTTGTGAGAGATATAGACACGTCCAACAGCCATATAGTACAGCAATACATATCATATCAAATAAAATGTGGTTCTCGGTTATCTTTGTACTTTTTCAAAATTGGAAAATTTTACATCTACAACAAGTCATTTCAGCTATTTCATAAGCTACTGCCCATAACTTTCAGTTTCCACTCTCACTGAAGCCAAGTCTGTAAGAGCTGTATGCACAAATCAAGGTCACCTTGGCGGAGCCATGACCTTATGCTGCATTACCTACCCAGCACTCTACTACCATGAGCCGATCACTTAACTCATAAACCAGTAAACTACAGTGTGCCATGACTGTGGCTCCCTTGTAAAGTGTGTAGAGCCATGATCACGGCTTCCTGTTGTAAGTATGTTTACATACATATACTGGCCACAATACATAAACAATGGTAAGCTGATATAAAGTACAGAATGTTGTGGCAGCCAGTCTCACCTACAACAATTAATATATAGTTTTATGGGAAACTGCACTATGACGTAAACTTAGGCTATTTCCGGTTTCCTCTACTTATGATTTCATTCAAACTGTGTCGTTTATGATGGGTGGGAGGGCATTGGTAGCTAAACTAATTTCATTCTGTTATTTTTACTTTCAGCAATGGCAAGTGAGTCAGAAAGTGATCTCAGCAAAAATAATCTGGACTCTGAAAGTGATAGTATGGATCTATAATTATGTAAATTCAGACCACGATTGCCGTCTTGAAAATGAGGTGAGTGATAATGGAAGTACCAGTGATGATTATGAACCAGATGATCCATCGGGCCCTGGCGGTGCACTATGGACACGGATAATTTGGGAGGACGTGATTCCACCCACAAGTTTCATTTAAATGATGCGTGTGGACTACATAATGCACTGGACAGTTGTAAAACACCTGTGGAATGGTATCCCAGTGTTTACATCATAGCTCATTATGCATGTTCCTAAGACAAAAGCTAAGGTAACACATATATGCAGTTTTTAGGCCAAGGTCATGCCATGCTCCCTGTATATTGCAAAAATAGTAAATCAATTGTCTTCTTTACCATATACTCATCATATTCCCTTTAATACTGAAAAGAAGCGACGTTCTTTTTTTATTTTTTTTTAAATCATATAATCATAAAATTCAGTGGAGGATTAGGAGAGAAACTCAAAAAGAAATTAACTCCCTTACTTATCTGGCCTAAAAGTTATCATTTTTCTTATTTCTGGAAGTTGGTGACCTTGAAAGGTCAACTCAAGGTCAGACTCTAGTCATAGTTGTTCATGTAACATAATCTTCTCTATCCAAGGTTTATGGCAATAAATAGGTTTGTTGAGTTTGTGCACAAAAACTTGATTATTGCAGTAATGATATACTGCATATGATAAATGTGTATAATTATAAATGAGCACTATATTGTAGTCCACTATTACATATCAGTACTTTGAGGGTGTAAGTGTCATCTGCTTTATTGTTTTCTGACCGATTTCAACATTAACGAAAAACAATTTGAATGAGAATTGTAGATCAAACAATATAACATGCCCAGGTCAATAGCTTTCCTTGCTGTGGGTTTGGTGATTTTTGCCCAAGTAAAGCTGTTGACTCAACTGTAAATTCAGTCTTAATTCAAGTAGGAAAAGGTTGATACCATGACACTTGAAATGGCCTAGATCACAGTGACGCACTGTAACTCATCATGATGATGGTTCCCTCCGTTGAACAATTACAGCTGTTTATCACATGTCCAAATGGAATTTGATGTTGTGGGCTTTTTGTTATCAATGAAATACATTTTCTCGAGATTTAAAATTGACCTCATTTTAAAAAAAGAAAAAAAAAAAAGAAAGACAAAGACTTCAATGTGGTACAGCTGAGTGTCTTGTGCTTCATTAGGATGCAGGTGGCCTACAGGTGTACAATGTTTACGAGTACATTTTAACACTTTACTGCTCAAATTGCTTGATTTTAAATTGTTTACTTTGAAATTTTTAATTAAATTTCATGTGAATGTAAATATTTCTGCTGAGAATTGTACATAAAACCTATCATGCACCCATCCCATGCCATACAAGTTCACTGACGCAGTCTTATTCTGAAAAGGTATATCGCTTTATATATAATAAGGTGAAAGTTACAGAAATGCATTGACAAAAAACTTATGCTAAGGAGCTTGTCAGCTAAATAGTACACACCTTGCCTGCAAAGCAGACTCAAATGTTCTTTTTTAATTACGTTACCGAAATTGTGTAGCAGTAGGGTGCTTCGCAGGCAAGTAAACAGCCTGAAGCACACTTAATGCTTGTTGTATTAAGCTCAAATACACTGAGAGAGCAAATGAAACCAGCTGCATGGCAGAAAGTTGATTTACAAGACACTGGTAAATTTTAGTATAACTCTTTCAGAGCCAATCATGTCTTAAGTTGATCTACTTAAGGCAAACTAGTCTGAATTATCATTAGGATCCCAGATTTTTATTCCTCGTAAAAAGACCTCTCATTAAAGTACCAGCATGCCTATAGTTCCAGAGAGAATATCCCAGGTCAATAGCTTTTCTCGGCAACCATTAGGGGTATTGCCCCAAGTGCGCACTGAGAAAAGCTGTTGACTTAGTCCAAAATTTGGCACTTAAAGACTTAACAGACTTGCATCAGGTCTCAAAAAACTCCAGGTGACTTTAATTAACATCTTAGGTATTAATTTACTCAACACTCGGCATACCACGACTTTATCAGGGTCTCCATTCAAGCCTGTTAAATTGACTTTCAACTGTAATATATTATGTATATGGCCACGCTTGGTGCATTTTGAAGACTCGTCCACCTTGCATTGTCTGTGTATACCAGTTTACTGTTCTACTGTCTTGTAATATGATTCACTTACGACATCCAACCCACTGAGGGATATGATACAATCCAAATTACTTATAGTCCATTACAGCAATTTATGGCAACTAAAAGTGTGCCACATATGATCAGTTCGGCATGGGTTAGACAAAACAAAAGACCCACCAAAGCATGACAAGCTTGCCATGCCAATAAACACGAACAGTATCCTGTCCCCATCTCAACTGTCATATTACTCACTCACCTAAAAGCTATCAGCATTTTATCATGCAAGTTATACATCCTTTAACGCTGTATCCACAGAAACACTTGAGGTTAGATACAATATGAAACGCATGTTTGTTATTACAGTCACGTTAAAGCTTTCAGTGCCACATTTTTGACTGAGTCAACAGCTTTCCTCGATGTGCTTTTGGCACACTGTGCCCAAAGCGAGCCAAGAAAGCTGTTGATATGACCTGTATATTCTATGGCATGACAGGCATCCTGGTACTTGAATGATATGTGTTTTTACAAAGAATGTTAACTCATTCCATACCAGTCCCTGATCTTTTCATATATTTACCTAGAGTTAAGACGACAATTGCATATTTAAATTCTTCTCATTCAAGTACCAACATGCCTATAGTCTTAAGTCAGTGGTTCTGGCACTGCCTGGCAAGTCATGCCACAGCTGCCGCAAGGGCAGCTGCAGCATGACTTGCCAGGCACTGCCAGAACCACTGACCAAGGCCTGTGGCCATAGTATGGAATGAGTAAATATAGGATCCATTTGATAATTCAGAAAAAGAGTTGGAGCAAGACGGAGTTAATTTACTTTTCCGATGATCTACCTACACTATGTACCATTCAGTTATAACATATTGGTGAAAAAAAATATACCAGATTAATTATATAGATCTTCTTTTGTACACACTGTTGGCATCCACTGTCAGAGAATGCATTTATTACATCATCATCACCTTCACAAGTTTGATGAAAGTCCACCTGGGCAACATCTCTGTGTAAAAGCAAAGTATCCCACACAACAGTTCTGACAATATGGCAATACATGCACTGTACTGCTGCTACATACCTATACAGTGGTAGCACTTACTGACACACAGTGTAGAAGTTTGATATCCCATAGCCTCGTCAAAAAATTAACATTTATTCTGTGTTTGAGGGTGAATTATCATTTTCTAGAGTGAAATTCAAAAGTATAGTAACTCACTGTAGATCATATGACCTAAATATTGCTACAACCAAATTGTGACGCGCCTGCATCAGTGACGTAGTGTAAGTGTATAGCATTTAGACAAAATCAAATGTGCAGGAGGGATGTTTGATATTACATCACATGTGACGTGGAATAACTATGATAAACATAAACAAACACAACATACTAGGTTGGCATTAAAGATTGGGCTATAGGGCATATTTTTTAAATGAATTGATACCCAACAACACATAGAGTAAACAAAATCCTACATAGCTGGACAGTGACTTACTATTTGTCTTTCACTTGGGATCGTTCATGGAGTGGCAATCATTCATGACCTGTCGTCACTCATAATTTTCCCCACCAACATCAATCACTCATGAGAGAAAAAAAAAACAACTAGTAAGGTCACTTACTCTTAGCCAGGTAAGATTCTCTATATCTTCATTATTTTCACAAACTTTTGTCACCATAATCCGTATCATATTCTGATAAAATCTCATGCAATACTGTTGAAACTGTTCTGGAAGAGAAGTCAATAATAGCCTTGACACCCAAAAATTCATAAAAGAATAGAAAAAAATTGCAGTGCCACTTGGTGGCCAAACTGTGAACTAATTGAACCCAAGTGACCATAAATGCAAGGTCAAGTAGCTCTTGAGAACAAATTTTATTTAATAATTAAAAATAACTTTAAAGATTCATAAGAAATTAAACAAAAAAAAAATGAGTGCTTCACCATCTCCTTGTAGGGTAGAGAACCACCCAGGAAACGTCCAGGTCCAACTCAAAACATTCCATGCAATGATTTCTTAGACATCAAGAAAGAAAACAGTTCAACAGACTGGTGGACAAATGCATGACAAACAAGAAATGGGTTTCATAAGCTCTGCTCACTTAAGGGGTCAGCAAAGTTAAAAAAAAAAAATCCTGCATGCACGGTCATGTTTTGGGGTCTTTTTTAATAAGAAAGAGACCCGCTGTTCTTGAGCCCCTTTTCAGGAGCATAAGAACAGTGCCCCTCCCCCCCCCCCCCCCCCCCCCCGTTGTAGTGTATTGGCTAACCCATCTGGGTAAAATGTATGGCATTTTCATAGGTGAAAAAATCCTATTTTCATCAAAATCCTTCACCAATACATTTATACGTAAACAAGCGTTTTACATGGCAAGGCAAAGATAGTATAGAAACTAGTCACACTATAGTATACCTTAAAGCCTCCTACATCTACATTGTACGATCACCAGCTGTTTTGTCACTTAAGCTCAAATTAATATTTATGAGTATGGAGCCTGGAAGCAGCTTTGACCTTACCAACTGAACCAATAAACAGTAAACAAATGAACACAGCTACTAGAGGGAATTCACATCAGCACCAAACAATGGCATGTCCTTTTTGCTGCTGGTTACGTAAATGGCCTTCACAGTCAATAGCAATACAGAATTTTTCATTGGATCATGACTAAACTATATTGTTTACCAAAGAAATAGCACAGCATCTCAATTTCTGTGTGCATACATTATTCAAAAATCTGCTTTTGTACACGTATTTCACAGTTAATCCCCTTTTTGTTTTCATATTATGTACTTTCAAACCAAGACTGATCCATTAAAATATCTGTTATTGTGTAAGATCTTGCATGGGAAAATAAACATAGTCACCGTGTACTTATTTCTATAACAGGTGCTAGTGACCTGGCTTGAAGAAAGTTGTTCTTATGCCACAGCAGCAAGCTCAAGATAAACCACTTTTCTGTGGTTCTGAATATGCAGATTGGCTACACAAGCTGTGGTTTAAACAAAGAATGTCAACATTTTTTAATCATTTTTTTTTTCTCCTAACACCATTAAAAACTTTCTAAATATTAATTACGATACGATGCAATTACATTTTTCTGTCATTTATTGTCACTGAAAAATACTTTGAATGAAACTTGTCCATAAGATTTTATGTATTTTTCCGGACAGACAAACCCATACATGTAGCATTTTGAAGATCATTTGTCCATAAGACCTATGCACATCAGGACTGAATGCCTTAACCCTTATAACATTTTGAAGATCACTTGTCCATAAGACCTTTGTACATCAGGACAGAATGCCTTAACCCTTATAACATTTTGAAGAATACTTGTCCATAAGACCTATATATGTACATCAGGACAGAATGCCTTAACCCTTATAACATTTTGAAGATCACTTGTCCATAAGACCTTTGTACATCAGGACAGAATGCCTTAACCCTTATAACATTTTGAAGAACACTTGTCCATAAGACCTTTGTACATCAGGACAGAATGCCTTAACCCTTATAATATTTTGAAGAATACTTGTCCATAAGACCTATGTACATCAGGACAGAATGCCTTAACCCTTATAACATTTTGAAGAACACTTGTCCATAAGATCTCTGTACATCAGGATAGAATGCCTTAACCCTTATAACATTTTGAAGAATACTTGTCCATAAACCCTTATAACATTTTGAAGAACACTTGTCCATATAATACCTACGTACATCAGGATGGAATGCCTTAACCCTTACAACACTTTGAAGAACACTTGTCCATAAGATCTATGTACATCAGGATGGAATGCCTTAACCCTTATAACATTTTGAAGAACACTTGTCCATAAGGCCTTTGTACATCAGGATGGAATGCCTCAACCCTTATAACATTTTGAAGAACACTTGTCCATAAGACCTTTGTACATCAGGATGGAATGCCTTAACCCTTATAATATTTTGAAGAATACTTGTCCATAAGACCTTTGTACATCAAGGTGGAATGCCTTAACCCTTATAACACTTTGAAGAACACTTGTCCATAAGACCTATGTACATCAGGATGGAATGCCTTAACCCTTATACCATGTTGGAGAACACTTGTCCATAAGACCTTTGTACATCAGGATGGAATGCCTTAACCCTTATAACATTTTGAAGAACACTTGTCCATAAGATCTATGTACATCAGGACGGAATGCCTTAACCCTTATAACATTTTGAAGAACACTTGTCCATAAGACCTTTGTACATCAGGATGGAATGCCTTAACCCTTATAACATTTTGAAGAACACTTGTCCATAAGATCTATGTACATCAGGACGGAATGCCTTAACCCTTATAACATTTTGAAGAACACTTGTCCATGACATCTATGTATGCCAGAATGGCAGGCCTTAACCCTGTCAATACTGACTTGAAGGCTGACTCGGCAGCTTTTCTCTGTGTACTTTAGTCACGATGAGCTGAAAGCCAGCCACAAGGAGCTAAAATGTGGAACACGCTTGTGTTCATTGGAACCAGAAGCATGTTCGCACCTGAATGGAAGTTCTTTTTGTGAAGAATTTCAATTGATAATCACATGTATTATGATAATTGGGGCCCTGTTAGAATTTTAGTATTAGATTCCTGGGCCTTTTTAAATGAATTATTGAATTATTTACTCCACAAATTCAGGATAATTGGATTATTTCACCAGAATCAGGTGTTCGGGATCATTGAAAAGTCAAAGATTTAGGATTACGGTTATTTTCTGTGGATCACTGGATTATTTGGGTAAAATTATATGGATTACTGGTTACCCCCAACAGGGCCCCTTAATTCAGAAATTCAGGCTTTGTTGTCAAGGGGTTAGTGGCATCAACAGCATTCTTCAGCATGGAGAGACTGCCAATCTCAGCACCCAGTTCCTGTCGATAATAGCTGCTCTCTTGCCTTCAAAGCAGACCATGTTCTGTGTTACTCAACTTGCCCGAGCGAAGTAGACAAAATATGCAGCTTGGGTATGCTTTAGAGGCAAGCTGCTCTGAGGTGGGAAGGTAAATATTTGCAGCCTTTAAAGCTATGTTCAGTATGCTCACAAACAAAGGACTCCTTTTTTCAACTGTTGAATTTTATTCCAAGGTCAAACTGAAGATTGGACTAAAGGACTGGGTAGCACTATCATGTACCAAGTATGTCCGGAATGACACTAACTACGGACAGCAGCTGTTTCTGAGATGTTTGGATCCTAAAAGGGCCTAAGGAAGGACACATTAAACATTGCATTTAAGGGACCCATATGGATTGTTATTATTTTACATGATTAATTTCAACAACTTTTTCAGTGATAATATAGTTTTCTTTATCTTTGAAAAGTTTGAGCCCTCTCAGCCTAAAGCGGCAAAAGTTCGCGCCTTTTTGTGAAAGAAGCCCTGATGTCATAGATGCAGGGGAACTTCTTCCACTAAGTCAAGCATCATGTCGACAAGGGCAGATGCTAGTGACGCAAGGAGCAGTGACAATGAGTTGGATCTTTTGTGTTCATGTGAGTTTTATGGAGAAGAGGCTGATGAAAGGAGTTTTGATGGCGATTATGGTGATGAAAAGTTTTTGGTGTGGCATTGGCTCCTGAGATTTCAGTTGTATGTCCACACTGGCAACAGTCACAGCCATCCACTTCCACAGATTGACCTGTTCAAGCCGGCAAGTCACAAAGATTGAACTGTTTAGAACAGCAACCATAAGGAGCTTCTGCTATGGTACAAAATGCACTCAAACTAAAATTTCAGTAGAGAGTTTTCAGACGTGAGCCTGACCAAGGAAAAAGTTCCCTGAAAGTATGATACAAAGTACTCAAACCTCAGAGAAAAACAACATTAGAGTGGGGGGTAAATGTAACTTTCTTTAGAAGTTCAACCAGAAATCCAGGAATTTCCTGAACAGGCTCATCCCTGAGTTTTGCTGTGAGAAATGTGAGTGTAAAAGAGAAAGCACAGCCTATATACAGAACGGACCTGCCACAGGAGATGGTGGGCTGACTGCTACTGTGGCTTGGTCACAGGTGGCTTGGTCACATTAGACATGTTAGAAGACCATCAGGCATAGTGACTCACAGTAGTGTGACCCTGCTGTGCTGGGTATGCTTGCTAATGGAGTGTATTCAAGCTAATTGATCAAACCTTTGAAGTCTGAACTATGACCCCCCCCCACACACACACACCACCACCACCTATTGTATATGTATTCATGGTAGACCACAGTGAACAGTTTGGAAACACATTCCACACTGCACTGTGTGCATATAAAGATCCTGTCCCATTCCTGCACCCCCGAACTTCATGTAATTTAAAATTGCAAAAGCTTTCCACCATATTTTGCTAATATGTTAGAACTGCTATTAGGATAACATGTCTCTGTTGCAAGGTTCTCTACACTAGAAATACCTACTATCTGGGATTCCCAAGACCCATTTTGCAACGAACAAATCATGATTTGTGGGTAAATTGGAGAAGGCAATATCTCAAGAATGATTGTCATCGCACGTCTTGTCACGACAGCTCAAATCTGATATATAATATTTTCAGGTCTGGCATTTCTGAATTTCTACATATAATAGGTCAAAACGCAGAGAAAAAATGTTTCGTTTTGTCATGAAACCCCCAAATGTATGGGACCATGAGTTGGGGGGGGGGGGGGGGCGGGGGAAAGCTGTTGCATGCAAAAATAGAAACTGTGCATTGGTTGGGCTTAAACATACAGATTTGCAACTCTTTTAACAGTACCAATTCAATCCAGTGAAGTAAAATATATTAAACTTTCTGTAAATTTATTTATTTTCAAGTGCACATTTTTGATTGGGCATCGATGCTGGTCTTTGGCACAACCATAGGCCACACACCTTTTCACCACGGTGTATGGCTGTGAACTGACTGGTCTGGAAAACAAGTGCCTAAAACGCAGTTATCCCTAATCTGCTCACAACGTTAACAGGCATTAGTCCATGTGCACGCTAGCTCCCGGTTCTCCAGATGATGTCGCATAAAGTGGTTGCACAAACTAACGGCTGCTTACATGTACAGAATGACAACAAACTGTACCAAAACTCATAGCTGTCTACTCTCCCATTTTCACCAGGAGTCTCCCACTTTGGAGACTCAAAAAGTTCTTAAAATGACAGGGATTTTGAGGCAAATTTTAAGGCTATTTTCTTTGATTTCATGCACTTTTTAAAAACACCTGCCGGTCACGCGTCTTTGGGGTTTGACACCTTTGAAAACTCAGACAAAAAACGGCTTATAAAGTATATTTCTGATGATTCTACTGTTGATTTTATTCTACAAATTGATTAAGTATGGTCCATAAATACACTTCAGAGGCATTTCAAATGATTCATCCCGGAGGCCCTTTAAAGTCTGTGGCTCATAATGGGTAGAACTCAACATGTAATTACTACTTCTGCTGAATAATGACTGACGAAAATTAATTCTGTTTCATGTGTCCTGTCCAATGTATATCAATTTACTCATGCCATTTGTATTTATAGGTGTATGGGGTCTTGACATGGAACATCAATAAAGCAATTACAATGTACATGCATCTGCTTCCACAGACGCACATTAAAACACAAAAAAACACCACCACTTGGTATTCTCTTAAAACAGGTGTCCTTTCATAGCCATTGGAGATATTAATATGAAAATATTGTGCACTACACAGATGTTGCTTAGTAGGATGCAAAGTTGGGTGGGGGCAGAATGGGGGAAGAACACTTTCTTTTTGCTTCACAAGAATACCACAACAGCACCATGAAATGTTCAAGACCCAATACTGATATATTAGGCAATACACACAAGTGTGCTTTGAAATACCTCAGATATGTCACCGTGTCAACCATATTTGACCCTTATCCTATATAAAGTTTTTGAAATTCATTAAAAATATCAGAGGATATGGTCACAGTGCTGTCCAGCTAAAAATCTCTTGTAGCAAACTTTTCTTTCCTTGTAGTACTTTTTCCACTTCTTTGCATATGAAACACTTATTTTGGAGAAAATCTGTAGCAGTTTTGAAGGGCTTTGTAGCAAAATTTTGCAACAATGCTCCAGTTGGACAGCTCTGGGTCTGAAGAACCCACTTGTTAACAGAGACCTTGTCCATCATTATGTTCATCTGTGCCGTGTATTTCATGTTCAAAGCTGTCATGGATTGCAACATCATGCACTTGAAAGCCACTCATCCGACCTCGAGGTAAAACCTTTGTAATTCCTAAAAAAATTTTAAAAGTCATCAGCTGAACCTTTCATTAATTAGGATTCTGGTACATCAATTTCATCTCCAATAAAAATGTCGCATTTCTTCAAATATTGCAGTAATCATTGTGATGTGGTCTCTGTGAGTGGCACATCCTTATGAAAAGTTTTAAAAATTTATTATCAAGAGGCCTATGGGCGCAATGTGCACTGACAAATAATCTAATGACCATCACCAAAAATTTCATTTCCTGAACCCTGAGAAATTACTAAAGGTCATCCATATGACGCTACATCAAACTTCCACATGATCATACACTTGTGGTACATTTGGCATCCTTTCCCTTGTTCTTTATCAACATATTATATTTAGTGTCCTTTTCGTAAGTACTTGATGACCTTGAAAAATAGGTCAAGATCACACAACATATTACAAAATATGACCATTGGCCTAATGCATATTCGGTGAAAGTTTTACAGTTCCATCTCAATTTATAATGTCAAGGACATCATAATAAAATCATTTCCTGATATGCTTTCCCTCTTTGACCTTGAGAAAGTATGTAAAGGTCACCCATATCATGCAGCATATAACTTCTACATATAATACACATTGGTGGTACATTTGATATCATTAGCCCTACTCTCTCTCTCAACATATTGAATTTAATGTGTTTTCAACACTTTTTGGTCCATATCTTCCATAGAACTGCAGGTGGTGCCACAAAATTGTGAAATTCAAGATGATTCGTAAACAAATTTTCAACAAACAATATTCTCTAAATTTTCCTGTTTTGGCCCAAATATGACACAATATTACAATTGGTGCCACCAATATCGAATTTGGCCCAAATTTTCTTACACTAATGATGAGTTCTAAAAGTTACATGTATATGGGACTAACATGAAAACCGTTGGCTGTATCGCATTCACAAGCACAAAGTTCATAGACAGATGGACTGATGGATAATCAGAATGACAGACTGACAGAGTGACAGATGGACAGACATGAGTGAGTGCGTTAGCTCTGCAACTTGTGGTTAGGAGAGCTAAAAAAAACCCCAACAAGGTACAATGATCAGAGATGCTAGTTTTTGACAAGGCATCTTGTACGTCATGAGGTGCATCCATGAGAAAAATTTGGTGCACCTGCACTCAATATATTTAGTGGTGAACAACATGTACATTATCAGAATGGATGGCCGGGTGGTCAGACAACTCGGTAAATGACAATACTCTCCAGCCTTTCATGTGCCAAAGGTAAAAAGTACACACCTGGTAGCCGGAAGGGCAATCTTTCAAGACAGGAGACACCTTACATATAAAATGAGCATATGTAGCCAGAACCTTTACCTTGTCTCCCTGTAAACAGTCCCTGGTTCATGAACAGAGGCACACAGGGCCAGTCTTTAACCCTTAAACAGCTGATCTAAGACTGAGTCAACAGCTTTCCTTGGGACACTTTGTGCACATTGCGCACAAACTGTCCCGAGAAAAGCTGTTGACTACATGTAAGACTACTTTTTGCTGTAGACTTAAGGCTTGCAGGTACTTGAATGAAAGGTATCTTCATGGGGAATTTGAATCTTTTAACCACTATATGTTTAGCAGTACATGCAATGAGAAAAAGACTATAGCCATGATTAACACTTTAAGGGTTAAGATGATGTTAACTTGGCCTGAAGCCTGTTTATTAGTGCATGCCATCAGCAAAGAGTCAGGCAAGAACTACATGTAGCCTTGTGGGACCAAATGCCAATGTATCAGCATGCAACTCTTTCCCATTACAAATTACCAAGTGACCATCTGCTGAGGTAATTAGTTTCTGCATCTCTCTCTCTGTTTTTGTCATTATAATGGAATTTTTATACTATCCCATCAGCCCACTGTTTTCCTTGGCACATTTAGAAAAGCTGTTAATTTATTAATTGGTATCAAGAGCTATAACCCATTATACTCTTAGCCTTTAAACAGGAAATGCCATGCAAGAAGACCTAACATCCAGGTGACATCCTATTAGTGTTCAGCCTAATGTATAGAAAAGAAATAACCAAAACCCTCCATTGCGTAAGTGTAAGTGTTAACACCAAACGTTTCCGCAACACGATGATTGCTTAAGAACAGCCTGCAGAGATTGTCTCTTAAGGCTGCGATTGTATAAGTTAACGCCTTGAACACCACATGTTCTCCCAGCCAACACTGTTCATCCCTAATTGAAAAAAAACAAGCCCAGACAGAGAGAGCCCCAGCTTGAATTGAAGTCGAATCCATGCCCTTGCACTTGCGAAATGGTCTATTTAGAAGTACACATGCAAATGTCAATTGCAAATGTACATGTAAGGTAACACATTGTTGATGTCTCTTAAAAACTTGGAACAAGGATTGCTTATTTTACACACAATATTTAATTCCCTCTGGGACCTTCATATTACTGACAAACAATCAAACTTATCAGGCATATAGGGAGCAGAGTCTGGATGTGTCACAGAAACCCGGAGGCACCCAGCTGGGAAAATGACTCTCCTCATAAGACATTAATTAGCATAATAGGATGTATTCATATCTAAATGGGGTCCTACTCTAACACCTATTGATCAAAAGATGGAGCCACCTGCATCAGGGCAGATCCATGTATTTTGCATGGTCAAAAGTACTTTCTCAACAAAATGGACAACACAAACACACACTTATCTTAAGAAAATGTATTAACATATATTTGAAACATAAATGATGCCTAAAATAATTAGAAATGGGCTCTCCTTTGGTTGAAAAGGTGTTATTTATGTAGTATATAATACAAATCCACCCTGATCACTGTGGAAGCATCAGAATGTTGCCCTGGCAACACAGCAAGTGTGCAGGATCGCAGTTAAATATGAATGTCTCCTATTAAAGCAAAGGATGTTATCTACACCCTAGCTGGCCTTTGACTTACTTGGGGAAAAGACTTGTACAACCCAAAGTATGTTGAAACTATTGTATCATAGGCCCCTCAAGAAGCCAGTGTGCTATAAAAAGCCCCCATCACTGTGTACAGTTCAGTATACTGGTGATGCAAGCCGGTGATATGTTGTAGCCTTGCTGCAAACAGACTGCCAAGTTTTTAACGGGCACAGAACACATGTACCTGTGAGACCTAGGTGCTACGTGCTCTCTGCAAGAAAGCCAAGACCTCAAAACCACATACCATGCTCCACAAAATATTGAGGGCTTCATGACATCCACTTAAAAGACGTATGAGCCCGTGGAGACAGCACAGATGCCAGTAGCAATTTACTAAACCCTTTCCCGCTCACATCACCTGAAAGCACCCAGATGCTAATTGTCGTCTGCCTTCACATTGTTACTCCAATTTCTCGTTACTGGAAAACATTTCAGATGAGATTGGTACGGAAGACCATTCGTGATGACATGCCCTAGGTTGATAGCTTTCATTGGTGGGTCTGGGGGCATCGTTCCCAACCAATGTCAAGGAAAGCTATATATGTACTGACCAGGAATGAGTTTAATAGGCAGCCACAACTTTTTCTGTGTAAAACTGGACCACAGTGCTCAGAAATTGCACATATTTATTGAATTTTCTTCATGAGAACAAGTTGTATTTTATTCAGGTGACAAACTTGTTACGTCTGACTGCATTCAGCGTTGTACATGTACCAAAATGTTTAATCAAGAATTCAACATTCTTTCTATTGCATTTATCAGCAGTTATTTGCACTTTCTGACAGGCATTTTTGGTGATGCTGCTATAATGTGCGTCATGAATAAGATATGTTTGTCAGAAAGTGCAAACAAGCACTGATAGATACAACAGAAAGGAAATTCAATTCTTATATTTACACTGATTCTCTACCAACATTAAAGGTAAAATGGTAATTGACATTTGATTTGTGGAAGTTTTTGGTTTGTTATTTTATAAAAACTTCTCCGTTTTGTTATTAGTGGGAGGAGCCACGTAGGTGTGGCTATGCTTCAGTTGCCTGGAAAAACAATGATACATCCTGAATGCGAGACGACTGCGCTGCAGCAAGTTGAGCTCCAATTTTGTCCGCATTCTTTTAATGCTAACAAGAAAAGCAAATGCCTTGTATTATGCTAAATTTTAACTGTTCTATGCTCATTCCCCCCTGCATAAGGAGTATCCTTAGATAAACAGGGACACATGTCTTTATTACATAACAGCTTCAACACCAATTAACAGCAATGAGGACACATCATTAACCTTTACTGTCCTTCTGCATAAAGATGACCAAAGGGAATCCACCCAGGATTCCCTAAACAAATCCCCTCTACCATATGCAAAAATAACCCACTTTTGCATCAAGATGGGATCCACAGGTACCACGGGGACTCCCCAGTGGCTTCAAACAATGCCCCTCACATCAAGGGGCATGACACTTCAGCACGTTTAACTTGCAAACAGCTGTACCACCACATCACGAAACGGGTGGATCAATGTCCCAGACAAGTTGGGTCAACGGACCTGCATGTGACATCACTATAGCACGTTAGCAACACTTGTTGTTGACACTATAGTATACAAGCAGAAGGCCTAACTGTTATGTTTCCACTCCCTGACAAGCCGCTCTAACAGTGAAACCAGTCGGACTTCTCCTACTTTATTGTTGGGCTTTTGCCTTGTAAATTTTCAAGATAAGCAAATGTCCATATTTACTCCTGTCATGCATTTTTGTCACCACATTTAGAATGAGAATTGTGGATAAGAAGTATCATAATAGTGTGCCCCAGGTCAACAACTTTCCTTGGTCCCATGCCCAGCTCTAGCAAAGGGCAACTATTGTCTCAGTCTTAATTCATGGGGCAATGGGTTAAAGACAGGTGTTGCACTGTGGGCCTCCATCAAAGCTTTGACTTGCTCTTATGTATAAATGCTTTAACAGAAAGGAAATGACAAAAGCAAGGACAATACAGTGTGTGTATTTCACCTCTGTACATCACCTTGATGTGTCTTACATCTTTTATTTCTAATACCCAATTAACTAGAAGACACCTGCCACGCGGATTTCCTACAGATTCCGTTGGCTTCGTTTCCATATGTTTTCCAAATAATACGCTTATACCCAACACAACTGAGTCAACAGTTTCTCTAGGCAGCATCAGTATATGCATAAGGAAAGGTGTTGACCTGGGCTATTTTACTAACCAGCACACTGACTTTATAGGTCATATAAACAACTTTAATTTGCAACATTTTCTATTGGTCAGAAATTTCAATCAAAACACTAAAGATGACATATTTTGATGTTTCAACAATTAAAATTTGAGCAGGCAATGGTTAAGCTGCTGGAATGTTAACCCTTTTGCTGCATTCGTTCTGTGTCATGAGAAATTACGGGTTACTGGCCATTCAGATGTTTGGCGCAGTTACAGTATACAGACTCTTCCTGACGTGATCATTGTCTGACCAGACCGCTGCTGTATTATTTATGATTATTACCAAGGGGGGAAACACACAAACCAAAGACTTCCTTTACATCCCAGTTTCTTTATCTCCATCTTGTGTCCCTACAATGACTGGGACCCAGTCTAATGCCTTATTTAAAAACCCCCATCTCTATTAGTTGCCACTGCATTGGCGTCCCTCGGTGATCATCCCTTGGACGCGTGTTGTCATTCCATCATGATTAAAGCAATTTAATGCACCAGCCACTCATAGGCTGACAATGATACGATCCAAACTGACTCAATGTGCAAAGCTAATATGTCATTAGTTTGATTTGATCAATGTGAAAAATTTGTTCACTGAAAAAATGCTCTGCTTCACAATGTATCTCAATCCTCCACTGTGAAAGCTGTGTCATATCCAAGTGCTTGGCCCACGCTCCTTGGGAGGTATTAAAGTGTATGATCAGGCCCTATGTTGTCAAACTTAGTTTTAACCCTTGAAGGATTGATTTAAGATTGAACCAACAGCGTTCCTCAGGGTGCATTGCATGCAACATTGTGCAGAGTGTCCCGTGGAAAGCTGTTGACCAAGACTACTTTTCGCTTTAGACCAGGCTTGCTGGTATTTGAATGACAGGTACCTTCATGAGGAATTTGAATCTTTTAACCATAATATGTTTAGCGGTAATGAGAAAATGACTGTAGCCATGATTAGCACTTTAAGGGTTAACTATTAAATTAATCATCAAATAGCAGGGAGGATCCAGTAAGCCTGGTGGGCAAGGAGCTCACTTGCTCCCACATTCAGTGAACAGTTTATATATTTGGTCGGTTGGATATGTGCATTTCTCATTTCAGCTAGGCAACTGGTGCCAAAGGTTGCAGGTTCGAGTCCCGCTCGTTGCGAACATAAAATATATCAAAAATATGAATGCTACAAAGATTCTGACAGCACCTGGTGTAAAGTTCTCACTGAACCTCACTTTGGCTACTGTGATATCATCTAGGGAAGTTGCAGTCAGCTGTACAAAAGATATAAAGGCTGTACATCCTTTCATTCTAGCAGGCAGATCTCCAAGGAAATGGTGTGTGGTGCCTTGACAAAACAGCAGTATGGTCTTGGATGAAATTACCTTGTGGTCGTAGTACATGTGCAGGCATTCTTTACTTACCAGAGTCCAGGTGAGCATTTCACGTACATGTACGTACCTGAACAAACTCAGAGCTGCCTCAATATGTTTATCCCTATCAAGTGACAAAACCCTGCAAATGGATTCCATTTGCTGGTATTTCCTTCAATTTCTGCCACTAAATTACTTTCCTAGCTGACATGTCAGTGCACATATGACAGGAAGTTCCATAGCACTGCTATCTTTTGCAGCTCTTTATTTGCCTAATTTTAATTCATTGTTGCACTGTCCCCTTCTATATGTAGGGCCTGTCATTTTCCGTTTCAAATTTTGTCTTTTCCCGTATCACAAAACCGCAAATTCCGCTTCAATTCCTTTTCACTCTGGTGTACATGAATTCAGCTTTTAAGTAAAATTTACATATATATTTCATGCACACAAAGAAAATAAATGGAGGAACTTGATCTAATCTTGGGATCACCACATAAACATGATATTCAGGGCATCCACATGGACCTTTATTTACGTAAACAAACACATGGTATGCTCATTTCTGGTCCTTCAAACTGCATCGATTTTGCTAAAGAAACAATTTTCTTGCTTTTATGTGACGGTTTAATTCATGCAGACTTCAAAATAAACATTTAATCAATAGTTTTGGTACATTTGCTGATAAAAATCAGCAAAACAGAGAGAGACAGAATGACCTGCAAACTGTAGCAAAGCAATAAAACTTCCACTGCCTCAGGCTAAGCTTGTTGGTACATTTACTTGCATCAAAGTCCTTTTAACAATGACTCGGAAGACATTATAAATTCTCATTTAATTCCCATTAAAATGTTTCACAAAATCCACCCTGTACCTCAGCACAGAAGGAGTTAAACTTCTCATAACAGCCAGTCAATACTTTAAACAGTTTTGACAGCTCCATCACATCATGCAGTCAACACCTGGCATTTGGATGTATGATCGAGTATTAACTGTGACACATACTGGTAACCAGGGTAGGGTGGGTCGAGGGGGATATAGACTTGCGCCATACTAACACGCATACAGAGTGTGACTGCGTTGATTGCAGGCATTGTCTCCAGTAACACACACCAGATCTGTTGCACTATGTATCAGCTGTCCTGTAATGTTGCACTATGTATCAGCTGTCCTGTAATACTTAAGAATCACCCAATTTTCAACAACAGTACTGATACTCTTTTGTTTGAGTATTGGTGTAGTTGAAAACTGTTAAACTTTGAGCTGATATATTGGCACAAAGTTAAAGTGTAATTTTTTTTTTTTTTTGCCCAGGTAACGTAGGACTTTACCTGGGCATATAAATACCAAGGTAAAAACGAACGCGGCAATCTTTGGTTGTCTCTGAAGAGCCCAGGACGGGTGAAACCAGTCAGACTCTCCTTAACCAAAGTCTACTGCTTTATTTTAAGAATAACACGACACAGCACCACCGACGGGTGTATTAGCCTTCGTGGCCCTTGTCTGGTTTTTACATTTTTTTAAAGTGTTATTCTGACTAAATTTCTTGCCAAGTTGAGTCATGCCTGAACCAGATGATGTACTGTTTTATGATCACGCCCATATATCAAGTGTACTATATGTGGTCCTTTTATCCAAGTGTTCAATGGCCAACTTCGAGATTTTGCAGAATTTCTCTGATCAAGGTGTATAATTTTTAATTAGTACTTGTTTGTATCAATTGGTAACTATCATTAGTACATGCCCACTAAATACAAGGGCGTAGGCTTCCTTTTCTTACCTCTACAGGACCAGAATTTCAGCGAGTATCCAAGAATCCATTCTCGCAAAGATTCTCCTAAACTTACTTTCTTTAAAAAGAAAACTAATTGACAAAAATCCAAATAGATACGTGGAAATTTTTGCGAAATTCTGGCCCTGCTCTATGTACATTGTATCTTATGCAGACTTACAAATTCAAGCACCAACAGAGTACATGCACCATGTCACATTGGAACTATAGAAAGTTGTCTCAATAGCACATGCCACCACCAGATCGAGCCCCAGCACATGCAACCTTAAATGCATTATACATCAGCGCCTGTTGGCAATCATCAACCAATTGAAGAAGCTTGGTTTGTCTATCCCTCAGTGTCTCCACCTGCAAATTGGTGGAAGTGTACTGGTGGCTCCATCTGCTGCTTACATATGCTATTGTGGCTGTGCCCATTGTTACCCTGCTTTTCGCCTTATGTAACGCAAGTTTCTATTATTCTCCCTTGATACACCTGCTCCAGATGGCGCTTTCATACACATGAATTCAGCCCTAAAGAGAACAATCCATGGTGAGTTTGTCGGTTAATTCAATTGGAGAGCAAGTAACATAATTGTGACTTATAAAATAATAGGCGTTTCCAATTATAGATTTAGCAATCTATGAAAAACAGTTTATGGCTTGGTGGGTGTGCTAATACTGAAAATAGTCTCTGTGTGGTTGATCATATCAACAATGTTACTTTTTACATGCGTGTATGCACATGTCCAGCTGTTACAACCTCCAGCTGCCTCTGCCTAATGAAGTCAGGATCACTTCTCCGGCAGGACCAGCGTTTGTCACTGCTCCAACCTAACACAGGTCTGCAACAACAGGGCTTTGCTTTAACCCTTTCCCCTTGCCAAGGAAAGCTGTTGACCTTAGGCATGTGATCATCATAGGTCTCATCTATAATTATCAGTCAAACTGTTTTTCATTTCTGTTCAGTGTAGTATTGAACACTGAAGCAGACGACATTTATAGCCACCAGCCATTTTCATTTCCTGTACTTGCCTACTGGAAACCCTTCTATTTTGCATACTTCCTACCTGCCAGAATTTCTCAATTTTCTTATTTTCTGCACCTTGTACTGGGACAAAATTGTTCACCTGTACCAGGATACTGGGACACCCCACCCCCTTCTTTTTAACCCTGATGAAAATTACAGATTCAAAAGACTTTTTTTTTTTCTGAGTTGGGATAGCAGGCAGTCAGCCAAAGCTTAACTCTCTTCCCTTGAACCAGAACTGAGTCAACAGCTTTCTTTGGCATGCATTGGACATTGAACCCTTTTCTTCTTGAATTCAGACTTTTCTTTAGCATCTGTTGCGTACAGTCAACAATTCTTCTTCAAACTGTTTTTTCTTCCTGCTGATAATAGTCAAAAACATTGAAGCAGACGACATTTGACCAGCAGCTGGTTTTAGGGGGACAGGGCACTGGAACTGAAGCATCACCAATGGGTTATATCAAAGTACAGTGGAACCTGTCTTACGGGACCACCCACAGGACCTGTGAAAAATGGTCCTTTCTGACAGGTGGTCCCTCAAGGCAGGTAAAACTTAGCTAAAATTTGCTAATGGGGATGTTGAGACTGCATGGTCCTTTAGCACAGGTGGTCCCTTAGCAGAGGTGGGCTCATAGACAGGTTCTACGGTACATACATGTATACACGTACCTCAAATAGTTCTTATGCGTCTTAAAGTAATTTCAACACTTTGTTTAAAAAAAAAATGTAATTTCTGCCAATTTTGGAGAGAATCATG
Organism: Hermodice carunculata; assembly: GCA_964020975.1. Taxonomy (NCBI): domain Eukaryota; kingdom Metazoa; phylum Annelida; class Polychaeta; order Eunicida; family Amphinomidae; genus Hermodice; species Hermodice carunculata. Next base: position 77,279 of record CAXHWN010002752.1, on the reverse strand, counting down.
TCTGTGGTATATTGGAGCTGTAGTCATGCGCCAGCTACATGAACTAAACAAATTAGGACCAAGGGGCCCCCAATGTGTTCCCATGTGATTTGGAAGAAAGTAGCACTTGTATGCAGATCTGCACAACAGATATTTGTTCTAGAATGAATGAATGAATGAATGAATGAATCAATCAATCAATCAATCAATCAATCAATCAATCAATCAATTATAACCTACTGAACAGAGTTGGTAAGTTTCATCCAAGATACATTCCTATCAAGCTGAAGAGCTTCTGGCAAGCATTTTTTCGTAAGTCTAAAATGTAAATTGTGGTTGGATGAATGACAAGATGACCACTGATCCCAGAGGTTCAGCTGACTGACAAGTGAACCATTTTCAATACATATAGTCAGAAGGAATCTATACCTAAAAAACATCCCAATAGGGGACAGCAAGAACAGAAGCTTCTACTGCTCTCCTGTAGGGGGAATTTCAGTCATTCAGGGCTAGAGTTGTGCATTTCCATTAATTTCCATTGTAATTTACAGCTTGATAACTTTAAAACGACTCCCTGCAGAAACAGCAAATTTTGTTGTGTGGTAAAATTATGTACATAGCTGAAATCTTCATATAAATTTTATTCTTGCAGCTTTAAAAGTACTCTTTTAATTTGAGGTTAATTTAACATGCAACCAATGGGAATACACATCTCTAGCCTTGAAGAATTCTGTGTATTGGATTGTGTTTGAGGCTGAATACACAGATTATTGGTAATAGTTACCTCTCCTATTACTGCTCAATTTCATGAGATTTTTGCTGTAATTTCTCTGGCTTTTTATTGTAAATTGCCAAATTCTGTTTACGTGTACATGCACGACAACTTTTTTTCTCACTTTTTCTCAACGAAAATGAGGTCATTTTTTTGCAAGCACCCCCTCATCCTGTGCTAAAAAGAGTTACTGACTCAGTCTGCATCCAAGAAAGATCAAGCCAGCATCAATCAGCACCTTTCCACATGATGTCTCTACATGTTGGAGCCAGAGATGCCTCAAATATTCTGGACATACGCCAGGCCCCATCAAGATCAAACAGAGACGCTGTCTACTTCTCCTTCGATAATTTCTGGCAATAGTCTAAACTGACTGAATACAGTGCATGACTTTACCAGATCAGAATTAAAAATTGTCTTCGAAGACTGCCCCTTGTGATGGCCAGACCATGGTGGTCTCTCACAGGAGGTCAAAATAACTTAAAGCACTTAGCACAGTGTGTCAAAAAGGGGGGTCTTTCAAGGCAGATGGTCTCTTATTAGATTGGTCTCTCAAAACAAGGACCATTGTCATTTGGAGAAAGTATCCAAAATACTCCCCGCAGGAATTTTGTACACTGATGTATCACTACTCCATCCTGTCATGTGACCTTTTGACACAGTAGAAACATATCCTTCCACCCCCCTTCTTCCCCAAAATCACCAGTCACTGCATGGTTGAATGGAAATCATGGTAAACTTACTTATCAGGCCAGGAATAACTCAACGGATTATCTACTAGCAGTCATGCACGAGTCACACACTCAAACCTTCTAGCTCCAGTGAGGAGGGGCCATACCAGTCACACACAAGGCAGATTACATAAACTTGTTTTCGCTTTATGTAAGAAAGCAGTTCAAATTGTTGGGCCTAACAGGTTAGTGGAATTTAGCGTTGGAGTAGACTTGTTTGAGTGAGGGGTGGGATGGGATGAAACTACATGTAATGAGAAGTTTTTCAGTGCCTGAAAATGCTATGCTTAACCTCAGTTATAAATCTGTGTTCCAGAATGCATAAAGGTTAAATATTTGCATTTAATCTAACCTTTAACATTACAAGTATAGGAGAGAGCCAAGTGTGGTACGAGACCATCACATTAGCCTTGTGTGTTATGGAACCATAACACATGTGTACCTCCCACATTCCAATAAGCTACGGCTACCTGGGTTTCCAGAACTTAACACTTGAACATGCTCGGCAAATAAGTTTTTGGTCGTTGCTCTTAATTCTGTGTATTAAGTTTCTAAATTCTGTGTAATTTCATGAGCAGAAAAATTAAGAGGGAAATGTAAATATAAGCAATGAGGGTTGATTTTGTGTGTGTTATGGCATAATGACGCAGGTGACTGAAGCTGGCATCAGGCGAGGCGCACTGGCGTGTGCCACGCCCACGATGTCAGCTTCAATCACGCGCGTCATTATGCCATAACACACACAAAATCGACCCTCGTTTTTTAAAGTAACCTGTGGACACTTTCAATATACAGTTGTATTTTTGGCATCATCAGCGAGGCATATATTGATGCCATTTATTTCAGCTGACTTGACTAGATTTTTTTCACAATTGCTGGAACTGTACACTACAGTTTGTTTTCCAAATATTATATATCAATAGCATTTTGCGGTAATCTATTATCCCCTGAGGAAGACCCAAACCTCTAGGGTCGAAATGTCGGGGGAGGCTCCCCTCAATCTCTTTACAGTTGGTCTGCTTCATTTCCTTTTCTCTCACTTTTCAGTAACTTTTAAGTGGACCCCTGCATCGTTTTCCGATCCTGTTTGGAGATTGCACCTCCACAAGTGTTGGTCTTGCAACTTATCTTTGTTGCTCTCCACTGACAGAAAACATAAAAGAGAGAGAGAGAGAGAGAGAGAGAGAGAGAGGGAGGGAGGGAGGGAGGGAGGGAGGGGAGAGAGAGAGAGAGAGAGAGAAAGAAGGAAGGAAGGAAGGAAGGAAGGAAGGAAGGAAGGAAGGAAAGAAAGAAAGAAAGAAAGAAAGAAAGAAAGAAAGAAAGAAAGAAAAACAGAATGTCTGTGTTGGCACATAGACATAACAATGAAGTTGATACAGTGGGTGATTAAGCCATTCCTGGTCAGAGTACAACTGAGTCAATAGCTTTCATTGGTGTATGCCAAGGAAAGCTTTTGACCTGGGGCATGCCATCATTAATGGTCTTGCATACAAATCTCAGCAAAAAATTTTCTAGTAATACGAAATTTAAGTAAAAATGTTAAGGCAGACAACAATTTGCATCTTTGCAGTTTGGGATCTCTGCTTACAATCACTTATTTTCTAATTTTCCACAATCCTTCGTTTTTATTAATGACGTAAACCCTCCCTTACGCAAAAGTGGAGAGTTCAACCAAAATTAGGACAAAAGAAATATGTCCCAGAAACAGACTGAACTCAATCCATGATCCTATGCACAGTAAAGGTCTTGGCTGGTGACTTTTGCATTGGCCTGTAAACCATGCAGGCAACAGGTGCATGACTTGACTTGGCTGCAAATAAATACTGGGCAAGGGACAGGACGGTCCATCAGTTGAACACCATGACTTGACCTTGGCCAGACCGGTAAAAATATGAAAATCAAAGACATAGACTTTCCACATGGCATGTTGGAACTTAAATAAAAGCTGTTTTTATGAGGAATTTGAATTTACCATTTCCCTGTTAAATCTGTTTGAATACATTTAGATTGGAGGGGGCGGGGGGTGGGGGGATCATCCTCCCTGCTTCTCCACAAAATAATCGTCCTAGCTGGTTGTAGTAGCCAAGATGCACAGTGGCAGATCAGCCATGCATGTGCAGGGAACTCCTGCCAGGTCATGTCATTGGCCCAATTGGTATGGGCAGGTACTCTCAGTAGGGTCCAACTGCCAGTGGGTCTATCCTTGGTTATAGGGAAACCACTACAGCACAGATGGCTTCACCTTCATACATGTATATATATGAGGCAGACTCGTGGCTTGCAACTTTCAGTCTGTTGTTGGCTGCATCATGGAGAATAAAATGGGGAAGAAATCACAAAAGAAGACAAGTCATCTTCAATGAGGCTGTCAGTACTGATGATGGACAGCATTACCACATGTATTCATCCCAACAAGTGACCTGGGATTCGCAAAATCAGTAAAGATGGCCAGCAATCGATCATCTTAACTCAGAGGCCAAACGACAGTTTAACCCTTTCCCCCAGAATTAAGATTTAGTCTAACTCTTTCAGTGGCAAGTTTTGGACTGCGTCAACAATTGCACCCAAAGTGCATTGAGGAAAGCTGTTGACCCAGCTCATGATATTCCCTGAAAGCTGTTGACCCAGCTCACAATATTCCCTGAAAGCTGTTGACCCAGCTCGTGATATTCCCTGAAAGCTGTTGACCCAGCTCATGATATACCCTGAAAGCTGTTGACCCAGCTCATGATATTCCCTGGAACTACAGGCTTGCTGGTAGTTGAAGGAAACATCTTTTCACAAGAAATATAAATCTACCATCCTTATTATAATTGAGAGCAGTTCATCTTAAGTAGTTCAAATATAGTCACATTTGGCACTGAAAGAGTTAAGCTGACTCTGAGTTAGCAGCTGAAGCAGTTAAACTATGTCAAGGAAAGCTGTTGACCTGGGGTATTTTATCTTGGTAGATCACATCTACATGCAGTTCTCACTGAGATAGAGAATCTTACATGGCTGACAGTGAGCTACTATTTTTCTCTCACTAGGGATCGTTGTTGGTGGGGAAAATCACGAGTGACGGGGTGATGATCGATCCACAACAACAACCATCCTGAGGGAGAGAAAAATAGTAACTCATTCTCCAGCCATGTAATATTTTGTTCATTCTATGTTTAATTGGGTATTCATCCCAAAAAAATATGGCCTAGACCTACTTTCAATGCTGACCTCTTGCGCCATGTTTGTTTACGTCTGTCGCAGTTATTCTACGTCACAAGTGATGCATGATCAGACATCGCTTGGGCACATTTGGTTTTGTCTAAATGTCAATGCATCACATCACTTATGCAGGCACATCACAATTAACTTATAACAAGGTTTAGGTCATGTGATCTACAGTGAGTTACTACTTTTGAATATCACTCTAGAAAATGATAATATGCCCTCAAACATAGAATAAAATGATTTGTGTTGCTGTTGGAGTCACATGTAGTCAAAAACATTAAAGCAGACAAGCATTCAGCATCAGGATGAAAGCTTTAATAAACAATATATTATCTGCTTTGCTCCCCCAAAAGGTTACAAGGTACTTAAAACTTGGATCCTCACTAAGAGGAATGCAGTAATGACATCTTCATCCTTTTCCATGTGTAAGTCTGCCTCTAAAGCAGTTGCACTGTCTTCATTTTTTTTTTAATTTGTGAACATTCAATATAACCTAAACACACATACTTATTTACAAAATACTTACCAATTCTAAAAGGTATGATTAGTTATGATTACCATGATTTTGGGGTTCTTTTTTTTGGGGGGGGGGGGGGGATACTTGCCAACATTCAAGGCTTAATGTGGATGCGGGAACAAGAACCAACTTGGCTAAAAGTTCATTTGATGTCCGCCTAAGCTGCATTCTAAACAGAATGCAGGGAACCTACACAGTAGTCAGAAAATCAGCTGAATGTCTATGGTCCAACAGTGTACGTGGGGTTCTGCTTGTACGTGAGCTCTGAATGGTTAAATGATAAGACTGACGTTTTAACCCCACATATACTGTTGGACCTTTACTCAGCTGATTAACATGCACGGCAATTAAACTGGGGCATAAACCCCCTGAATCCCCTCCAACCCTCATCCCCGGGCACCACTATGGCTTCTTGTTGTGTCACCTTGCACAGTGGGTCAAGTCACCCACACACACTCCCAACCTGGTCCACATAAATCAAGGGCCATCAGCATGTACAACAGGAGCGTCTGACATGCAACAGTTAATGTACAGCTATTATCTGAAGCCCAATATTTAATGGACAGATGGAGAGATGCACACATTCACACACGCCAAAAAATGAACTCACTTTACAGGCCATGCCCTCACCACTAAAACCAAATGAAAGCTGTGAATCTCCGATATAAATGTACCCATCAGGTCAACTTCCTTTATCTATTGTCCGTTTTCTGATTTTGATGTAATTCCATTACGATATGAAATATGCATCAAGTAACAGCCTTAACTCATTCCATACTATGGTCACAGGCCTTGGTCAGTGGTTCTGGCAATGCCTGGCAAGTCATGCTGCAGCTGCTGCAAGGGCAGCTGCAGCATGACTTGCCAGGCAGTGCCAGAACCACTGACTTAAGACTATAGGCATGTTGGTACTTGAACAAAAGCTGTTTTCATAAAGAATTTAATTATGCAATTGTCGTCTTAAATCTAGGTAAATATACGTAAATATCAGGGACTCATATGGAATGAGTTAACACACAGGAATACTGTTTGATATCATGCATGCCTGATGTGGGACAACTTAACAGCCTTCAACTAATTCATTAAGCAACCCTGATAGGCTAATCTGTGCATGTGTATCTTGTATCTGTTTAAGTTTTATAACATGATATAGTCACTATTTGTTGATACAAATTAACCCTTAAGTGACAGTGTCTTTTCTCTGTATGCTTTGGGTACATTTCACCCAAAGTGTATCAACCAAAGCGATTGGCCATCGCCATTTACTTTCTCTACAACTCCCCAATTAAGGGCCTTACTGAACTTTAGGGGATCTGAGTCAATGTAGGCCAAATCCTATTAGATTCCTATGTTTTGTTGAGATTTTTGCCCCACACGCCCAATGAAAATATTCCTATCAAGTTTTTTTTTTTCATTAGAATAGATGCTTGAGCTGCAAATCCCCTACTATAAATATTAAATATAGGCATATTTAATGGTAATTATGGGCGACTGCATCAATTGAAGTGAGAGGTAAGTCTGCCATGTTGGCATTTTTCACTTGATGACTGTTGACATACGTCACATATAATACGCACTGATATGGTTTTAGCTGTCACAGTAAGTAGCCAAGTTTACATGGTTACGTTAAGGAGCCAGGTCGACGTAGTACCTGGGGATGATCCTTGGGAAGGTCTCGCTGTTCTCTCTGTCTTCCAAATTCATTATCCCACTCTGCCTATGTTTTTTTCTCTTCAAAGCTTGTTATTTTTGTGCATTTTGGCAATACCTTTTTTAATTGAAATTTAATACAGAACAGACCAGAATTTACAGCTTTTTTCCCCCTTATTTGGCCATTATTCTAAGAAATGTAATTTTCAAACTAATTTATATGTTTGATACGGTCTCTTTTTCCACATATAGCAGCCATTTTTGATCATTGACACAAACGCAGGTGCTCAATCTACATGTTAGGACAGGTCAGAAGACATCTCAGATAAGTGGTGTTTGCTGCCTATAACATTCCATGTCATATCCTGAAGTTTCATCAGAATTTTTTTTTTGGTCCTATGTATGCCCGTTTGCGCTTAACTTCAATTAAGGCCAGGCACAAAGGTTCTTGAATTCCAGGAGGAATTTGAAAGTGAAATCTTTAAAATAATTCAGCCGAGCCTATATTGATCTGATAACACCCAATGAGTTAAGGTCGATATAAGTGGTCTAAGTGTTTTATCAACTAAGGTCAGCATTCAGGTGAGCATGCTCACCTGATCGTATCTGGACAATAAAAATGGCAATCAGCTCCAAAAAGCTGCATCTGAGATCTGAATGATTCTGCTTTGCCGCTAGGTAGGGCTAAGTTAGTGCATACAATTTCTGGTAGCAGTAGATATTGATCTAATAAATACAGAGAGCTGTCACCAAAATGTCACTGTTAAAGGTTACTTTGTAAAGGGCAAAAAAAACCTACCTGTCACAATGGGGTTAAAATGGCTTCATTCTGTGCATGACAAGTTCTGAGTCTCCACAGACACATTTGTCTGACATGTGGCAACATATCGCTTACAACGTGATTCATCTTGTGTAAATTTGTCTTAGAACTGGCATATGTAAATACATGTACCAGAGATACATAAACGACTTTATATTAGTATAGTCTTCTAGTTGTTTGTTTGTTTGTTTGTTTGTTTGTTTGTTTGTTTGTTTGTTTGTTTTTTTCGGTCCGTGTTAGAAAAAGACTACTGTACCCCAATACCTATTCTATGCTCCTGTTTTCAGCCCTGATTTTCTATTTTCATTTTTTTTTTTTAAGTTTTTTTTTTTTTTTGTTTCAGAAAATACATGACCACCATGGGATTAATCATCACTTCTAATGAACGGCTCCTTGCCACAGCAATATAGTGTTAAAGAGGTGTGTCAAAGTGGGAGGGGGGAGGAAGAGAGATACGATTAGCCTGAGAGCTCTCTTCTGAAGGCATCTTGATGGAGGTCTGCCCTTTCTCTATATAGATTCCAATCACAAGGGACACTGAGTGTACAGTTCATTACCCTGACTCTTAATCCACAAGCAAACTGCTCAGTTTATTCTGCACAGAAATTGTTGATCACTTGGGTGTAATCATCATAAAAAGATGAATCAAAAGCAATGATTTTGATATGATGGCAGTTTGCCATGCAATCTTCTCCTCAACTTAATTTCTTTTGTTGTTCTTGCACAGATGATTCTATTCAAATTGGTACGTCTCAAGACAGCATCACAGCATGTATATTGTGAATTTTGTGGCTGCAGTTATTGGAAATGGGAGTTAAGTTTGCATAAACCAATCGTGCTACATGTATCCGTTTCCTACAAGATATCTTTCATCTCAGGATCGTTGTTCACTGTATATCTTCTGTCGTTTTTGTATCGTGGCTTCCCCATGCCATTCCACAATTTCTCAACGGATCAATGCTATATCCATCTCTGATTTGCACATACCCATTGTGCCTATCCACCTAGACTTAACATGAAGATTTCACAGTTGAATTCTTTGTGAAAAGAGCTGTCATAAGAATAGCCACAAGCCCAGTGTACAGTCAGTGGTTTTTGCATTGCCCAGCAAGTCATGCTGCCGCAGCAAGTTAAAGGGACCACAACCATGCAAATTAAGGACAGGCAATAATAGCCCCCAAACCTTGCAAGGCCTGGCTACCATCTCCATCAATGTGATATTCTCGTTCACCATATTTCACTTGAAATACCAGGTTCAAAACAAAAATTTTATTTTTATTTTCAACCTGCATCAATAAATCATGATTTGAACATCACTTACCAACAAAATACACATCTGTACATACTGTCCACCCAAAACAAATTGAATGCCTCAGTGTACGACAATGCACTTGTCTCTTCCCACATGCATTCACATGTACTCAAAGTAAATCAATGGGTACTCCTGACATTCTAAGCTCTTTATTTTCATGTGCATATGATGATCTACATTTGGAACACAGAAGCTTTGCTCCGATAATCTAGCTACAATCTGATTAACTTCTAAAAATGTAGCATGTATATATTCCTTTTCTTTTTCTGCTGTGTATTGTCGACTAGAATTTCTGTTGTTCCTCACGAAATGATATACATGTATCACAAACTGGACTGACTCAACCTCTATATGATGAGGATATGACATAACAAGAGGGCTGTGTGAACAGCCCATGCTCAGCTGACCTAGGGATTCATGACACTTGTGGTTCTGTGAACTTGGGATAGGACCAAGGTCACCCACGTAGCGAGTAAGTCTGACCTTTATGGAAGAACAACTAACATGTGCAACATAAAGGTCCCAGTTCAAGTTGTTCTCAAGTAATAGCGCTGAAGTGTAAAATTCATGTATTTTGCACCGTGACCCCAGAAATGAGATCAAGGTCACTCATGTACTGTCTAAGCGTGATTGACCTTCATAGAGAAACATTAACATGTGCAACATCGAAAAACGTGACTCAAAATAGTTATCAAGTGAACAGTAAATTTCATGTCCAGTGTCGTTGGGAATGAGGTCAAGCTCCAAAAATCACTGGAGTAAGACCACTTGCACAAAATAGGTAGACACTTATAAAAGGTACATCCCTACCAAGTCTGACACAAACCTGGCCAAAATTATTTAAGTTATAACCATTACAAGAAATTCCTATGTTAAACTTTCCTATAAAAACTTCTTTTTTAAGATTTTCCAAAAAAATTACAAAAAATCGAAAATCACTGGAGCATGACAATTTGACAAACATGGTAGACACCCACCCAAAGTATATTGCCACCAAGTTTGAAGTAAATCTGACACAGAGTTTCTTCAGAGAAGTCTAAAATGTGAATTGGCATTAAATGTCCATCAACTTAGTAGTGCATAGTAATCAATTGGAAATGTACATTTACTGATAAGTACCCCAACTGAAAAAATCATTAAAAATCAGAAATCCACAGCAGTACCACCTAGTCAACAACTTGTTTGACCCTTTCACAAGGAACATATCCACTAAGCTTCAGCTTAATCGGAGTGATGCTTCTGGAGAAGCCGAAAATAGGGAAAACATACAAAAAATCATTAAAAAATAGAAAAAAAAAATGCAGCACCACCTGGTGTATAATTAAGAACTAGGAGTCTCTAGGAATATCCCTGTGTAATATCAAAGTAATGGGGTGAGCAGTTTTGGAGATGATTTTATAAAATTTGCCACAAACAAAAATAAAACATCCAAAAATCACTGGAACGTGACCATTTGAACAAACTTGGTAGAGACCCACCCAAGGCACATTGTCATACAGTGTGAGCAGCCAAGTCAATCTAGATGACGGTTTCAGAGAAGAAGTTGAAAATGTGTATTAGCATTAGAATGCTCATTGACTTGCATAGTAATCAATAAAAGGTGCATGTGAGTTGTGGACGGATGGATGGATGACAGACAAAGGACCACCCTATAAGCTCAGCTGGCTGACAAGTCAGCTGGGCTAAAAATGACAGACGGCCATCATAAACCCCCTCTTTTTGATGTGGCTTCCAAAAGCAGGATCAACTTTCCCGTTTCCTTACATCTGAGAGAAACAAGAAACATGAATTGAAAGGTCAATGATGTAATATGCGTATAACTTACTGATGGCAAGCCATGTACTCAACGTACCACCATTCACTGCTTTCTGTCTCTGGTTCCCAATCTGATTGACTACTGGTGATTTCTTCTTCTAGAATAATGTCTGCTCTTATTTTATTTTTTTTTCCTCAATAAACTACAGGGAATTGTGATTATTTCCGTAGATGTTTGTACCATGTTGACTCCTTCCTAATTGCCAGTCCCTGAATTCCCTGTGTGCTCACCAAGTCATATGTGTTTTTGAATGCAGTGAAACATTCAAAGCTCATCTTTCACCTTTTGCTCAACAGATTTTTTCATTAAACGTATTTTGATTTAGTTATATCAATGTAATGTCTGATACACATTTGTAAAAAAAAAAAAAAAAAAAAAAAAAAATCAGATGTCATTCTTTTTATCACCTTTTTCCATTCAAATCCTTGGGAAATCTTCCAAATGCACAGCACATGTTGAAATTCCTCCTCAAGCACCTCTCATTCATTGAAGTACCAAGATAACATGCCCCGATCAACATCTTAGTCTTAACCCTTTCCCCCTTGAATTAAGACTGAGTCAACAGCTTTTCTTGACATGCCAAGGAAAGCTGTTGACCTGGGGCATGTGATCTTGATGGGTCTCATGTACAATTCTCAGTCAAATTGTTTGTCATTATTGCTGAAATTAGTTAAAACAATGAAGCAGACGACATTTGACCACCAGCTGGTTTTGGCCGGTTTAAGGGGGAAAGGGTTAAATACAGTGCATGTGAATCATTTTCCTGCCCAAGTCTTTGACCCTGTCACTGTACTGTACTGTACTGGCCATGGCATGTGGTGACAATCAGCCAACATAAGCATGATACAGGAACAGCAGTGGAAATCAAGAGTATTGCTACCACTATTGTGGGAATAAAGCAACATGTATAGACTCTTTGAAGCTCATTGAGTGCTTAGAAAGCATGACTAAGACTTTTTAAATAGTAAACTTCATCATAGTTGCTAGTTTGTTGGCAAAAGAAACATATTTTAGCATGCTTGATGAAGGGATCTGCCCATTCATGTGGGTACGTAATCGATTCTTTGTTGCATGACATGGGCTGAAACAGGACTGCAGCTATTATGAATGCCCCATGTTCAGAGAGAAAAGAAAGATGGACAAATCCATCTGTAACATATGTAAATTGAACTCTCCCCAGTATTTAGTTAATGCAGTATCTATAAATTTTGTTTCATAATCTAGACCTGTGTTTGGCTGGTCCGAGTTCTTGACATCTCCTGGTACAGTAACCCTTGCTATCCACAGTCTTGGACACATTCTGTGAAATTTTGATATAGATCTAGATATAGCCAAACTCTGATGAAAACCTGAAGGGGTGAGCTTAACATTCACTGCCCCTAGCAACCTCAGTCATTTGTCCCAAGTGGTGATTTTGCCACTTGTGGAACCTCCTGTTGTCTAACCATGGGCCAGACTGTCAATAAAAACAATCAAAGAAAAAGTGTCAGTCTATAGCTACATGATGTAATTGTGCAGACTGCTCGTGGCACGTAACCAGACTGTGTGCTGTCAGCTTGTGTCGGGCACAAACTCAAGCGATTAACACGCTGAACTCCTAATTAAGAACACGGTGTGCACTTTGTTGTGTGGTCAGTTTCCATGAGGATGTTGACACTCTGTAATAACAGATACTGATGGAATAAGGACCATAGGGCAGCAATAGTGTGCAAGAGGGCTGCCCAGAATGTCTCTTCATCGACAATAGTCTGTGTTATAATGGAAAATAACTTCTATGGCCGCATTCTCACAAATTGATTTGTACACAGTAAAACCTGTTTTGAGAGACCACCCCAAGGGCAGGCCAAAAAGTGGTCACATAAGGCAGGTGGTCTCTCAATGGAGGTGCAGTAAAATGGGAAAGATAATAGGGACTTTGGAAATATGGTCTGAAAAGGCAGGTGGTCTTTCACTACAGTGGTCTCTCAAAACAGGTTTCACTGTACTTACTATCAAATGCAGTCTTCTCTTTCGACCATTCTTTCTTTTTTCTTTTTTATCCGATGAAAAATCTTCAGATTTGCTCAAAAAAGGTTTTATTTACCATACTTGGTAAACAAACAATTTCAAACTTTTGTTTGGAAAGTGAGTTACGTGGTTACAAGACTGATATTTGGCTTCAGTTCTCATTACGCATGAGCAGACTTCTGCCTAGCGTAATGTAACATAGCAACATATTATTGTAACACCTGACTATAAAAATGAAGGCTTTAGTAAGATCCCTTCAGTGCCTGATGTGATTCATACGAGTCGAAACGCATCCCACACTACTGTCATCTCATCTACTGGCTATTTGCCTTGCATGTCCTTTAACTCATTTAATTTATGGTCAGCTGCTAATAAAATCTTTACAGACAAGTCTACCTGTAAATACAAATTTATTAATTTATTTATTTGAGTCAATGCTAGTTTAAACTTGCATGCAAAAAGAGTCTCAGGAACACCAGCTGCAGTACAATTTTGAATCTGGCCCTAACCATGTACATGAACACGTACAGCATTTTAAAATGAAATACACATGTATATGGTTGATAAAATCGCTAATTTTACATGATCTTAAAACAATATTTACTGCAAACACAAGTGCCTTCGGCTGTGCCCAGGTGACAAATTCAACTGAAATTGAAAATTTTTCAAAATATATACTTTTGGTTGCACATTTCATAACCCCTCCCCCAGTTGTCCCATTCATTATCACCACATTTACAAATCTTTGGGTGCGGAATCCGCAATTTTCAAAATGGAAGCCAAGTGCCAGTGAGCCAATTGGATATTTTGAAGATGTACATGTAGTATCCAAAACATGTGTGTGATTGGGGTTAAGGGAAGGTTAATCTGTCAAATAAATGTAATGTACAATATATAATTGTATTTGTGTCTTTTTGCCCAGAACCACTTCCTAGTAGTCAATATCCTATTCCGCAGTTCGAACTCTTTACTCTCCATAAGCTAACCTGTCCCTGTCTAACCTGTATATATATGGAATTACTATTGTCTATATTGCAATGGGACTTTTCCAGAGTGAGCATTACCTGAAAATGTAAGCACACCACAATACAAATATCAGTTGTAGCCAGCGGTGGGCCCCAGAGTAGGGATTTAGTATCAGATACTGAAGTCGCCCTGAGGCTATGAATTAAGCAGCAGCACCAGTGGAACCCGCCCCAACCCCCTGGTGTGTGAAAGATGGAGCTTGAGTGAGAAGGTTGCCCCGATAGTGGATATAGGTCTGAAAGTACTGGAGGGGTTTTTATGTAAGTGGTAACAATCACTTATGTAAGGCTTTCACTTTAGTATATTTAGTACTGATGCCAAAGATACAGATGAACAGAACATCAGAGTTGGTTGAGCTTTACTTGGGAATTGAGTGACCCCCATGTAATAAGCTCCATACAATTAGCAAAACTGCTTTAATAGTTTGCTTTGTATGCCTTTATGCAGGCATGTATACATTGGCTCCTGGTTTACGTAGTTGCAGGAAGACGAGTTTGTCCTCATTTCTTGCATACAGTGATTTCTGTCTTGGCATCATTATTTGGCCTCAAAGATACTTAAATTGTTTGCAAGTTTGGGAAGACATGTATATGCACCATGACAGCTGGACTTTTACATTACTGTAACTATTTCATAGATGAACACTTCAAACTTTTCGTCTTGATATCATGGCAGCGAAATTTTCACTATTGATAACCAAACTTGAAATCTCTTTCAATAGCAAAATTTACTATCAAGCATACTTTTAAGCACTAATATATATATATATATATATATATGTATATATATATCATGGCAGCGAAATTTTCACTATTGATAACCAAACTTGAAATCTCTTTCAATAGCAAAATTTACCATCAAGCATACTTTTAAGCACTAATATATATATATATATATATATATATATATATATATATATATATATATATGTATATATATAAAGGTACAAATTTTATGATCATGCAGATCTGTTACCTTGTCTGTCATCACAAAAGAGTTGCCTTTTTTACCCAGGATCTCACGTAATTCTCTTACCAAACTGGCTCCACCTGTTGTTGGTTTATTACTTTTGTCATGGGAAATTGCTCTTTGATTTATGATATTATCACATTTGCTTTTGAAGAAAAAAGCTCTTTGCTAAATTGTACTTACAATAAATTAAATCAAGTGATTCCTGTATTAAAAATTTTGCATATTTATTTCCGAACACTTGACTCGAACTTGACATAGCATGCAGTATAAGAACTTGATCAACTTTTATGGATTTTTGATTAAACGGAAATATCCATCCAGATATTCTTAACCAAGGTATTTGTAGATACTGCCCAAATAAACATAACACCCTTTCACCATGCTCCACACATTTTTTTCGTTCTAATTGAAGTAAAATAAGGTCCAATGGTGACAGTGTTTTCTGAGGTATAATTCTACGAGTGCCTCAACCAATTTCACACTGGAACTCAAACGGTTATAAATTATGCCCCTCTATCTGTCTCGTCCTTATTGGCGTCTTCTCCACTCGTATGTATGTGTCTCGTCAGTCCTGTGCTCTGTCCTTTCCTTGCAAGAGGGATTCACATAGGGCAATGCCCTTTTTCCCATTTGCGAATAACTTGTGCAAAATATGTATGGAGGTTAATCCAATAAATATGTTTATACCAACTCAAACTGAGTTCCAGACAGTATCATCAGGTTTCCTAGGTGTTAAGCACCTAAACCATGCCAAGAAAGCTGTTTACCTAGGGCATATATTACTGTGACAGGTGTCGTCTACAATTCTCAGTAAAACTATTCTTCATGACAGTTGAAATTGGTAAAAACCGTTGAAGCAGATGATGGCTGGTTTTGTCTGGGAGGTAAATGGTTAAGAATCTTCTGAGGCTTTGGTATTGAAACATTTTCAATAGTTTGTCTGGTACCAGATACAATGCTCGCAGAAAGCTGCCGTTAATCTGTCATTGACCTAGATAAGAGCAAATGATTTTTACAGCCAAAACCTTGCAATCTATATTGACAGGGTATACAGAATTATTTTAGCAAATACGTCAGCTCCTCAGAATCTTCTGCTGCCATGAGGTTTGATGTCATCTTCACCTATACAGTTTTGACTCTTCTGGCCAGCAACTAGAGGTCTTGGACCAGTAATCTAGGCCTAATGAACTTACATGTTAAAACAGACACATTCGCTGGCTTATTTCTCCTATTTGAAACGTAAAATCACAACCCCCTTTACATTCCACTTCAACTTTATACCGACAATACCAAGTTAATAACAAGAAAATGGGGAGGTCACGTGATTAAATTGTTTTTAACAGGTGCATTTGTGTATGTTATCTCCATGATTGACTGCTCTGCGCCAGATATGTCTCTAAAAATGCCCAACGTTATCAAATGATTTTAAATATTTATAGAGTAGCAGTGCCTTTCTATAACTCACAGTTGATAAGTATTTTCATATCCAAAATGATGATGGGACTTAATTTGGGATGCTCTGCTCCTGTGATATTAACATCCAATAGACACAGGAACAGTATTCAGTACTCGTTCAAAAGTTGTGGATCAGTTGACCTGACCTTGAGAGGTTACTGGTCCAAGACTTAGACTATATACATAACCTGGCCTCAGTTGCACTGCTGGTAAAAATACTGTGACACAGACTAATCCAAAGTGCCCCCTGGTGAGGGTGAATAGACACATGCTAAGGTATATCATATTTACATGCCAACTCTCTGTACACTGAGCTATTGCCAAGCAATTAAGTCATGCTGTAGCTACCCTTGGGACATGACTTGCCAGGCATTGCAAACTCACAATTTTGCCAATTTGTGACTGCATCAATCATACCTGTAAGTGCACACAGAGTTGTTTATCCTGTCAAGCAAGTGCAGTCAACTTGCATCATGACTATCTGACACCATTTTGTTTCAGGCAAAAACAGTATTCTTGTTGCTGCCAGCCAAAATGTAGCAAATATGTGGAATATCTAGGGGAAAAATGTAAGCAAATTTCCAAAACGAGTTTATGCGATTTCCTTTTGGAGTGTTTAGTTATTAACGGCTAAAGCAAAATTAACATATGTATTAGCCTACAATTATATTTCAATCCCCAAGACAACGAACGTGCGCTTACAATTTTTGTGGCCACATCAACTGCACAGTTTTATCAAAACAAATACAAAATTATCAACATTTTGTGCATGCAAACTGGCCCACATTAAAAAGTGTGTCATGGATCAGAAAAACGAGAACTGCTTGATTTATAACTAGCCATGCAGGTGTACACAACCTATTAGGTGGCAGTAATTATATGCATATCAGAGCTCAGATTCACCTTGGTGAGACAGGCTCACCAGATTAAATGGGTAAAAACAACCTGTTTTGATCCCAGAAGGTTAGATGAGTATGGAATAAACCTGTGTGCTTTATGACAACATTTACAGCGAAACCAGAATCAACAGCTTTTCTTGGGGCACTGCAGGTGCAATGCACCTACAGTGCTTCACAATACAGCATAAGAACAATAAACAACTAGGAAAGATGATTTGCTGCAAATCAGTGTGTGTGTCTTCAAAGCATATTGGTATAGCAAGGTACAACTATTCCATAACACAGGAGTAGAAGTTGGAATGGCATCTCTATCTATTATAGCTTTGAAGTTATTCAAGATTTAAAATTTCTAATGGTGCTATTTAGCATAATTCAAATTGCTACAACTTTTATTTTTAATTCATTAGGCGTGCAATGGTCAAGAACCCAATAGTAGAAGTTGGAATCACATCTCTATCTGTTATAGTGTTGAAGATATTAAAGATTGAAAATTTAGAATATTGCTAATTAGCATAATTTAAATTGCTAAAACTTTTGTTTTAGATTCATTACATGCGCAATGGTCAACAACCCCTAGTAGAAGTTAAATGACATCTCTATCTGCAATACTTTTGAAGATTTTCAAGTTATAAAATTTCAAATGCTGCTACTTAGCATAATTTAAATGGCTACAACTTTTGCTTTAGATTCATTACATGCGCACTGGTCAATAACCCCCTAGTAGAAGTTAAAATAATATTTCTATCTATAATAGTTTTGAAGATATTTCAGTTTTAAAATTTCCAATGCTGCTAATTAGCATAATGTAAATTGCTACAACTTTTGTTTTAAATTCATTAAATACGCACTGGTCCATAACCCCCTAATAGAAATAGGAAAGACAAATCTATCTATTATACTTATGAAGATATTCAAGATTCAAAATTTCAAATGCCCCTAATTTGCATAATTTTTAACATCTTCATTCCTCTGTAAAAATCATCAAACTCCTTGTATGGAGGTACAATCATGCCTAGTTTGGAGTTTCTATGTATGATAGTGTCTGAGAAAAGTGTTGGACAAATATGCCACTTAAGAAAGAAAGAAAGAAAGAAAGAAAGAAAGAAAGAAAGAAAGAAAGAAAGAAAGAAAGAAAGAAAGAAAGAAAGAAAGAAAGAAAGAAAGAAAGAAAGAAAGAAAGAAAGAAAGAAAGAAAGAAAGAAAGAAAGAAAGAAAGAAAGAAAGAAAGAAAGAAAGAAAGAAAGAAAGAACAGAAACTTTAACACTTTAATTGGACAAAATTTATGACCTCAGATTCATGCAAGTAATTCCCAAAGGGAGAAACTTGCATGCCATGGTATTATAGGTCCCTCTTGGTCAAGCTATTGCTGCTACAAAGCACGGGCAGCTGAACATGAATCAATCAGTAAAACCTATGTTTTATGCAAATTAAGTCAATTGAATTGATTAAAAATAGAAAGGAAGTTACAGTTCTCTATTACCACATGTATGTAATCCTAAAAGTATCATTTGATGCAGGAAAAAACAAAAGCAAGTACATGTATGTGTGTATGTATACATGACATACATGTATGTGTGTATGTATACATGACATACATGTATGTGTGTATATATACATGACATACATGTATGTGTGTATGTATAAATGACATACATGTATGTGTGTATGTATAAATGACATACATGTAAGTGTGTATGTATACATGACATACATGTATGTGTGTATGTATACATGACATACATGTATGTGTGTATGTATACATGACATACATGTATGTGTGTATGTATACATGACATACATGTATGTGTATGTACACATGACATACATGTATGTGTGTATGTACACATGACATACATGTATGTGTGTATGTACACATGACATACATGTATGTGTGTATGTATACATGACATACATGTATGTATGTATGTATACATGACATACATGTATGTGTGTATATATACATGACATACATGTATGTGTGTATATATACATGACATACATATATGGTACAATTACATCCATAGACAGCACATTGGCTCATTGGTCGATATTAAATCCGTACAAAAAATTCACTGCTTGACTGGGTCTGGTGTTTTCATGCACTGTTCTATACACACGGTCTGTTCTGAATTTCACACATTATTTACTAGGCATTAAATCATGCACAATTTCACTATAAGCTCTGTTATCAATCAATCCGTTTTTGACCAGGCAATCAATACAACAGTATTGAAGCGGGAGCAATTTAGGTACAATGAAATTGTGGACTCGACAGCATAGTGCAATATTTTTTTGACCTCAATGGATAAATTTTGACAAGTACTACTTAATCTATGCCTCGTTCTCAGACCAAGAGCTGACTTTTGCTAAACTTTAACGAGTCCGAATTTAAGTTTACATGAGACAACATTGGAAATGAATCCACTGATAACTGTCAAATCATGACTTTACATCGACCAATGAGAATGTCCCGCCCCAAAGTATGTATGGTCAGAAATAACCATATCATGCAATGAAGCAATTTGGTTAGGTCTACACTGACACTGCACCTTTGCCAAAGTGCATGGGCATCTTATTTGTAATTCTTTCAAAGCCTGTTTTATCCCATAAAAAATTCAGATGGGCAGGAGCAAACTGCCCCCCCCCCCCCCATTCATTTAAAAAAACAAGAGGGCTGTGTGAACAGCCCATGCTCAGCTGATCTTGACATTCATCACACTTGCAGATCTATGAACTTGGGAAAGGATCAAGGTCACCCATGTTCTGAGTAAGTCTGACCTTTATACAAGAACACTAACATGTGCAACATCAAGGTTCAAGTAGTTCTCAAGTTATAATGAAGAGTAAAATTCATGTATGTTGCACTGTGACCCCTTGCCTGCTAAACATCTGTTCTTGGCGGTCTACTACCCCCCAGCGAACGTCTGCCTTTCTTTGGCAGTGTCACTGTCTGGAAGCAGGCAGCGCCGTCCTGGCATCGCAGCCAGCGAGTGGCCAGGTGTGGGGATGCGCGCAGTGGATTGTGGGATAGTGACTCTGTGAGCGCCATTTTGTTTCTAGGCTATTACACGGCCCAGTGGGTATTGACCACACGCCGCTCAATTAACTGTTTGGGTTCACCTGCTGGCAAGGTGCGAACAACATAATGGGGGTAACGGGATTAACACCTCTGCTGTGCGATATCCAGCAGGGGTCACATTAAGGATTTTTCAGTGTGGGTCCGTTGGACCCATCTTTCTCCATTTTCAGGAAAAATAGTGGGTCCATGAACTGAATCTATGGGTCCAGTCTGAAATTGTGCAAACTGGACTTCATTTGATGTAATTTGATTAATTGATTTTATTTGGTATAATTAACATATATCACAATGATAAATATATAAAACATGCATGTAACTTAAGCCTAAAAACGAACATAACATAGGGTCTGTATGCTCACGTAGGTAACTCATTATTATCAAATTTAAGATTGAATAAAAAGTTACCAATATGCAAACTTGATGTAAAAGGGTCTAAAAGTTGTTGACGGTACCAAGGGTGGATTCAATCTACCCAGGAACCTGCTATTACGACTAAGTCTGTATAGCACATCCCTAATGTACCAAAAAAATTGGTTGTGAATGGGGCTTAAGCCCTGCACGCTGCCACTGTGCCAGTATCTGGTGTTGTTCACCGTGTGCCACCGGACAGTTTTTAAACTGGCTTGAACAAGCGGCATACGTGATTGAGCATGCCTGGGCTCTGTTATTTTTGCGATTGATTCCACGTGACGAAATTGTCAGAAATTATATGATTTATATTTCTGTGCACTTTCTATTTCGATATACCTGAAAAATTTGATACCGTAGGCGGTGTTAAGTGTCTGATCTTAATTGCGGTCAATTAATTCACCAAGCAAAACGGCAGGCCCACAAGCCGTGCAACACACAAGCGAGTGTACACAGCCTGTCACGGGCATGCACCCAGGCATGGTTTTCCGCTACACATTTTTCCGGCCTTCGATCATAATTTTTTAAAATTCCTACAGATTTGTTCCATTCAAACATTTCAATGAAATCAAAACAACCAAATTTTGTTTCAAAAACACCAATAACCACGTGAACCAACGGAGACAGTGATGAACAACATCGTGTCACGCTGTTGGGCCGGCTAATGCAAAATTTCGCTTCGTCCACGTGTAACCTTGCGATGACTAATCTGCGTATTTTCCTTGCCGTCCGTAATGAATTTTCACTCGTGCCTTTATCTGGGTCTAGAGTTTCGATGGAACTCTTCTTGGTGAAAATGTGATTTGAAAATTTAACATCTTAGTCTAATAATCTTTGCGTGATACGACTTGTACAGTGAAACCTCATTATAACGACACTCAAATATCCGACATATTCAATATAATGACACAAATTTTCATGGGAAAAAGTTCATTTTCTTTGTTATTTGATTCATTTATCTGACATATTCAGTTTTCTGACACATTTTTTAGGGAACAGATGGTGTCATTATAACGAGTTTTCACTGTACCTTCCCAACATTGCGGACATGAGACAAGCACATGGGGAACAACGAATTTGATTGGACAGTGAGCGGCATGTGATCAAATCCACCCAATGAGGAGCCTGGAAGTGCTCTCAGCATTTATAATGAGGTGAAGTGACGTCCATCCATTCCCATTCTGGCAAATTTTTGGAGGGATACCCCCACAAATATTTTTTCTTAGCAAATAACAGAGCTTGTTACATAGAAAGACGAACATCAGAGGATTCCATCAGTATAATAAATAATCACGAGATTGATAATGGTCGATACAAAACACCGTGACCGCTTGGGGTAATTTTTGCAGTTGTATCTTTCAAAAATGCATCACGTTTTTGTGCGCACGTCCACAGAGACGCAAAATGACAATGTTTTATTAATTTCCAGGCGTCATTTCTTTATTTTTAGCGT
The DNA here is from genome assembly GCA_964020975.1 of Hermodice carunculata. Taxonomy (NCBI): domain Eukaryota; kingdom Metazoa; phylum Annelida; class Polychaeta; order Eunicida; family Amphinomidae; genus Hermodice; species Hermodice carunculata. The sequence continues at coordinate 55,175 of CAXHWN010002752.1, read as the reverse complement.
CTATGACGCAGGACGCAAGCTTAATGTGACCCCTGATCCAGCTACTGTTCTGCCATGTACGGCAACTGTGTTACGCACTCAGCCCAGTTGTAATTACTAAATTTGCTGCCTACCAACAGCGTCAGTGTCACGGGAAAAAAGAAAAAAATGGATGAGAAAAAATTCCGGGAAGTTCTTGACGATTGTTGGCAAGAGATGGGAGTAAATTATCAGGCGACCAAACACCAGGAGCAAGCATTATTTAATGTTATTGTTGAGAAGAAAGACACTTTTGTAATTTTACCAACAGGCAGTGGAAAAAGCCGAATATTCCAACTAATACCTGACCTGGTGAAACGGAAAACGCCTATTCCAGCCAAACCTGTAGTAATCTTAGTTTGCCCGCTCGTTAGTCTAATGAAATCTCATCAGCAAGAACTTGTCGTCTTGTATTCTGGGTGAAGGTGACGATGGGAACATTTCCCGATCGCAATACAGAGCACCCTGTTCCATTCTGACATCTTTTACTCCAGTAAGTCACAGATACACAAGCAGGTAAACCACGTTTGAGAAGGTGTCAATTGGATTACTCCCTTGGGTCCTCGACCTCGTGGAGTTATTTTGACTGCTGTGTGGGAAGTGACGTGTTGCTCGCATCTGATTGGACGACGCACAGCTCATTAATAATGCAGTAGGCAACTTTCACGATAAGCAAAGTGCAATTCATTGGCCCAGCGGCGCCTGACAACGCTATCGCCAGATCTGCTAATTGTCACTTGAAATGGTATTGCGACACGGCCGGGCAGACTTTCGCTGGGGGCCAACATAGTGTATCGCCCCAAGAAAGTCTACTTAGGAGGCAATGTGACCCCAGAAATGAGGTCAAAGTCATTCATGTACTGTCTGAGCATGACCTTCATACAAAAACATTAACATGTGCAACATCACAGTACTAACTCAAAACAGATCTCAAGTTATCAAGTAAACAGTAAATTTTGTGTCAGTTGTCCTGTGAATTAGCACTAGAATACCCATTGACTTCCATAGTAATCAATAGGAAAGCTGCATTGATCGATAAGTACCCGAGTTGAAAATACTTAAAAATCAGGAATCTAAAGCAGTGCCACCTAGTAAACAACTTTGTTTGACCCTTCAACAAGAACATATCCATCACATTTCACTTTAATCTGAGTGACAGTTCTGAGAACAAGTGAAAAATAACAAAACCTTAAACAAATTCATAAAAAAAAATTGCAGTGCCACCTGGTGAACAAATGGGGAACTATGTGTCCCTGGGAGTGTCTATGAACGATATCAAAACAACTGGGTGAGCAGTTTCACAGGTGAAGAGTTTTTAAGGTTTGCCCCCCAAAACGAAAAAAAAATCATAAAAATTCCAAAAATCAATAGAGCGTGACCATTTGAACAAACTTGGTAGAGATCCACCCAAGGTACATCCCCACCAAGTTTGAAGTTAATCTGCATGACGGTTTTGGACAAGAAGTCGCAAATGTGAATTAGCATTAGAATACTCATTGACTTCCATAGTAATCAATAGGAAAGCTGCATTAACCGATAAGTACCCGAATGGAAAAAATCGTTAAAAATCAGGAATCTGCAGCATTCCCACATAGTGAACAACTTTGTCTGACCCTTCTACGAGGAACATATCCACCACGTTTCAGCATAATCTGAGTAACGGTTCTGGAGAAGAAGTCGAAAATAGCTAGAACACACAAAAATTCATAAAAAATTAGTAAAAAATTGCAGCGCCACCTGGTCAACAAATTAAGAACACAGAGTCCCTAGGTGTCTTCTCGTGTGATATCAGAGTGATTGAGTACCCGGTTTTGGAGAAAAAGATTTTTTAAGATTTGTCCAAAAAAGAACAAAAAAATTCATAAAAAATCCAAAAATCACTGGAGCATGACCATTTGAACAAACCTGGTAGACACCCACCCAAGGTACATCCCCACCAAGTTTGAAGTTAATCTGCATGACGGTTTTGGAGAAGAAGTGGAAAATGTGAATCAGCATTAGAATGCTCATTGACTTCCATAGTAACCAATAGGAAAGCTGCATTGACCGATGGAAAGAATCGTTAAAAATCAGGAATCTGCAGCATTCTCACATAGTGAACATATTCATCATGTTTCAGCTTAATCTGAGTGACGGTTCAGGAGAAGAAGTCGAAAATAGCTATAACACAAAAAAATTCATAAAAAAAATAGAAAAAAATTGCAGCACCACCTGGTGAACAAATTAAGAACTGGGTGTCCCAGGGAGTGTTTCTGTGTGATATCAAAGTAATTGGGTGGGCGGTTTCAGAGAAGAAGATTTTTTAAGATTTGCCCAAAAAAGAACAAAAAAATTCATTAAAAATCCAAAAATCACTGGACCGTGACCATTTGAACAAACTTGGTAGAGACCCACCCAAGGCACATGTCCATCAAGTTTGAAGTGGATCTGGCTGACGGTTGCAGAGAAGAAGTCGAAAATGTAAATTGTTGACGGACGACAGACGGACGGACGGACGGACGATGGACGGAGGACCATAAGATAAGCTCAGCTGACTGACAAGTCAGCTGAGCTAAAAAAGGATAGTTCCTGGTGTAATTTCTTTTATACAACAGTGTGTTGAAGTGATGTAGTAAACATTTCTTTCATCCCAGTCAGTAAAATTATGGAAGTACAGAGTTCAGGTAATATGCAGTATGCATATCAATTTCCCACCACAAAGCATATGGGTTTGAGGCCTGGCAATCACAGGGGGCATGCGGGTCACAGCGCTGTCACAGACAGGCCATATGCTCATTTCTCACAAAATTAGCATTTTTTTGAGAAATTTAAGTCCACAAATTCCAAACTGGTATTCTTCTAGTACTTCCCGAGCCACATATAAGAAAAACTTCCATATGCCTTTGATAAGTATTCTGTATTTCCAAAATATTAGTAATATCCCACTAGTCTCCACAGGTACTCACCTGTATCTTGCCATATCTCACCAAGCGAGACAATAGGCAATCAGGTATATAGTTTGGGCAGGAACTTGATATGCATATCTCCTATTGGGAAAATAGACGAGAAATACCCTTTTTTTTTCAAAATTCTAAAAGTCTAAAATTCAGTTTTAAAAGTAGCCTCCTTGTGTGTGCGTGCATGACCTTAAATAATACAGGTTCATAGCCTGTGTCGATCAAATCAGTTAATCCATAATAGGGGACATTCATATCAGCTGCGATTCTGCCTTGGCCTATTTCATGCACCAAGGAATATATACATGCAGACCCCTTATCTAGCATGCAGCATGTTGCTTTTGCCAAAGTAACAACTTGGACAGAATTAACTGCTTTAAAAAGTCAAGGTCATGTTCTCCAGACACCCCCCCAAGCTTGATCTGACAGGAGTCAATCTCATATGTTTGGGATGAATATTTTTATGACACCCTTTGTTTTCTATCAGTAGTTTCCATCATAGCTAATTGTCATCATTGTCCAGTGATAAGGTGACAGATTTTACTCGATACTTCATTTAAATGTTGTAGAAAATCAATCTGTATGTTCCATATTCACAAATTGACCACCCCTCTCTGATAGCCAATGTAGGCACACAAGTTAAACTCTTTTCTGTTCAGAATAATACTTGGCCGATGGCTTTCCATGGTGTGGGTCGGGCATGCAGACCCCTGTATGCCCCATGCAATGAACTGGCACCAAGCAGAACCAAGGGGCTGGGCCATGTCATCATGCCAGGTCTCATCCGCAATTGTCCCAAAAAAAACTCTCTATCAACAAGAAACGTAAATAAAAACACTACAGTGATGATTTATATCTGGGCCCTCGGCACAATTTGATAAGGGAAAGGGTTAAACCCTGGTCAAAACAGCCACAGTAACCCCATCCATCAAACTGCAGTTACATACCTGATGATGGCTTCACTGGTCACTGTTATGCAATGCATCTGGGTCCCGTTAATAGCCTGTCATTTTCAATGTTTACAGGGAAACCTGTGTTCACTATCATCCACATAGTGCACCAAAATGATGGTCTCTATCAAGCACTGGTCTTTGGAGGGACGTATGTTTATACATAGATATCCAGACAAAGACCACGCACTCAATGGCTGGTGTTTTAACTCATTCCACCCTGATAGAAGACTGAGTCAACAGCTTTCCTTGGCGCGCTCTGGGCGCATTGCGCCCAGAGCGCGCCAAGGAAAGCTGTTGACCATGGGCATATAATTTGGAATGATCTTCCATGCAAGTTTCATCCAAAATATTGAAAAATAATCCCTAAATTAGTAAAATACAATTAGCAGACGACATTTAGATATTAGCGGGAAAAAAGCGTCATCAGGGTGGAATGAGTTAAGACAGGGTGCTGTATACCATGCAAGCGGTCCTTCTAGCCAGGGACCACTCTATTCCCAGGCACTGTCAGATTATGATCTGCTAACTCATTCCATACCAGTCCCCGATTTTTCTGTATATTTACGTAGATATAGGACGACAATGGCATACTTAAATTCTTTATTTAAAAAGCTTTAATTTGTTCCAGTACCAACATGCCTACAGTCTTAAGTCAGTGGTTCGGGCACTGCCTTCAAGTCATGCTGCAGCTGCCCCAAGGGCAGCTGCAGCATGACTTGCCAGGCAGTGCCAGAACCACTGACCAAGGCCTGTGCCCATAGTATGGAATGGGTTAAAGCAGCCAAATTTTCATCAGCAGAACAAATATTACAACATATATGAAAATTTCATGGTCTTGACATTGTCACTATGTTATCTTTTTAACATAACAAAATTGCTACTGCTATACACTTCTATGTTAAAACGACGAAGCACGTGGATACAAAGTAACTTGTGATGTCACAATACTTGGCACACTTGGTCTAAGCAGTCAGTGAAGAATGTTGTATCCTCTCTCAAGTACATGAACACATTGTCATTATCGCCTCCTCTTTAGGGTACTTAACCCCACATCATATCAATAAAATTCGGATTCCTCTGCCCCCTGAAGAAGGGACACTTTGTCCCAAAATGCGTCGGGGAGGAATTCTCAAATTGTACAAATTTGTGCTGTGGTCATTTGTTGGAATGGGATCTTATGCGCATTTTAGACTTTTTTCTTCCCGGTTCCCCTGTATGCCCTTAGGGTCCAAGTAGATACACACTACCTAGGCCCCTCACCCCACGTGTTGTCCAGGTCTATTATTTTGCTGTTCAACATAAAGGACAACAGTTTTTAAAGACTGGGTGCTGATGCACCTCACATGGTTCTCTTAACTCTTTCAGTGTAAAATTTTGGAATGAGTCAACAGTTTTCTCTGTGCACTTTGGGTGCAATGCACACAAAGTGTGCCAAAAAAAGTGGCTGACTTGGACCATTACATTCTGTGTAATTTCAGGCATGCTGGTACTTGAATGAAAGGTGTTTGTACAAGGAATATGAATCTAACACTCTTATTATAATTCAGAGCAGTTTGCTTTTTAGTAGTTCATCTTTCAGTCACAGTTGGCACCGAAAGAGTTAATATTTTCAGTGTTGGCAGTGAAAGAATTCACTAAAGAGGAGAGATGAAATGGTGCAGAAGGTTCCAGTATCCCTCCTGTAGAGGGCACTTCAATCAGGAGGGATAAAGTTCTGTATTCCCATCACTTTCCACTATAATTTGCAACATGAAAACTAATGCATAGAGAAACAGCATTTTTTTCACAGTAAATTTAAAATAAGCTAGATGAGTATGAAAATTTTCTTTCACCACTTTCAAAAGTAAGTAGCTAATTCAGGGTTACTTTAACATTTAATGAAATAGGAAATTACATGACTCTAGCCCACCAGAATTGTAGGTATTTGGTTGTGTTCTCTGCCAAATACACATGAAGTCACTAATTGTGACCTCTTCTATTGTACAGCGACCACAATCCCATATATTTTTGACACTTAAAAAGTACATATGTTAAAGAAAAAGATCAAAATTATAAAAAGAGCAAATTTAAATGCAAAAGTTGAAATCAAAACATCAGATGTGTGATTGTGACTATTCACAGATGAAGGCGGACACCAAGATGTGGCAAATCTTAGTTCTTCATATGCAATACATAATGCTGGACAGATTTTTTTTTTTTTAATTTTTTAAGATATGACACTAAATATTTAAGTTGCACCACGTGTGCATCATGTCATTGTTGACCTGTGGCTTTGGTACGGTGCTGGTCCACTGAACCAGGTATTCTTTTCCAATGTGAGCCTGTCACCCCTGCATGATTACGCTCTACACAATGCTGATGCCTGCCCATGAACACACAGCCTGCACCACCAGAGCATCCAACTTCCACAGATATGGCTTCACTCCTTCTTTGCAAAAAAATCCACCAAACACCTTGGCATTGCACACACAAAAACCCTCACTCATATCAACATGCCTTCCTTAAACATCCACTACACTGAAAAATGGGATGACATTTACCTCCGATTACAACCTGATGTTCCTCTGGCTGAGGGTTGCCGTACTTGTCCGACATGTCTGCCATGGTATCGTCGACTGCTCCAGGAAGAGTGGGCTGGGACATAATATGTATGGGCAAGCCCAATCTATATTTAGGTCAGCATCGCTGAATGCACAGTGCCAGCTGAGTTTTACTGCAAGGCAACTAAACGGTATTCTGTATTTCTTGTTTTTTGGGGGAAAAGAGAAGACGTCTATATATCTCGACAACGGAAGTCAGCAGGATGTGGCTTCAAAGGCTGGCAGGCAAATAACAAGGGGATGGCATTTCATGCAATTGTAAGAGTATTGAACTTTTAATTTATAATGCCATATTGATGCAGGGACTTGTGCAACTTACCAATTGAGTGTTGCTATAATGCATTAACATGATGCCGTCACCATAGCGACTGCTGATCATTTATTTACTAGGTGTTAGGTAAAGTGAGATCAATGATTTTGGTGAAAGAACAAGAGGCCCATTCAGACGGTTTGGTAAAGAAAACTTAGCCAGACCAAGCACACGTTTCCAATGGCACCAATAACCAACCATATCAATATTGACCCAGCTAATTGCATCCTACATGCATTTACTTCCATTTACTTGCCTAGCACAGACCATTGACAAGAGTCATAACAATGCTGTTTTTCTGCTACGATTCAATCAGTCTTTGGCTATTGATCATGAAAAAAAAAAAAAAATTGATGAATCACATTGATTGGTTTACATATCTATATACAAAATAACAATACAAATAAGAGCACTCTTTTCATAAATAATATATATCTTAATGGATTTGAACCCTTTTTTCCCCCCCACACAAAATTTTGGCATGCAACTATGAATGTTTAAAACTTTGAATCACAACAGAGTATGATGATTTTACATCCTATGTCAATTAACATTCCTTATCAATAATTCAGCATGTTTCTTCTATGTCTCAGACAACAATGCGTTCAATATTGGTCCTTCCTTAAAAGTTGTGCGGGGCAGGTGTTTTTTGACTTACAGTCATCTCTCAACGACATTTTGCAACATTCCTCAGCTCCCGTTCTATCCAAATTTATACACAAAAGATACAAACACCAAACTCCACACAAAAATGAAGTTATTGCAAACTCCACACAAAAATGAAGTTATTGCAAACTCCACACAAAAATGAAGTTATTGCACACTCCACACAAAAATGAAGTTATTGCAAACTCCACACAAAAATGAAGTTATTGCAAACTCCACACAAAAATGAAGTTATTGCACACCATGCAGCACCCAATATGTTGTTATCTGGGTTGAACTCTTTCACTGCGCACTACAACTAAAGTCAAACTACTTAAAATGAACTGTTCTGAATTGTAATAATGGTGCTAGATTCATATTCCTTATGAACACACCTTTTATTCCAGTATCATCATGCCTACAATTCCAGAAAATATAACGGTCCAGGTCAACAGCTTTCTTCGATGCACTTTGGGGGACAATGTGCCCAAAGCGTACAGATGAAAGCTGTTGGCTCAGTCCAAAATATGGCACTGACAGTGGTCCCTCTACTGACAGACGACCCCTAACGCCATACAACAGGTGGTCACATAAAGCAGGTGGTCTCCCAAAGGAGGTTTGACTCGTGACACTGGTATAACCTGCTACTCCAAATTGACATCTACAATTTAGATTCAACTAGACATACCTTCAACACAAGCGTTGACTGAATTAAGGGTCGGCCATTTGCTCAAATAGGTGATGGAGACACCAAAATCTAACCAGTTCATCTTGGCATGCTAGATAAGCATACTGCAAAATTTGAGCAAAATACATTGGATCATTTTGGAGATATTTCCAATATTGACAACCCAAGCACTGATATAGACACAAAAAGGGAGGATGCAGTCCCCCCCCCCCCCCCCCCCCGAACATAAAGCCTTCAAAATGCCCAGCACTTTCACACCCAGTGAAATGCAATTTGATTTGGAGACCCTAATCTGGAAGCACTTTTCAGGACAGTCAAACATGAACTTGTACAACACCATCCCACGCATAGATAAACTATCGAGGCGCCAAAGACAAGGTTTGAAAGAACTTAAACAAATCATGATATAGTGATCAAAGAAGCAGATAAAGGCTCTGCCATAGTAATTTTGGACACCCAAGATTACATAGCCAAAGCCCACAGATTGTTATCCAATTCTGATCACTATAAAAAACTGGACATGAATCTGACAACAAAGCACAACGAAATCGTAGATCGGGCGCTACAGGACATGGTACAACATAAAACTATTTCTAAGAAAATATTATGATTTCTTACACATCAATGAACCCAGGATACCATGCTTCTATTTGCTACCACAGATTCATGAAGGAGTTGTCCCACCAGCCAGACGACCCATACTAAGTGCAAATGAATGTCCCACAGAACGCACCTCAGGACTGGTAGATTTCTTTCTATGACCCTTAGTATCCAGTAGACCCAGCTACATCAAGGACACGAGTGAGTTTGTCAAAAAGATAGAATCACTACCTCCCTTGCCAAATAATACCCTGCTGGTGACCCTTGATGTTAAGTCACTGTATACCAACATGCCCATAGATGAGGGGCTACAGAGCACATACGGATGGATGGATGGACAACCCAAAAACAGAACGTGTCCCCCCTCTGGGCCAAACCCTTCAAACCCTTAAAAAGACTGATGTACATTTATAAGACCCCATTCCATCTTGCAATCATATGTTTACTCATTTTATAGTATTGTGCAAACTATTTTGGATTTGTAAACTGGTTTGGACAAATTGTTTTACCAATCTGGTGCAAAACAAGAGTGTTTTTTTATTTATCTGAAATGGACAATTTCTGGATGGATGCATTCTTTCAAAAGGTTATTCTGGATGGTCACTGGTCAGGTTTTGCAGGTGGTCTCTCCAAAGAGGTAAAATATCCTTAGAAAGTGATTTTACACAGTGAAAATGGCCACAAAAGGCCGGTGGTCTGCCATAAAAGAGGGACCTTTCAAGCAGAGACTCCCATACCACCTATTCAGGCTATCCACTTGGAGAACTTTCATTTAAGTACTAACAACCCTATGGTGTTTACTCCTTTCCCCATTAGATTGACACTTGAGTCAACATCTTTCCTTGGCATGAGATGGGCACTAAGTGCCCAACTCATGCCAAGGAAAGTTGCTGACCTGGGGCATGTGATCTTGATAGGGTTCAACTACAATTCTCAGTCAAAATTGTTTTTAATTACTGCAGAAATCAGTTGAAAACACTGAAGCAGACGGCATTTGACCATAAGCCAGTTTTGGCCGGTTTAAAGGGGAAAATGTTAAAGCCAGTCGGCTTTGCTTTTTGGCAACACCAGCTGTAGCATGACTTATCAACCAATGCAAAAACCACTGGCATTGAGCAAGCATGGACTCTTCAGGTGCCAAATGTCATCAAAGTCAAACTACTTCAAATCAACTGATCTGAATTATCATACTGATGCTTGATTCAATTTTCCTTGTACAAAGATCTTTCACTTCAGTGCTAGCATGCCCGTAGCTACATAAAGTATAACAGTCCAGATCAAGAGTTTTCCGCAGCAAGCTGTTGACTCAGTCCAAAATATGGCACTGAAAGAGTTAGACGACTACCATGCAATGAGTTAAGAGTCAAAGCTGAATTGTATGTAAATCACTAAGCTGATGAGTTACATATCTTCTATTTACTTCCAGATAGCCAAGAGTAAACTGTTTGTGATTTATATATCTCAGAAAGTTGCATATCCATCCAGAGTTATTTCAACTGAGCACAATTTTTGATACATTTCAAACACAGTATTCTTGTTTGAATGACCTGACCCAGAAGATTTTCCTTTCTCACAAAGATATGCACACATGTGTGTGTCTATATATATATGTATATATAAATAAATATATATATATATATATATATATATATATATATATATATATATATATATATATATGTGTGTGTGTGTGTGTATGTATGTAGACAGACAGACAGACAGACAGACAGATAGACAGATAGACAGATAGATAGATAGATAGGCAGGCAGGCAGGCAGGCAGGCAGGCAGGCAGGCAGGCAGGCAGGCAGGCAGGCAGGCAGGCAGGCAGGCAGGCAGGCAGGCAGGCAGGCAGGCAGGCAGGCAGGCAGGCAGGCAGGCAGGCAGGCAGGCAGGCAGGCAGGCAGGCAGGCAGGCAGGCAGGCAGGCAGGCAGGCAGGCAGGCAGGCAGGCAGGCAGGCAGGCAGGCAGGCAGGCAGGCAGGCAGGCAGGCAGGCAGGCAGGCAGGCAGGCAGGCAGGCAGGCAGGCAGGCAGGCAGGCAGGCAGGCAGGCAGGCAGGCAGGCAGGCAGGCAGGCAGGCAGGCAGGCAGGCAGGCAGGCAGGCAGGCAGGCAGGCAGGCAGGCAGGCAGGCAGGCAGGCAGGCAGGCAGGCAGACAGACAGACAGACAGACAGACAGATAGATAGATAGATAGATAGATAGATAGATATGAAAACACTAAAATGTACACTCAACCTGTTCACACTCCCAATGTCATTAGGCATTTCAAAAAGTTGCATTTCTGGCAAGCAACACTGCATCACAGACTAGACCTCACAATTATTTCTATTGAAAAATAAATAAAAATATTACATTTAGAAAAATAACAGTACTAAAACCATAATATTTCTTCCTTTCACATCTTTGAGACTAAAGTTCATCTTTGTTGTTTTGTCTTCATTGGCATCACAAATGTCAATCATTATTGCATGTATCAGGTTTACCCACAGAGAACATAATCCCACACACATACCAGTCTGACCCTTAACATTTGCTCATACACGTCTGTCCTGCACAGATTTTTTTCCCTGAATAAATATAATCAGACAGGTTCCTCCTTTGGCAAATATTGGTCCTCTGGGTTACAGGACCTCAAAATACAGATAACCAATGTTTGCAGGGCTAAAAAAGATGCTGAGCATTCATAACATTAAGAGCCAAAATGTGATGATTCAAGCTTTTGTGCTAGAAAATGCACAGAATTTGGTTTATGGGGATATAATTGCTTGCTACAAACTCACACTGGCAAGAAACAGGGAAAATAGTGGTATAAATTAATGCCACAGAAATTTTCTCCAGGCTTTGCTGTTCAAAATAAAGAAATAAGCTTTTGTTGTTTTTTTTTAGTGAATATAAATTACAGTTTTGCTATTTCCATTGAAACTGGTTAGCAATAGCAAAAGGCTAAAACGTCCTAGAAGTTAGACTTGATGGAACCAACTATACCTGTGTAACAAAAGGCCTATGGAACTAATGCTGAGTCTGCTGACAAAACAATCTGATGGCCATCACAAAAAAAAAAAAAAAAAAATGTATTCCCTTAATGACCTTGAAAAATTAATAAAGGTCACCCTTACTATGCAATATCAAACTTTAACATGTTACACATTTGCGGTACATTTGATATCACTTGCCGTATTCTTTATCAACATGTTGACTTTAGTGTCCTTTAAAGTGCTTAATGACCTTGAAAATAGGTCAAGGTTACACAACATATTACAAAATTTGACCGCTTGCCTTGCACATATTTGGTGTCAAGTTTGCAGTTCCATCTCAATTCATTAGCACAATAATGAATTTAATATGTCTTTGATACCGATGATGTTAGTTCCAATAATTACCATTAGTGGCTCCACCACAACTCCACATATTCATCGACTCCAGTTTGTATACTGTAGCTGTCATAGTATGTGGATGTATAAATACAAGTTAACATCTGATGACCATCACCAAAAAAATCATTTCAAGAAATGCATGCCCTCCATTACCTTGATAAAGTATAACAAGGTCATCCATATTATGAAATATCAATCTTCTATAATGATAAACATTTGTGTGGTACACTATATTTTGATATTGTTAGCCTTATTCTTTATAAACATTGAGAATTTAGTGTTCTTTACTACACTGCTCAATGACCTTACACACTATGTCAACACCGCTCATAGTTTTACAAAATTGATCTACTGCATAATTGGTATAAAAATTTGTAGCCCCATCAATTATCACAAAAGTGAACTTATTGTGATTTTGCTTCTGATAATTAGCATACGTGATGCCACCATGACTCATGTCAGATATTTTTGTCTGTGTAATATTCATGTAATGGTATATGGATATATGTATATATCCACAAATTCAGATGTGATGACTATCACAAAAATTCATTTTCCAAAATATACTCCTGCAGTGACCTTCAGAAAGTAGGTCAGGGTCACCCATATTATGAAACATTCAAATTCCGTACGTGATACAAATTTGTTGTACATTTGATGAAAATAGCCTTAAAATTTCTTAAGATAATGAATATCATAAATTTCACCAAACAACAGCTCATATTTCATGTTCACCTACAGATGGCACCACTTGCATTGTTCAGGTGTGACATGAATGCTTCCAGAATATTTCCACCAAATTTCATAAGGATCCATTGAAAATCAAACACACCACAGCTGCATTTTTTTTAAAAATCTTTTTGGCCCCTGTATTATATAATCAACTAGGCAGTGCCACAAATGACAAAAGGAACCTACATTTTCATTCACAGAATATATCGAAACAATTTCAAGGGAGTAACTTAAAAAACTGTAGATGCCATCCTGTTGACAAGCAATTGTTTACTGATCAATAGACATGGAGGATCGCACATAAGCTTTGCCACCTGTGGACATTAAATCTAAAAATGAAAAGTCAGCGTAACATATAAATTTGTAGCAGAAAGAAAGTTTAAAGAAATATTGTGCAATATATAATCCAACTTGCTGCTATATTAATATATTCTACCTTAATTGCTTCTCAATGCATAATGGACCACGTTACATATTTATATAGGTTTATAAGATCCTATCAACTTAACTCTCCTTTCTCCTTTGAAACAGTATAGGCCACATGTTTGGCATGCATTGTGAAGCATGCCAAAAGGAGATAATGTTAACCCTTTCCCCTTTTATCCAGCCAAAACCCACTGGTGGTCAAAAGCTGTCTGCTTCAGTGTTTTCAACTATGTAATTGCAACAGCAGCGAAAAACAATTTGATTGAGAATTGTAGATGAAACCTATTGAGATAACATAACCCAGGTCAACAGCTTGCTTACCAACTCATGCCAAGGACAGTTGCCAGCCTGGGGCATGTTATCCTAACAGGTCTCAACTGCAATACAAGGCATGCATATTCATTTCCCGCCACAACTGTATTCCTGGTTGTCTTAGTAACCATAGTCTCGCTTGCGAGATACGGGCCATTGCCTGTGTGGGCAAGTGGAATATTACAAACATTTTGGAAGGAAGAAGGAAATCTATTCTTATAACTAATTTAGAAAACACTAAATGAATGACTTTGGTATTTGGTAAACATGAATTTCTCTAAAAGACACTAATTTTGTTAGAAAGGGGTATCTAGCCCTGTCTGTGACAGTGATATGCCTGTGTGTCCTCCGTGATTGACAGGCATGAATCCCATGTTTTGTGGTTGGAAATTAATATGCATGCTTCATATCCTCAATCAACTTCCATTTCATTACTGTTGAAATCAGTCAAAAACATTAATATTGAAGCAGACGGCATTTAATTATCCACCTATTTTACAAGTAAAATTTAAGTGTTAATTACTGTTGAAACCAGTCAATTACATTGAAGCAGACAGCATTTAATTATCCAGCTATTTTACCAGTGAAATTTAGGTGTTTATAATTTTCCTGATCAAGTTGTCAAAGGCATCCGCATAAAAATGTCAGCTGCTCCAGTCTTTATGTGGTCAAGGTTGAATGCAATACACCTAAACCACACCAAGCTAGAGAAGACAGTCTCTTGAACCATTCTTACTTTGAGCAAGAAGTGGTTCAAGTTTCACCATGTCTACATAAACATTTAAACGTGCATCTGTCCTGGATAACCAAAGATGATATCGACAGTTCAACTTTTGACTTTACAATACATTAGATACAGTGAAACCTGATCATTATAATGACAATCGTACATCCCACATATTCACTTAACTACACACGTTTTAAGGGACTAAATGTAAAATTTCTCTGCTATTTGACTTAATTATCAAACATATTCAGATACAGTGAAAACTCATACATTATTATGACACCGTCTGTTCCCTTAGAAATGTGTCAGATAACTGAATATGTCAGAAAAATTAATCAAACAACAAAGAAAATGAACTTTTGCCATTCAAAACTTGTGTTATTATAATGAATATGTCGGACATCTGAGTGTCTTGATCATGAGTTTTCACTGTATCTGACACATTTTGCACAGAACAGATGGGGTGGTTCTATCAAAGTTTCATTGCGATCCCCTTCCTTAGTCACTCCATTGCATATATCCACACATGGACACAAAAATAAGCATAAGGGAATTTTATGCTCCATTATCAGTTTTCACTAGGCTTATACTATGTGAATGCACAACTGGTGGTCAAGTAGAATGCTCTCTTGCGATGCTGAACTTTTCGAGTGCTTGCTCTGCACTTAATATTGGCACCAGAAAGAGGAAAAGTAAACCTAGTGAGACTAACAGTGGACTATGTAAACACAGACCAACTGACAGCTTGATGAAACAGCAGCTTTCAAATCCTTTGAATGCCTACTACTAGAGCCTTCTGGTGGCCAATTTGGACACTAACTTTCACATCAAATCCCTACTGACACCAATTGATTTTTCGAAGTGAGAAGCCAGGTCAGCTCAATTGATTGTCCCACCCACAGGTTTAGGTTATCATTCAGTTGTTTTAACCGTTAAAGTGCTGATTTAAGACTGAGTCAGCAGCTTCCCTGGGTGCCCCCGGGAAAGCTGTTGACTAAGACTACTTTTTGCTTTAGACTAGGCTTGCTGGTATTTGAATAAAAGGTATCTTCATGAGGAGTTTGAATCTTTTAACCATTCTATGTTTAACAGTAATGAGAAAAAGACTATTGCAGTGATTAGCACTTTAAGGGTTAATAGTCCCGCTCAGTCCTCTCTCCTTTGACAAGGTAACATAAACCTGTACCAGTCCAAAAGAGAGCATTTTAAATCACTTAACCCTTTCCCCCTCAAACCAGCCAAAACCGGCTGGTGGTCAAATGTCGTCTGCTTCAGTGTATTCTACTAATTTCAACAGTTATGAAAAACAATTTGACTGAGAAATGTACATGAGACTTATCAAGATCACATGCCAAGGAAAGCTGTTGACTCAGTCTTAATTCAAGGGGGAAAGGGTTAAACTGAAACTAAAAGTAGCGGCTGGATGATCCTGTGATGTGTTTAAATGTTTCGACTTAGTTCTGCTGAGAATTCTTGGTGAGACCTGTCAAAAGTGATGTTGACCCAAGCATGCACTCCCATTCAATATAACACAACACAATACAATGCAATATAATACAATACAAATCCTTACATGGTTTCTGCATTCAGTTGTAAAAATTATGCAAACATATATTTTTGTAGCCGAAACATATAGGCACTCTATAAAATTGGAGAACATATTTAAAATCACTCATGTGAATAGTCTTAAAGGTCAGTCATTAAAGTTATGGTCCAGCGTAACACACTATAGAAGCCGTTTGCCTATAACATACTGGGAAAAAGTTTTAAAATATCTTTATGATGTATATGATTGATCTAAAATTGCATGCATGTTTGAATCAACAGTAACCCTCAACAGCCTGTTCAAATGAATCTAAGCTTGGCTCCTATTTGAGTGCCTCTGATAATGTCATTCTGCAATTTTGCCCCACACCTTTTAAAAATATGATTGGGATTTAATGGATTACTTTGCATCACATATGGGTTGTACACTAGCAAGTATCTGCATGCCAGTGATGCATTGTGGGTAAGCTTCCAAGTTTGATTTTGCAGCAAATATGTGTATCAAAGTTGGCCTGCGGTGAGCAAGTGTAAAAACAGCAACAAGAGGCCCATAGGTGTAATGCTCTGCTTACGTATACAATGTACATATAATCTGATGACCATCGCCAAAAATTCATTTCCTAAAATGCTGACTCTGAGAAACCAGTCAAGGATATATCCAAACAATGCAACATCAAACTTCCACAGGAACTCACATTTGTTGTACCATTCTTCTTTCCCTAATTACATATGCCATTAAATTTTGATTAAAATTCAAACTTTCACAAAAAACTGGAACTAACACTCCTGTTTCCCCCCCCCCCCCAAAGTTGTCACTGGCTTTGAGGATGCCTGCACTGTGTTGTCTCTCATGCTTGACACTGTAGGATGGTTACCTGTGGTTTTTCAATGTTGTCACAGTGTTCGAGCAGACTACGTGTTTCCCTCACGTTGGGGCCAGGATGAATTATGAAGACTAATCTATGGAGCATAATAAGCGACGTCAAAACCGCATGTGCAGTGGTTGCCCGGCACAAGGGAATTCCCACTGAATGTCTAATTATAGGCCCATCATAAATGAGCCTTCATGAAACATTGTGAGTCATCGGAGTTGAAATAAGATGGTCACAGCAAATTGTGACTGATAACGAACTCAGGTTTTGTGCGTCCCCTGGGATGCAATGTCTAAATTCTAGTGGGTCAAATGTCCCATTTTTTGTTTACGGATCATGCAATATGTTGTGTCTGGTAAATGCCAGTCAACATAATTAATGAATATAATGTGTTTTCAATACCTTTTAGTCCACATCTTTCATAATACTGTAGGTAGCAGCACTGGAATTTATAAATTTTCATCTTTGTGCCTGATTGACATTCCTACCTACTTCCATGATGATTCATGAAAAACTAACCCCCCCCCCCCCCACGCCTTCTGAGTATTTTCACATGTTGGCTCAAATATTACATAATACACAAGGTGGAGCCACCAGCATCAAACCTGAGCTAGATTTCCATGCATTTGATAATTAAGTCTTGAAAGTTATTTGGCGACTTCAAAACTGTGGACTGTATGATGTCCACAAGCAAAAGTTGACACATACCTATCAAGTTTCCCCATAAGGTAGGAGTCTCCCAGTTTTTCACCCAAATTTTTTTTATTTGCCTACAAAAATTTTGCAAATTTGGCAGAATCTCCCTCATGAAAATTTAGTATTTTCTATTATATTCTTTGTTAAAATACAAATCTCACCCATGGGTTTCTCAAATTTACAAAAATCTCCCTATTTTGAGGTGTGGAATGTTGACAGGTATGCGGACAGATGGACATGAGTGACCACATAAGCTCTGCCACCTACGGCCAGCAGAGCTAAAAACTAAAATGACCAAGTCAGGAAACATTAGATATTCTGAAAGCGCAATGTATGTTTTGCTAAAAGTAACACAAAGTGATCAAACTGAAATGGCATATTTGATTCTCTAGAAGTTGTGTTGGCAATATCTACTACCTAAATACATCACAAGCAAAACTCATTGTGTTTGATATCTGTAAACAATCATGCACTCACAATGGCTTTCTAGAGCAGTACAAATAGCCACGGTGCAAAGACCCATTGCCATAATAAGAGTTAATGACACTTGCGTGTATTTCCAGGCTTTTGTAAGCTGATATGTACATTTGGGACCTCATCATCATGTGAATCATCCAATCAACTACGCACATGCTCATAGCAGCCCAGCAATGCCGCTTGAAAACTCTGAACTAGAACTGGATATTTTCGGGATTTTTTTGTACAATATTTTAATTTATTCCCTGTCAGGAACTTTCCTGTACATATCACTGATAAACAGTGGTTTTGATCGTCAAAACTTCTATTTGATTAAACTCCCCCCCGCCAAAGCACCCAGACTTGAATTATCATCTGGCTTAACATTTTGACTTAAATTTCTCATTACTGGAAAACATTTGTGCAGAGATTTGTATGTCAGACCATTCATGCTGACACACCCTATATAGGTCAACAGCTTTCCTTGGCATGGGTTGGGCACAATGCTCCCAACCTACACCAAGGAAAGCTACTGACTCAAAGTACTCTAATCAGGAATCCGTAACTAGCCTGAATTTGTATATCTATTAGTTCCTCTACTCCATGATTCCTGTAACAGTGATTCGGATGCAACATGAGGGGCGCAAAAGATATTTCCATCCTGGCATATTTGGGCATTTTATTTTCGGTAACAGGGTACTGGCAGCCCTCTTACTTTCTGTACATCCAACTGGTCATTATTTTTGAACATTCTTATCATTTGTGTGCTCTACTGGGGTAAAATCATTTCTTCTATCAGTGCACTGGGACCCCTCCAGCCCCCTCTAAAATGTTACGGTGTACAACTGCCTAATCTTTGTTCTTTCCTGTCTTAATATCTATTCCTGCTCTTGTTTATTCTCCTTAAATTTGTTCACTTTATTCTTACAGATCTGAGGTGTTTTAATTTTCAGACAAAATAAATGTCTCAATGGCCATGGACAGACATAGCTGGAATTTCCAGCTTAAAATTCTGTGTGTTTGTCTTTATAACATTGACACGTCTTCTTTGGTATTGGCCTGTTGGACTGTTTCTTTGTGACGACAGTGAACAGGCTGCATGGATCGGAGAGCTGAAGAAAGTGGAAACTGTATGGCACTCAAAAAAGTGCACTGATAATTGCATGACATTGTAGAGAAAGACAAAAGCTACAATTTTGCAAAACCTGAAACCGATGAAGTCACCTTGCAGGCTCCGCACCAAATTTAAACTCCCATTCTATAAGTCTATAAAGTTTTCATTTTTCATATTATTAGCTTCCCAGCTTTGCTTCAGATAGAATCCTGATTTGTGGAACTGTTCAATTTCAGAAAATTATAGACCTGGTCTGCAGAAATTCTACGGCATAAAGTCTGCCAGGGACACAGATCTCAGAATCGCCTGTATTTCAGCACTTTCATGAACCCTTTTGACCCTTTTCTCACACCAGAAAGACATATTTATATAAAATCAGTGCATGTAGTTCTACAGGCAACCATCAGATGGCACTGTGAACTGTACTCCACCTGACAAACACCTCACTTTTTTATCCATGGGTTTGGTTTGAACGTGATACTGCTCACCAGAACACCTCGTCAAAGTAATCGAAGGCCCTTCACTTTTCAACTATACATGCATGCTTGCCAGGCCATGAAGTCCACATATACTAAATTTGTGACTGACCTTATAGAACAGCCTCATTATGTACAAGCAAATATTTGTTACACTTGGGAAAATCAAATTGCGGAGCTGCATAAAGATTTGGAGCCTGCTTACAACCTGCATGAAATAAAATGCCAAGCTAATAGTATATGTTACCAACAGAGGGAGCCACAGTGGAGTTCCTCCAAGTGACCAACAAGTGCAGGTACAGCCACCTGGGGGATAAACCATGCACCTGTCCCCTCTGACTGGTCAGTTATTGCCAACAGGAAGCTGTGTGACAATGCAATTAGTCCCCATGTGCTGGTGGTTCCATCTGTTGATGGCAACATATACTATCCAGTGCTGTATTATTATCTTCAAACTGACAGCAATCCTACTTTATCGTAAACTCATCACTGCTATGATTAGCAAATTGTTGAACATTGAATCGGGAGTGGGTTGCTCATTCACGGGTTTATTTAACTGTTTTGGCCACTGGCCAGTACACAATTAAGCAAAGAAAACAAATGCACCCCCCCCCCACCCGATGACTTGGCTGTTCATTGTTATGCAGTTTTGAAGTGGTCAGTAATATGTAGGGAAGCGGAAGTTGCGCAAAATATATGCGCACAAGTGCTAACAATGGAAAACACGTATGCTGATCACCAGACGACAGACGAAAACATTTTTAAGTTTGAGGTGACGAAGAAATCGGAGAATGTTGCTTTTTTAGGACTTTTGTCCCCAAGAAACAATGATAAAGATGCCCCCTACAAATTACGGTAACCTGCAGATAAATCTCCCTGCCCATACAGTGTAAAATAAACCCACAGCTGGTGGGTACTACATGTATTTCAAGCCCTGCTCATTTATTTAAATTTTACCTTAACTATTATTACACTTGAAGTGACAGACCTGTGCCTTCAAAACATAAAGATACTCAAAATTAAGGAATTTATACGTACATGTACCAAAACTCATGCATGACACAAGAATGTACACACAGTAGCCAATCACAATGCTGTAAATTGCTTTATGCGGTAATTCAATTTGTTGCATTTTTCATGGCCAAAGTAAGTGTGCAAACTTTGAAATGACAATAATTCTATAACTATGACTTTGAAAAATTCCATTCCTGATATAAATAATTTTTACTCATGAACGTGATGTATTTCAATGACCAAGGTCTGTTTCTGAAGGAGGATTGAGAAGTCTGTGTGGTGATTGTGGAAAATTGCAAACCTTGCAAATTGTAAATATAAAAAAAAAGTGTGAATATGTTAACTTGTTAAAAATAAAGCAATTTATTGTAGAATTACACCAAGACTACTGAGGTATGAATAGGTTGTACAAACCAATATGGACACAAATTTTGGGACAATTTCACTCATGCTTGCTGGTGATGTCCCTTTGAAGCTCCAAACAAGAACTGTGTATTTGATATACACTATTTAATTCCCTGTGGAAACTTCATACCACTGATAAACAGTAAAATTGATATGGTGACTGGAACCACCAAGACTAGTTCTAAATGCTTCTTTTTTATATATTACCATGTTCAAGTCGAAGAAAGTAATAAATGAAAATTTTAACATTTTGTGAGTAGCATTTGAACATGTAAAGATTTCACTAAAACAGGACAAATTCGTTTCATGTAAAGCCACCTCAACAAGTTTTAATAATTAAAATACGAAACACCTGGATGCCAGCTTTACATGTAAACTGGCGTAGGCTGTGCTCTGGCCAGGGTCACACCATTACACTTACTCAGCATCTAGTTCCCACCACAAATGAAGTAATTCTGCATTGCAGGAAACCTGACTAAGCTAGCTTTACTCAGAAAAAGCTATAGTATGCTGAAAGTACAATATTTTCACAATTGCAAACTATCTTGATTCACATGTGGAGCTAGCCAATTGCAACTGTGGTCTACAACCTTGAGTGGCAAAGACTGCACAGGGATCTTGTGTTGCAACTGCAAGGTGCTGCCACCATGTGATCATTACCTCAAACACTCATCTCTGAATAAATGTAGTCTGTGAGGTGCTGCCATCCTCTGATCATCAACCAAATTATGCAACTGTGAGGATCAATCAGTGAACTGTGACACAGATATCCGACCTAGTGACCTACTTTTGCAACATCACATATCCCTTAGTCCTAATGCACATGTCTGTAAATTTAATGTGTATGTGTCCAAGCAACACACAGGTGACAGCTAGCCTGTGCTCAGCTGAATAAAAAACTGGAGTTAGTTGTTGCGCGCGACAACAAATATATCCCCCAACATGGCGCACTGTGTCCCAATTGAGAAATCATCTTTAAAAACCAACTTTTGTCACAATATTAGGCTAGTTTTCTTACTTGACCTGCTTCATCATAAGGTGCATCACTAACCAAAATTTTGTGGAGCTACATGCAATGATTTTTTAGTTATCATGGTAATGTCCTCTGCAGGTTTCCTAACAATCTTTGATTAATTAACTAATTAATTAATGATCACAGGTAGTTAGTTTTTGAACTTGACCTCCTTCAGCATAAGCTGCATCACTAACCAAAATGCAATACTTTTTTAGTTATCGTGGTAACGTCGTCTGGGGGTTGCATAATGATCTTTTGTTAATGAACTAATTAACTAATGATCAGAGGAAGCTAGTTTTCGAACTTGACCTGCTTCATCATAAGATGCATCACTAACCAAAATTTGGTGGAGCTACATGCAATATTTTTTAGTTATCACGATAACATCGTCCCGATTGACAGACGGACAGACAGACGGCGGGCGAATGGTCATTAAACCAATATATCCCCCAGATCCTTTAGACACGGGGGATATCATAACAACAGCTTTGAGCTGTGTGTTCCTGAGTTTGAAGTGGATCTGTTGTACATTTTAGGAAAATTATGTATACATACATGTGCACCATTATTTCAATATACCGTAATATTTACACTCAATCTAACTTTTAACATCGCAAGTATTATCAGAGGAGAGAGCCTAGTGTGTTATGAGACCATAACACATGAGCCTTGTGTGTCATCGGACCATAACATGTGTCCCGCCCACACACCTGGGTTTCCAGAACTAACACTTACACATGCTGGGCAAATCAGTTTTGGGTGGTTTCTCTTAATTCTATGTATTAAATTCTAAATTTCGTGTAATTGAGCACAAAAATTAAGGTGGAAATGTAAAATAAGCAATGAGGGTCACATTTGTGTGTGTTGTAGCATAATGATGCAGGTGATTGAAGCTAGCTGGCATCAGGCTATAGCTAGGCGTACTGGCATGCGCCACACCTGCAATGCCAGCTTCAATCACGGGCGTCATTTTGCCATAACACACACAAAAGTGACCCTAACTTCTTAATTATCCCTATTAAGCACCCTAGTTGCTTATGAAATTTACAGCAAATTTGTCTCAATAACAGACAGTTTTTGGCATGCAAGAGGATTAAAAACAGAGAAAACTAGAACAGACTGATTTTCCAACAGAAAATCAAATGTCTCCCAGTGGAACACTTACGTCTCTGAGTAAGCTACTGGTGATAACAAATTACAAATGACCAAGTTTGCTTGAAAATTACAATCCTATTTTAGCTCTCACCTAGATACATTATTCTACCAATTTTCATCAAGTTCTTCAAGACTTATTGCAGAGAAACCAATTTCACATAAATGACCCTGTGACCTTGAAAATTAGGTCAAAGTCATCCAAATACAATCCCAACCTTAGTCTTACCTTGATACATAATCCTACCAAGTTTCATCAAATTCCATCCTGTTCTTCATGACTGATCGAACGGAAACCAATTGCACATAAGTGACCCTGTGACCTTGAGAATTCACTCAAGGTCATCCAAATACAATCCCAACCTAGATACATAATCCTACCAAGTTTCATCAAATTCTGTCAAGTCCTTCAAGACTTATCGCACGGAAACCAAGTGTTGAAGAACCTGAACAACAACAACAACAACAACAACAAGCGGAAGGAACGGGCACTAAAACAATATGTCCACCGGGAGACATAATTTGCTTCAAATGTCTGAACTATGACTCTTTTCTTAGCCAGAATAGTGAGGGGGTGCTTAGGGGGGGCAGGGGTGCCAAAACGGGATAATATGGTAAATCATGCTAGCAAGTAGTCTGATCTCTCTTTGTACAATTTAAAAAATAGCATTCAGAGAAAGGATTATGCCCTCGGTGCCCACAATCTTTTTTTCCTCAATTGTGCAAATTTTTTTTGAGACTTCACAGATACCATAATAAGGTGTAACTGAACCAAAAATTTGATGAAGCTGTGATGAATCCTTCTTGAGATTTTATGGTAACAAGATTGTCCACTTGTGTGACACTCAGACAGCCTTTAAACATATACTTCAAAAGTTTCATAAGTTTAAAAATAGCGTTCAGAGAACAGATTACCCTCGGGGCCCACAATCATTTTTTCCTCAATTCTGCACTTTTTTTGTGAGACTTCGCAGTAGAATACTTTAGATACAATTTCCATATTGCTGTCTATGAAATGAAAAAGCACTTTTGGATGTGTTCTTGAGGCAGGTCCTGGTGACAGAGTCCACTGTACTGTGTGTCACTCATATGCCCATCAAATACATACTTCAAAACTTTCATAACAAGTTTAACCAGAGTGAAGTGTCATCTAGCGATGACACGATAATATACTCCAGCACCCGAGATCACTTACGTATGAGCCTCCTGAGGAGTGTATCCCACAGGTATTTGGCATGGTTTGAAAACAAGGGGCCATATAAACCCTGAGTTCAGCTCTGCACATAATCCTAATTTGTAAATTTATTTATTATCTTTTAAAAATGCATTAATAATCAGAAAATAATAGCAGCACCATGGCAATGTAATATGTACTAGCACACATCCTGTCAGTAAAGTCTACCAAATTTCAAAGACTTCTGCAGGAAAACCTGAGACAAGTTGAGGATACAAGCTCAGCCCCCTCCATAAATATTAACATGTATGTTTAATCATCATTTAAAAAAAAATCAGAAAATGACAGCAGTATCATGCCAATGTAATATGCACTAGCCAGGACCATGCCAATAAAGTGGGCCACATTTGAAAGGGATTGAATGAAAAACAGGGGACAAGTTGCAGATACAAGTTCAGCCCCATCCATAAACATGAACATGTATATGTACCTAGGATCTGTAAAATTTAAATGACTCATTAAGAATCAGAAAATGAAAGCAGTGACATAGCAATGTACATGTAATACATGTATGCACTAACCCACATCATGCTGGCTCAGTGTGCAAAGTTTGAAAAGGATCCAAGGAAAATCGTGGGACTAGTTCCGGATAAAAGCTCAGTGTTATGGATGGAAGGACAGATATGAGGATTCCAATCCACTCTCTGCGGGAGTATAAAAGTAATGAGAAGAAGCTGGTTTTCAATAGAAATGTGGTCCACTATAATGTGCATCTCTGAAAAAAAAATTGGTGAAGCTGGCTTGGATCTTTGTTGAGAAGGTAATGTTGTCCCCTTGTGCACCACTCAGACGGCCTCCAAATAAATACTTCAAAGTTTCATAAAAAGTTTTAAAAATAATCAGAGGAAGCTGGTTTTTAATATGGTTTTGGTCCATCATAAGATACATCTCTGACAGAAATTTGGTAAAGCTGTGACCAGTATTTTTTGAGATATCATGGTAACATTGTCAGGGTTGAAAATAAATATGTTAAAAGGTTCACAAAAAGTTTTAAAATGATCAGAGGAAGCTGGTTTTAGATGGGGTTGTGGTTCATCATAAGATACATCTCTGACAAAAATTTGGTAAAGCTGTGGTCAATAGACCCCACACATTAAAAGTTTCATAAAAAGTTTTAAAATATTCAGAGGAAGCTGGCCATACGAACCTGGGCCCTCATAAGGTCCTTCTGTGACAAAAATTTGGCACAGCTACGGGAATATTTTTGGAGATATTGCATTAATGTCAACAAGAAAGACAGATGGACGGACAGACAGACGGATGACAAAGGGGATGACAATACCCTCAGGCATTTTATGTGCCGTGGGTAAAAATGATAAGAAGAATCTGGTTTTCAATAAGAACATGGTCCATTATAATGTGCATCTCTCATAAAAATTTGGTGAAGCTGTAATGCTTCCTTGTTGAGATATTATAATAGCGTCATCCCCTTGTGCACCACTCAGACGGTCTTGAAAGAAATATGTGAACTTTAAAATTTCATAAACAAGAGACCCATGGGTCTAATGCTCTGCTGGCATTATGGCTATATTGCACCTGTTCATTTCAAAGTTGTGAGTCCTCACGTGGCTTCTGGACATACATGTATAAAACTAATGTACATTTAATGTGAAAATTGTCCACCAGATGGCACTTTGCTCCACATGCAATCATAGCTTATTTTTGCAAATCCTGTGATGAATATTGTTGCATGTGCCAAGACAACAATGAGTGAGTCCTTAACTTTTTGTCCTCAGTGACCTCTGGACAGAACATCAAGGACACCCAGATTATGTAATACAAGAGGCCCACAGGCCTGCCTGGTGCTGTGCTGACATTGCCATTGAAGGCCAAGCTACTCCCTGCCATAACAAAATCACTTCTTTCAACTTTACAGGTATGGTGATCCCACAAAAATAGGTTAAGGTCACTGATATTACATACAATTCTAGCTTTGGACATTGTCTATATATCCTATAGATTTGGCAATTCTGATCTAATTACTTTTCAAGACATGGAATTTTAAATCTTAAAACACATTTTGGCTCATAATTTCCATCAAATTATAGGTGGGGCCACTAGTATCATTACCAACTTAGACTCTGACCTCCCCCATAATCCAATTAAATTTGATGAAGATCTGCCAAAAATTAAAGATGCTAGAGTGTTCACAAGATTTTTATACCCCCCATAAGTCCTGAAAGTTATATTGGGCTAACTTGAAAACTGTGGCCAGTATTGCGGTCATAAGATTTTCACATTTTGACCTGTATATTATATAATACTATAGGTGGCGCCACCAACGTTGATGTTGCAACGATTTCTGTACACTTTATTACTCCTAAACATTACATGGGCCTATCTCAAGAATTGTGGGGTGCCGAGAATTCACGAGATGACCCCTATATTCAAACTAGCCATTTGACCTTAACATTTGACTCGGATTAAAAAATTGTTATGTTCAAAATATGCTCCCCACATCCAGCTTTCCATATAGAGTCTGTTTACTCAAATCGGGTAATAACTTTTTGAGTTATTGACACAAAAACAATAAACTTGGACAGGAGCCAAACTCCATAATTACTGGGTCACAGTGACCAAAAAAGTAGCTCACCAAGTATATATTATTCTGTATTATATAATCAAGTTCAATTTTGATCTGGAGGCTCAATTCTCATTGCGACTGATGTCCAAGCTACACCTGGTTATTACAAAATCACCTCTTTCAACTTTACAGGCATGGTGACCTCACAAAAATATGGCAAGGTCACTAATATTACATAACATTTTACCTTTCGCCATGGTCTACATATCATATAAATTTGGCAAGTTTAATTCAATAACTTTTCTAAATATGGAACTTTACATCTAAACACACATTTTGGCTCATAATTTCTGTCAAATTATAGGTGGGGACACTAGTATCATAAGCAATTTTAACTTTGACCTCTCCCACAATCCCACTGAATTTGGTGAAGATCCACCAAAAATTAAAGAGGCTAGAGTGTTCACAAGATTTTCAAATTTTGATCCCTATATAACATAATAATGTAGATGGTGCCACCAACATCTAAAGGGGGCTAGATTTTCATACACCCTACAAGTCCTGAAAGTTATATTAGGCTTACTTGAAAACTGTGGACGGAATCGTGCTAATGAGCAAAAGTTTACGGACGTCTCCTTTGAAACTTAAAAGCTTCATATACTATTTCACCAAACCTACACTGGTATAAACAGGTAAATAGTAATACAATTTTTAGCACCATAAAGTTGACTAGAGGTGTTATGAGGTAAAGTGTACTAAGGTATTAGCTGAAAGCCACCTCTTCCACTGTACTGGATGAAGATTGAAACGAAAGAAATCCTGCAAAAAGTGAGTATGATCATGGTTTTCCGACCTAAGACGGACTACAGAAAATTCTCTAGGTGGGTTAAGTATACTTTAACCTGGGGACTTTCCCTCTTACCACTCTAAACACTTTGAGAACTGTACTTTGTCATTTCAAACTCCATCTTGACACAATTTGACTATTGTTCTTGAGTTAGTGTTGTATTTATTAGGTATTTGGTCATATCTCTGGAAACATTTCAACAGAGTTTTGTGTAGTTGTTGTTTTTATAACCTTTGTGTTGTAGTTCATACAACAAAGTTCTAACCCTGTTGACAAAATCGCTAAAAAGAGTGTTATTTCTAGCAATACGTATCACTTGTCCGATACAAACTCCATATGCTTGTTTCTCTGGAATGTTTCCTGTCAGATCAGGGTAGGAGATAATATCAAATTTGAGCGGGTCTCTCTCGGCAAATACTTTTGTTACATGCTGGTTGTTCTTTACTTCTATATCCAGATCAAGGAAAGTAGCTTTTGTATCACTTTCATTTTCCAGATTTAATATCAGTTCTTTGGGATATATGTTTTTCTAGTTCCCCTTTATTTCATCTCCATTGTTTAAAGCACACAGGTCATCTATAAATCTTCTTGTGTGAGA
This sequence comes from Hermodice carunculata, assembly GCA_964020975.1. Lineage (NCBI taxonomy): Eukaryota > Metazoa > Annelida > Polychaeta > Eunicida > Amphinomidae > Hermodice > Hermodice carunculata. The sequence goes on along the minus strand of CAXHWN010002752.1, from coordinate 26,906 downwards.
ATATGATCTTCTTGAAGCAGTAAATTTTGTTTTTGCCAATTCCTCCATCCATTTTGATTCATAGAAATGTAAATAAAGGTTGGCAATATATGGGGCTGGATCTGTTCCCATTGGTATGTCTACTATTTGTTGATAGGCTCTGGTTCCAAAGCAAAAGTATGCATTGCTGATAATGTATTCTATCATTTGAGCACACTCTTGCTTTGTGTAAGATATTCCTTTGTTCTTACATGTATCTTAGGGACGGACATACATGAGCAGTTGACAAGCTCTGCGACCTTTGGTCAGCAGAGCTAATAAATTATATATACAAAGAGGAAGCTGGTTTTAAAGAGGAACCTGGTCCATCATAAGATGCATCTTTGACAAAAATTTGGTAAAGCTGTGGTCAATATTTTTTTAGATATCACGGTAACATCATCAGGGTTGATGTTACTCAGATGGCATTAAAATAAATACATGAAAAGTTTCATAATAATCAGAGGAAGTGTGTTTTCAATAGGAACCTGGTCCATCATAAGGTTCTACTGTGACAAAAAATAGGCAGAACTAGAGAGAATATTTTTGGGGATATTGCAGCACCATCATCAGGGTTGATGCCACTCAGACGGCCTTCAAATAAATACTTTAAAAGTTTCATCAAAAGTTTAAAACAATCAGAGGAAGCTGGTTTTACATAGGAACCTTGTCCTTTATAAGGTGCATCACTTATGAACATTTGGTAAAGCTTTGGTAATTTTTTTTTTAGATATCGCAGTAACATCATCAGGGATCTCGCCACTCAGACAGCCTTCAAATAAACACATTAAAAGTTTCATAAAAAGTTTTAAAATAATCAGAGGATGCTGGTTTTCAATAGGAGCTTGGTCCTTTATAAGGTGCATCTCTGATAAAAATTTGGTAAAGCTACAGTGAATATTTTTTTAGATATTGTGGTAATGTCGACAAGACAGACGGATGGACTGACGGAGAAGACAGACGACATACGGGACAACAACACCCTCCAGCACTTTATGTGCCAAGGGTAAAAATTTGTCAAAAACCAAGAATTTATTGAAGTTTAAGAGTACCCAGAGAGGTTCTAATGCAATTTCAAAGCAATTGGCCAATTTGCTAGTTGCCTGCAATGGTTCATGATATCCTGAAAATAAATACTGAGCTCTGGAAATTTTTATATGTTATTTATTTCATTTAAACGCAATATTTGCCGATTTTAATTTTGGAAATTTAGAAGTAGCATGAAATTAAAATTTCCATGGGAAGCATACAGGTGGGAATCCTCAGAAACACTTGAACTGACTGAACCTGGCCCTTTGAAAATCACTGGTCCATAAACCAGGCAATGCTTTCGTACATGTATATTGACAATGTAATCATGCGACACGTGCAATCACAGCATGGCCAGCTGCCATTGTTCTGCACCTGATCAGATAACATTGTGTACCTTTGATGTTTCTGTCGCACATCGATTGCGGGGGCTGTGAGACAAACCTGATAATGAAAACATAAGGCACCTGTTTACACCAGCTTTGTACACAGATTACAGCCAACCAACCCCAGCCTTTGAGCATTCTCTGGTGATGGTTATTGTCCTTAAATGCTACACGCTCCACATTTTCATTATTCACTTATTTATTTATTTTTCTGCATGATAGTGGCGTTACAGTGTATGCTTTTGGTAATAAAATGTTTTCAAAGGTGTTCACTTTTACATGCATGTCACAATAGCATGTAATATGCATAGAGCCTATTACTTAAGCCTGAAACTTTGTAAATGAAATGATCTGACAAAGGGTTCTTGGTTGTCTGCCAGCCACTTGCAGTCGATTGCTCCTTTGATCAGACTCGCGGCATTGCGTCATCTTCCCCAGATCACTGGAGCTCCATGTAATTTCATGCACAATTTTTTTTTGAATTCCCACTGATACTAACCACTTATTTGTCCCAACTTAGAATCTATCCTATCACAGCCATGCTTCCATCTAACCCAAGGTAATAAAATTTTATATTTGAGTTCATAAATCATGCAACCAATCACACAATATAAATCCTGTGTACTCGATCCACCATCTGATGAACGCCTCCGCCTCCACATCGATTAACTGCCCAATGACTCAGCCCTGCCCCATGTATGCACTTTGCTTACATTATCTTACTATGCAATGCTAGCAAACTTCACACCCAAAAACACAACACTACCAAATTTTACACCTCAAAACACAACACTGCCAAATTTCACACCCAAAAATGCAACGCTACCAAATTTTACACCCAAAAAACTCAACGAAGATCCTGTTGATCCAAACTGGTGAATGTTTGGAGATCTTTGAAATAAAACATCTCCACGGCACTGATGTTCATGCAAAACAATAAACACTTCCACACAGCATACACTCTGGAGAAGAACTTCGACTGTCACCAAATTAACAGACCTGCAGCCCGTGGACTCTCCTGATTCTGTAAAGCCAGCAAAGCAAATACGACACGTCTGAAAATTGTCTCAAGTGTGCTGCCTTAATTTCAGTGGAACGAACCTGCACACTGCAATTTTCTGCCATGTGGCTTTATAGGTGGAGAAACAATATGGCTACACGTACAGTGGAACAGGAATTTAGAATGCTCGCTCACTCAATCCACTCTATCATCATACTGTATGTTTGTTTAAATTTGAATAGGTGCATGAACTGATGTGCTTTACGCCAGATGATCTGAAATAATTAAATATGGACAAATAAAGGGCATCTTTTGTAGCTGTTTCCATTTAAAGCTTTAGGATTACCTATATAAAATGTCCATTTATTTACAGTATCTGTGCATGCATATCAGATTTACCTACACATGTAATCTGAGCTTTCCCTAGTACAGTCCCAAGAGTGCAATGAAAGAAAGCTACTGACTGACAATAGCATGGTAACAAGCTCAATTTCAAAGCCTCTTGTGGGTTGGCATGACAATTGCCTGCATGACCAATCATACGTTTGCACGTATGCAACTATGCCTGTTGCTTAGTAGGTGATGGTCATGTACCTGATCTCCAGGTCCAAGTTTGACATCAGGACTTTGGTACGAGGCCTATAGTTTACCCCCTCTGTCCTTCGTTGTTTACATGATTGTCCTTCTTTTGGGGGCAACTATGAAATATATATATATATATATATATAAGCTTTATTTAATGAGGGTAACTTGGTTAGGAATTAACAAGTTAATTCCTAATCTTCCCCAAGGCCCTCAACAACATCAGTACAATGCAGTAATGGTTTTATAAACACAGTAGAATACTTACAAGTACAATCAGCTATTTCGTTCTCTCAGTTCTCATATTTCTTATAAACTTGAAGTATTCAAATTTAAATGTTACAAGGCTTGTAGAGTCCTTTACGTTCTTTGGTAAGGAATTCCAAATAACTGCACCAGAATATGCCAGTGATACTTTCAGATAATCTGTCTTAGGTTGTAACAAGTATAATTTACCCTCTGTAGAAGACCTCAACTTCTTCTGACATGAATCTTTAACATAGACAAACATTTCTCGTAATATAATCAATTGCATTCATGTGTATTTTGTCAGTTTGTACAATTTCCTGAAGGGTCTCAGGGCCTGAAACCCATGCAAAACATTTTCAAAGCAAGGAATTGCCTGGAACTAATAATAACAAGAGACACATGGGTCACGTGCTCTGCTGTCATATAAATACATGTACATGAATCTAAGCACATGATATGGAACCCGCTCATGTGACCATCTGCATACATGTAATGGGACTTCACTTGTCTCATAAGCAATTGAGATTTTGACTTCACCCACAATCCCAGTGAACTTCACGATCCATCAAAGATTACAGATACACTATAATGTTCACAAGATTTTCACATTTTGACCCATATATTACATACTATTGTAGGTGACATCACTACCATTATAAAACCTGACATCGATTTTAATACCTTTGTGAAGTCCCCAAAGTAACATTTTCCTGAAAACTGGACATCACTGGCAATTAAGTCAACTCTTTCATCATTACAGCAACAAAAACCTACAATAAATAGGTCATGGTGGGTCATCCATATTGCAGGATAAATTTAGGCCTGACATGACCTATATACATCCTATACATTTGGCAAGTCTAATTCAATTATTCTTTGACATATAGATTTTTTTTTGTTCAGCACATTTTGGTTAATGATTTGCATCAAACATAGGTCACACCGTAAGTCTCACAATCAAGTGACGTTTTGTTCATCTCAACTCTTCAACCAAATTTCATGCAGATTCTACGTGGCCGCCAAGATTCCAAGTGCCAGTTTTTACAAACTAGAACAAACAGGTCAAGGTTACAAACTAGAACAAACAGGTCAAGGTTATCCATACTGCATAATATCATAATACATTAGGGTGTAGCACGTATTATATACTCTACAAATTTAGAATGTCTAACTTTAGCTTTTTATTTTTTTGCGATATACAATTTTATTTCTTACAGCACATTTTGACTCATAATTGCCGTCGAACTGTAGGTGCATGGTGCCACTGGTATTACAAATAATTAACATTTTGACATCCACACCTCCACAATCCCACCAAATTTCATGAGGATGTGCCAAAATTTTTAAAAAATGCTAAAGTGTTCACAAGATTTTAACATTTTGACTCAGAGTATATTGAATAATACTGTAGTTGGCAACACCAACATTGAACTTGACCTAGATTTTATACATTCAATAAGTCTTCAAAGTTATATGGGCCTAATGTGAAAACTATGGGCTGTATCGCATCCACAAACAGTTTCTAATGGACAGATGGAAGAACAGACGAACAAACACGATATGCTCTGTTATCTTTGGTCAGAAACAATCAAATCTTGCATATCAACTTACCAGAATATCCGCATTCACTTCTCAACTACAATAATGGCCTCTCCACAATGTGTCTTACTTGTCACAAAAGTACACCAAAATCATGTTGAGCAATCCTGATGATAGAAACTGGTACACTGCAGGTACCCGCAATTTAAAACCATACACTGCCATGAGACCCCCTGGCTTGTGGTGCCACATTTCTTCCATAGTATTGTATATTACGGGCACCTTTGCCTGTAATTTAAGACCACCTGCTATATATGACCACTTTTGGTCGGCCAAAGGGTGGTTTTGACTAGCATGTGCTACTATGCTAGACATTTACTACTTTTTGGCCTCCTTGGAAAGTTTAATTTATATACATATATATTTTTATATTTTGGACAAGGTAAAATTTTTTATTTCAGCAGATATATATCTTTAAGTCTGATCGCTTCTGGTAGTGTGGGTTAGTAGGCCATGATAAATTATAGGCCATATATTATACCACAACACCAAGCACATAAAACTAGAAAACTGCTGACTCAGACCAAATGTCCCACTGTTGCCAGATTGGCAGCTGAAAGGTGTTCCTGTCTGTAATCAATGTGGCTGTACGTTACAGTGACAGGGGAAGAGCTGCAAGTTACGATTTTACTACTATGGCACACAATTTTGCACTTCCTGCCCAGTACATGTACATTATCACTGGATTGGTTGTCAACACACGTGAGGTCAGAGTGAGGCCATGGAGAGGTCATGACCTCAGATAGGAACTCGTGTTCAGTTTCCCCTCACGATGATCCACCTGTAATTATATGAAGCTTGGGAAATGAAGACCTCCTCAAAGTACCACCTAATCATGAAAGTCCAACAAACAGGCACCTGTCAGATCACACTTACAGGAAGATGATGATGGATTTATTCTTAGAGCATGTCTGTCGACTCCTGCCATTTTATGCAATGTAAAGGGGCACTCACACCCTCTTAATACTCTCCGTTGCTGGGAACCAAACAGACTGGCTCTGAGACACCTACATGTACGTATTGGGTACTTCAAATTCTCATCTGACTGTTGCACAGTCCTCACAGTATAATCACTGATTTGCAGTGGTCTTCATGCTGCCACACGTGACCGTAAAAAACATCTCATCAGATTGTTTGGTGACCACAGAAATGGCGTAACATTGTTCTCATTTGAATTGACACATGCTGCTCTCCTGCAGTTAAAATTAAATCTTGCACCAAAGTCCTGAAAAGATATAACTATTGTTATACCTGTATACACATGTCAAGTGCTTATTTCACCTGCTTGCATGATGTGTAGTTCATGATACTTAGTTGCTGGGTAGTTCACACGGATAGGTTCTGGGCAAAACAGATTGGATTAAATTTAGTATTACAATCACATATATTCAACAAGGAATCCTGGAAATTTGGTCTTTCAAAACAACAGTGGACGTTTTCTATTTTTTCTTGTCTGAATCACCTAAAAGCAGTCAGATGTAAATTGTCGCCATTTTCAATGATTCTCCAGCATGCCGAGTCTAAATTTAGCAGTTCTGGAGAGCGTGAGTTGTCCAGATTACGAGTTTTCCTTGGTGCAATTTGGGTGCATTATATCAGTACCACAGGGAAGCTGTTCAGTTTAGAAATGAACACCTCAGGTGTCCACTAGCTGACTGCTGTGACAGGGATTTCCCTATTCCAAGTGCATTTTCTTGTTTAAATCATCATTCAGTCGACCACATATATTGTGGGGATAACAATATTTATCCCCTACTACTTGTACCATATTACATTGAAAACCCATGGGATATGGCCTATGTGATATTCTTGACCATATTCAATAGGTGGGACTACTTTTTACCACATTTGTAAAATCAGAGATATGGTTTTTCAAATTATTGGAAGAAATCAATTCCATATTTGGTATATCCAGACTTACCTTATTACCTTAATTGCCATAAATCACGTCTGAAAACATGATGGTCTTTTTTATAAATCCCAGCCAATGGGTAAGAATAAACTTGATTCTGTGATGCGAACTAAATCTATGGCCAAAAATGCAGGACTGATTGGCAGAAAAACCGACCATGCTGTAAGACACACGATGTGCAGTCAACTATCACATGTAGGTGTCCCGCCAACCATTATTCAACAGCTGAGCAAGCACAAAAATGTGCAATCCATGAACAATTATGCAACAGCAAGCTGAAATCAACAGCATGCTATATGCAGCCTTCTCCAGGGAAATTATTCTTCTTCTTTTCAGAGACCTCTAACATTTGTCCAAAACACTCCCCAGACTCTGTCTTCATCGTTTGTCCCAGCTGGCATAGCAGGTAGCCATCGCCCCATTCCTCCGGGCAATGCTCGCAATGTTCCTGTCAGTGATAGAGCCAATCTGACGGCCCTCATCAGTTGAGCTCCACGGGTGCATACTTTGGAATGTTTGCTGGTACAACATTCCAAGGCAACACGACCTTCCAATTCTCCTCTCCACCAAATTAATTCCATATAAAAATAATAAAAAAGTGTCTTTCCATCAAGATTTTTGCCTGAAGCAACAGCCTTTTAAAAAAATCCGCCATTAGGCCTATGGTCGACTGCTTTTCTTTGTCGTTTTAATTTTATATTCATACGCGCCGCATGACATGAGTCAAAGTCACATGTAATGTAGTGAAATAAAATGTTACAAGTGATATAATTGTCTTTTTTCTTTCTTAATGGACCGTAGGAGATAAATACAAAATAATCCTCATCGTTAATCTGTCTAAACCAAACCCCCCTTGTTGTTTCCAGGGCTGCCTGCACGCTTGATCACCCGTGCGCTTCGCGCTTGGGTGATCAGGAGCACAGGCAGGCAAACAACTCAGAGGATTCAGTTTCATAGATTAACGACTCGGGTAGTTTTGTCTATAAGTCTTTGTGTACAGTGAGGCTAATCACAGTTTAAATGGTTAATATGAATATGACTAATTAAAACAAAAAGCCATCAAATGAACCTAATAACGGCAGTGCATTTGAAATAAAGATACATCTCCTGCTTCACCATCACCATCATCATCATCATCATCATCATCAACATCAACATGAAAGATTTTACATATATTAATCGTCAACATGAGCAGAAAATTTTTTGTTAAATTTTACCAAAAATGAATGTCTAAGCAAGCACACATACATGTAGTGAGCAAGCGACAAGGCAAGGCCAAAAATGACTTAAAATCCTCCAACCGCTGACTCAAAAAGCCTGACAGGTTTTGCCAGTAGTCTGGCTCATCAGAGGCTAGTTTAACGGCTGTGCCTGCATACCTTCTATAGTGGGTGCAACATACACGCACATGACGTAACAAAGTAAAAAGTCAGCTGTGGTGTAATTGCAATGCCAGCAGTACAGATCCTGCCACTACTGTATCATTCATTGTACCAGATGGTCCCCCATCATCTTCACAATTTTTTTATATATAATTTTTTGGGAAGAGATATGGTGTCTCATGACAGCCTACCTTGTTAAGGGGGAGTATTTTTTCACAGCTCGTGATTTAGGAAACTAGTGTTTCATAAACAAGTGTCATTGTTATTTGGCAGATGAACCAGGGGTAAAAGTTTAGCATAAGACTGAACAAGGGTTACATACATGTAGGCCATCAGCTGGGTTCTAGCCATCTTCAACTGATTGGGAAAGTCCCAGATCGGGTGTCACAGTATATTTGCATATAGTATACACACTTAGCAATATTTAACACACACTGACCAGCCTATGCTCAACTGAACAATATAAGCTTAATGGAAGAAGAGATTGAACTTAAGTTACGCAAAAACAGCTAACCTAAAATTAATTAAATTTTGTACACTTACTAAAAAAAAAAAAAAAACATAAATAAGATGAAAAAATACTAGCAAACACAACACGTCAATGTTCACACACAAGATTAATCATCAGTTTGTGGCTGGAAAAAAATATTTGCAGAACATTAGTTCCTCATACGGGGGGGGGGGGGGGGGGGGGAGACAAATATTCATGGCTGGGAATGAATATGTGTTCCCCCGAAGGACCACATACATGTATTTGCCAAATATTTTTTCCTTTACATTGGCATTATTTTTAAATTGTTCAGGAATGTAGCACCCCCAACCACCCAAATAAAAAGGACATTTAGTTATAGCCTCGTCACAGGCGGTGCTACAAAATCAACACAGACTTCACCAATATCCTCATGATTCTCAAGGTCAACATGCTTTTAAAATGCATAATGAGTTTGACACTTAGTTATTGCAATGCAGGTGCTTCATCTGATTTGGTTGGTTTTTATTTCTGTTCATTGTGCATATATAGGATGAAAGATGTCAATTATTTATATTTTTTTAAAGTGATTAAAAAAGCAGACAAGGGCTCTGCAGTGGTCATTCAGAAGACAAATGATTACATCAAGGAAGGCTTTAATCAACTTTCTGACACTGACCTCTGTTTAACGATGGGTGTTAATTTAAAACCTCCACACATAATGAAAGCATCAGGCTTTTTATAAGCACACAAGAATTGGTAGACAACGATTCTATCAAGAGGAAACAGCTGATTTCCTTTTTATCAAGGAACCAAAGGTACCTTATTTTTATACCCTACCCAAGATTCACAAGGGTATCTTAGCACCACAAAGTTGCCCTATTTCAAGTGCAAATGAATGCCCAACTGAAAGAATCTCCAGATTTGTAGATTTTTTTCTCAAGGCCCCTGGTACCAAGCATGAAAAGGTACATTAAAGACACCACTGATTTTATAAACAAGATAGAGTCTTTGCCTGTGGTACCAGAGACCATTTTTTGTTTGTTACTTTAGATGTACGAGCCTGACATACCAATATCCCTGCAGCAGGATCGAGGCCTGTGCAGTGCATCATGGGCTCTAAATACACAACAGGGAACCCAACAGTATAAGCAGTATGTCTCTGAACTCCTCAAGTTACTAGGTATTGAATTATCTTCCGACAATTTTGAGTTCAACGATGAACTTGGCTGGGCATCCTGTGTGCTACAGGGAGACATATTGTACCATTGTGAAGATAAGAAACTTAGACTGACTGTGCTACAGGAGGCAAGTTTGATGCTACCATTAAACTTGATCTCTGTCTCGATCATCCCTAGCCGAGTGCTGTCTCAATAGACTGTGTTGTGTTTCATCAATCCATTTTGACATGCTTGTGTATATATTATCAGGCAAATACGTATTGTATAGTAGATTAATAGTTACAATTTAAATGTTACACCCGTCCAGTTGTAGTATCCTTGTGGGTAGTTTTTTTTCCTTCCATCCAAGTCTTAAGGGTGCTAAGCTGTAGGCCTATCATGGCCATGCCATCATTGTGTTATCCCTACATTTGTATTATAGTGCATTATGTATAGCATACGCTTTTTTTTTCCTCTCCCTGTGACCATTAAAAATCTTACATATGCTAAGCTGTATGTCTATCATGACCAGGCTACCACTGTGTATTAACAATGTTTTCAGTGCTGCATTATGTATATAGCGTTGTATTGTATTATTGATGTTCCCTGCGAGTAGAATGACATATAGGTCAGAACTAACCTGCTTTATTGATGTCAATAAAAACACTTACTTACTAATGATTTAGAGACAACAAAACTCCTGATTTACCCCCTACAACTAATGGTCTGGTTATGTTTCATGGATGACATTTTTTCCGTATGGACTTTTGGTGAGATGGAACTTCACGATTTCATTGTTCTTCTGAATTCATGTCACCCAAACATTAAATTATCAGCTCAAGTATGGGAGATAAATTTCCTGGATACAACAGTCAGACTGTGTACACAACCCTGTACACAAAACCAACAGACACCCATACATACGTACAGTATATTTCATCTCATCCAACCCTGTACACAAAACCAACAGACACCCATACATACGTACAGTATATTTCATCTCATCCGAATCATTGTGAAACCAATGGCCCTTACAGTCAGTTACTAAGGGTCAGAAGAATCTGCCACAAAGGAGAAGATTTTGAGAGCAATGCTCACCAAATCATAAGGTACTTAGATTGAGAGGCTAGCCTAGCTGCTCTTCTCCTTCATACTGCACTCACTAAAGTGACAGAAACAGACAGACAAACTCTTCTCACATCTTTAACAGAAAGCAGCGATACCACTCAAATCAGAGATGAGAATAAGCTTTTTCTCGTCACAGAGTTCAATCCACTCACTGCGGCACTCCCACCTCTCAAGAACATAATACAGTGGAATTGGGCAACTATACAGGCCTTCCGAAATGCTCATCACCTTGGTGATAAACAAATCATCCTTAGTTTTAGGACAACAAAGAATCTTAAAATCTCCTAACACGTTCCAGACTCAGGTCACCCTAGAGCAATAGACAGGTGACATCCATATCAGGAGTAACCTAGCTAGCACAACCCATGCAACACCCAAACATGTACAGCTACTCTCCAAAACTGGATTTGTCTGGGATAGTCAAAGCACAGTTATAGATCATTCATACACATCATCCTGTGGAGGTACATGTACCTGTAAACACAACAATGTGGTCTATCTCATTACATGCTTGCAGTGCAACAAACAATATGCAGCTAGGGCAAACAAAATGTCCTCTGATGGAGAGATTAAGAGAGCATTTTCATTACATCAAAAACAAAGATGTAATCCAACCATTGGGCAGACATTTTGGTCTACCAAATCACATTGGCATCCATGTCAGGATACATTTACTGCAACACATAAAAATTCCACCCGAGATGTCAAGAACAGAGACACTCAGACTAGAGATGGAAAGCCATTGGATTCACCAATTATGCAACACCGAACCGTTTGGTCTCAACGCCATGGGTAGATTTAGAGACTCTTGCAGAGTCTTATGCTGAATTTTTTGTTCTGTCCCTGTCTACCCACTGAATGACACTAGCAGACTAGTGCACAACTAGACCTTTGCACAGAAAACACTGTGAAATAACCCTACATTAAGTTATATCTATGTGATACCATACTATATATGATACAAAACCTCTTTATTTGCCAGAAGAGTAGACATTGATGTTTTCAGATTGATTTAGAGAGAACAATCATTTCTGCATAAAAGTCACCCAAAATGGGTATGTGAGATCTTTTATCATGTGTCAAACTACTGTACATCATACTAATTCGCCAGCATGGCAGTTAGACCAGTGGATCATTTTGACATCTAAGTGCAATTATTATGACGTCTTCCATCCAGTGGTAACATTAAAGCTTGCTATAAGCAAGAGGCATAACAGTGTTTTCAAATGTTCCCTGATGAGTTCACACGAGAACGAAACCAGTCGGGACTTCTCACCTCTGGACTTCCCCCACCGCTGGTTTTGCTTGGTTTTCTACTGTATATTCTTTTTTGACATGATTGTCTCCACCGTGAGTGATTTATAAGTCAAGTGAGAGCAAGAAGTGAATCCTGGGTCATAAGACATTTCTCACATGTATGTCTCTACAGGAGTGATTAATAAGTCAAGTGTCTGGAGGATGTGATCCCTGACCCAGGTCGTAAGTCTCTATGGAACTAATTACATGAATTAATAATAAGTCAAGTGTCCGGAGGATGTGATCCCTGATCCTTTAGACCAGTCACCTTGATTTGTAATGGGACAAATTGGTCCTGTAGACAAGTCATTTGATTTGTAATGGGATACATTGATCCTTTAGACCAGTCACCTTGATTTGTAATGGGATACATTGATCCCTTAGACCAGTCATCTTGATTTGTAATGGGATACATTGATCCCATAGACCATGCAGTCACCTTGATTTGTAATGGGATACATTGATCCCTTAGACCAGTCACCTTCATTTGTAATGGGATACATTGATCCCTTAGACCATGCAGTCATCTTGATTTGTAATGGGATACATTGATCCCCTAGACCAGTGACCTTGATTTGTAATGGGATACATTGATCCTGTAGACAAGTCACTTGATTTGTAATGGGATACATTGATCCCTTAGACCAGTCACCTTGATTTGCAATGGGATACATTGATCCCTTAGACCAGTCACCTTGATTTGTAATGGGATAAATTGATCCCTTAGACCATGCAGTCACCTTGATTTGTAATGGGATACATTGATCCCCTAGACCAGTGACCTCGATTTGTAGTGGGATACACTGATCCCTTAGACCAGTCACCTTGATTTGTAATGGGATACGTTGATCCCTTAGACCAGTCACCTTGATTTGTGATGGGATACATTGATCCCTTAGACCAGTCATCTTGATTTGTGACGGGATACATTGATCCCTTAGACCAGTCACCTTGATTTGTAATGGGATACATTGATCCCTTAGACCAGTCACCTTGATTTGTAATGGGATACATTGATCCCCTAGACCAGTCACCTTGATTTGTAATGGGATACATCAATCCCTCATATGAGTTGCCTTGGTTTTTAAGTGGATACATTGATGTCTTGGACAAGTCACTTTAAATTTGAATTTTATTATTCCCATTATGTACATTGAATAAATTTACAAATATCACATACATGGGGATAGAAACTCATAAGAGCTTATAAGAATCCCCAAGAAATACACTACAAAACTAGAAAAGAAGATTTTATTCAAAGCAAATCTGTCTGTGCCTTCAAAAGTTATAAATATTAAATGCTACAACTTTTCTCACTTGGTACTTCACGTTACATTTAGCTTGTTGCTGGATGCAAATTTCAAAGTCCATATGACCTTGACCTTTGACCTTTACAGGTCACATGTAAATTGCAGAGTGTTACAATACCAACAATTTAAGCCCAACATGAACCAAATCAGACGAAAAATTGACAAAGTTATGGCAAGATGAAATTTTCAAAGGGCCAAATGACCTTGACCTTTTCCCTTTTGAGGCTACATGTTCTTATAAAAATATGCAGTGTTGCAATACCTTCAATTTAAGTCCAACATGATTAGAATTGGATGCAAATTGGCCGAGTAAAGGCTGGACAAAACTTTCAAAGTTCCAAATGACCTTGACTTTAGAACTTTAGAGTTTACATGTAAATTACAAAAACGTGTAGTATTACCATAGCTACAATTTGAGCCCAACATGATCAAAATTGGATAAAAATTAACCAAGTTATAGCTAGAAGAAAGCCACAATCGAAAGTGGCCTTTGACCTTGAAATGACCTTTAACCTTGAGATGACCTCTACCTGAAGTGAACCTTGACCTCAAAAATGACATTTTGGCCTAAAATTGACCTTTGACCTTGACATGACCTTGACATTTGAGATGACCTTTATCTTGCTAGGATCGAACTCCAATACATTGCGAACCACATCTACTACAGTACATAAGATATTGAAGCTTTAAAAATTTAATTTGCCCTCATTAGCATAATTTTGCAAAGCATGACCTCTCATTATAAAAAGGCCACACTTCATCCATAGAAGAAAGAAAGAAAGAAAGAAAGAAAGAAAGAAAGAAAGAAAGAAAGAAAGAAAGAAAGAAAGAAAGAAAGAAAGAAAGAAAGAAAGAAAGAAAGAAAGAAAGAAAGACAGAAAGAAAG